>JBBPCS010000878.1:6665948-6676237 GCA_037974645.1 Hollardia meadi | reverse complement strand
CACACACACACACACACACACACACACACACACACACACACACACACACACACACACACACACACTTCCTGTTAAACACAGGGCTGAGGAGGGATTAGCAGGGTATTATCTAATTACCGGACAACAGCAAACATCCCGCCTCCTCACACACACACTTCACTTAACACAGTCACTACTTTTAAACTACGTTCACTGTAAAAATGTGCCAATTTCAACATAACTTGATGCGTAACATACCTCAGGGTAATGTTTGTAAATGTTTTCGGGGTGAATATAAATGTTTTTGGGGTGAATTTATGCCCTGCATAATATGTAAAAAAATATATATTTGTAGCCAGATACAGAAATATCAGAAATACAAGATAAAGATTTTGTTACTATGATATGCTTGGTGATAAAATGTCTTAAAGTCTCCTCGACTTTCATGAACGAAATGAAAGACCATGAACACCTGAGGTTATATTAAGAAGCATTATTCTTGTCTTTATTGAAAGAGACACATTACAGTAGAAGACTCTGTATGAAGTAAAATTTTTCAACAACGGTACTGTACAGCCAACAAAAAAAATCATTAACAACAATAATAACAATAATAATAATAATAATTAGAATAACAATGACAATAAGGACAATAATGTGTCTGGATGATAAATCATAACATTAAGAATAAAACATGGACTGGAGAGTTCAGAGAAAAATATACAAAAATGTAGGTTTGAAGGGGGCGGAGTCTTCCTCACAGGGTGTGTTTATAAATAATGTAGAGGACAGCCCTGGTGGGTGGGGCTTAGGGGTAAAGGCTAGAAGAGGTAACACCACCAGACAAACCAAACGTGGACCTTACTGAGTCATTTATTCTGTTTTGTTGTATAAGTCTATGTACAGAGGACGAGGTGCAGACGGTGGCGAGCGTTCAGCGGAAATATTAGCGCCGTTGCAGTTTCCTCGTTTTCGTGTTCATCTTTCAAAGCAGACGTGATTTATCTACAAGCAGGCAGCTTCACTTGCACTCAAGTTTCTTAAGCTTGTTCATATCTGTGCTAACACTGCTAGAAAACATTGCACAATGCTATTACCAGTTAGCTGAGATTAGCTAACTGACTGCTAGCTGCAATTACAGCTTAGCAGTATGTTTCTAGTCTCTCAACATTTTCAGTTTAGTTTCGTCTTGAGGAGAAGAATCAAATATATTAAGGGCAGAGTGGTAAAGTTCAGTTGAAAATAACCATGCCATTGTGTTTAGCGCTATCTGCAGTTAGCTTTCGTGACAGATGACTCAGTGGTTTCTGTGAATACACTTTCTCTGCTGTGATGACATTAAATAAAACGGACTTTGGATTCCAGAGGAGTTTGACCTTTTGAAGATCACGAATCAGTTTAGAAAAAACTGCCTGTAATGCAAATAAAAAACTAAACTGTAGTGGAAACAAAAGAAAAACAAAATGCAAGTTGTAGTGGAAAGAGTCATCACCATGCAGTTTCCATAAGCTGAGTTTCGCTAACGGATAGCTAGCTGCGGCTGTAGCCTCACACGATGTTTCTATTCTCCAAACATTTTCCAATTTTCTGAGAGGAAAACAGTAAAAATAATTTCAGGTAAAAGTATTAATAGTTTGCTTGCAAGTTGAAACAATGCAGCTATGCTAGGTTTTTCACTGCTTGCTCACTTAGCTTCAAGCACAGATGACTCATCACTTTCTGTGGTTGAAAACAAACAGACTTCGGATTCGAGAGTGGCTTCAAGTCCAAAAACATATTAAGCACAAATTGCCAGCAGATGACTCGTCAGTTTCTCAGTGGGACATTTAGCAAAGCATTACCACGCTTCTCTCTGTTAGCCGTGTTTAGCTAACTGATCACCAGCTATAGCTTGAGCTTCAATTTTGATGTTGAAGCAGCAACTGTTTGCTTATAAACCCAGACAATGCTGCCATGCTAATGTGTTCAATGCTAGCTACGGTAAAGGTTAGTAATATATTAATTAGCATTTAACTTTTTCTGCTCCGACAAACTTAAATAAATGGACTTTGTGGTTCTATTCAAGACATTTTCCAAAATGTTCATGCTGGGTTTAGTCTCGGAATGAAAACTCATGTTGCTAGCTTGTTCGCCGCTAACAGTTAGCATTATCATTAACCCCGTGACAGATTATTTTAGTGCCAATCTGCCAGAAGCTGCCACCATTTAGAGAAATGAGCAAATGACATTTCATGTAAAAAAAAAAAATAAAAATATGTAGTGAAAATTGTTAAGATGGACTTAATCTGATTTAGTGCATTTCTGTCATAAATAAAAGGACGTATTTGCCCTGTCCTGGTTCAGGACAGATAAAGGACGACTCAGATATAAAAACATGAAATCAAAAACTGTAGTTTCGGTCAAACCCCTTAGTTTAGTTTAGTATTTACGGGGGTTTAAACGCCATCTTTGAGATGACTGCTCGTGGGGAAAAAGGGGCCATGGCACATACAGGTTGGACAATAGGAACGTAAAGGCAGACGTGTTAAAAAAAAAAAAGGCATAAGGAGGAAAAATGTCATGTTTTTTTTTTCTTCTTTTAGCTCTTTCTTACATTTCTACAAACAGCGTGTTTGTGGTTTCATGGGATTATTGTATGAATTTACAAAGCCAGAGTGATGTTTTCATGAATATTGCTTGGATACACAGTCAGATTGAGAGCTGCTCCTCCTCACCTCTGCAGCAACCTTTAAAATCTGAGAACGAAACAGCAAAGAGAGCAAAGACGAAGAGACGAGCAGCTGACGCTCAGCATAGTGTTGAAGGTTAAAAAAAAAAATCACGCACAAATGTCGGCGTTAAGCAGCTTCATTCCCGACGATCCTGATCAGTTAGCGTTCATTCACATCCAGCTACGAAAGAAATCAAAATCTACTTCGATGTCAGTGGGGTAGGTTCGGTCTTTCTTTACAGTTAACACGTCACAATACCTGAAATAAACCTGCAACATTCTTGATTCATTACAAGTGGATCTTTAGACCAGTGGTTCCCAAACTTTTGGAGCCAAATCACACTTTCTGCTGAATTATATGTCCAGACCAAGTCCAGGCAAGACTTTAAATGGACACTGTTTTGGTTTAACTGCACTTGGTATCGATTTGTTTTATAGCCCACTCTCGACTCAAATTTGTCTGAATTGGACCCGGTTTTGATTCCAAATTTACAAAGTTTGGACCTGAAACTGCTCAGACTTGGAGTTGTCTCAGATTACATTAAGTGGTTTTGTGTAGCGTAACTGTTCTTGTGACCCTTCAGACTAGAATTGTAGCTCTGCAAAGACTTCCAGGCTGGGAACCACTGGTTTAGTTGCAACGTTTAACTTCCTGCCCTGGATGGATCAGCGCAACGCCGAGTCGCAACATTCAGTCCATCCACGCTGTTGGTTTTTCCCCCCTGACACAAACACACATTCGAATAAATCACTTCCACTCTGCAACCCAACATACCCGCCAACAGTGAGTACATCTTGTGTTCTCTAATTGACATGGCGTCACCGCTGAAAGAGAGAAAGTGACAGAAAGAGGAGATTATTTACAACAAGGTGGTTTTCCAGACCAGAGACGAGGAAGAAGCCCTTCTTATGATTCGCTGAGCACATCGGGGAGACTGTCTGACAGGACAGGAGGGAAAGTCGGCGAGCTCATTGGAATAACATTATAAACAGACTTTTATACACAGAAACATGAAAAAGTGACCTTGTTATTTATATACAAGTTCGCTAAAAAGCACTTTTTTAAAGTAATGTAAAAGTGAGTTTTAGAGTTTGTAATCTACCAGCTGAAATGAAGCACTGAAAAGCAGCTCGTGCACCCCCCCTCCCCCATCAACCACGTCATCATCGCTGTGATTCGTCTTATCTGACAGCAGATTACTGAACTCACAGATTAAAAACAAAACAAGAAGAAGAAGCAGATCAATTCCCTTTTCGCTCCGTGTTAGCTGCTTCCTTGTCTTTTCCTTTTTTTTTTTTTACACATAAAAAAAATTTTATTCATGTCAGGGACAGTTTAAATTAAATGTTATCTGACCAGGATGTAAATCAGGCTCGGGTTTAAGATGATCGCAGTTCAGTCAATTTAGAAAATGGACTTTTCTATTGTCACGAAACTTTCAGAAATCAGGAAAAATAACATGAGCAGATGATTTTCTGAGCACGATAAACCAAATTACCAACATTACAAATCTTTTACTAACTTAAATTCAAAAAGTACAATACAAAAAAAGTCTGAATCCAATATAAGCCAGCCTCAAGCCAGATTAGCCCAGATTTCAGTTCAGAAGTCCAGAATCTTAAAGGCAGAAGCTTCAAACAAACTGGTGTTGATCATTTTTGTACCTTTCTAAAACCCTTAATATTTGTATTGGGTCCTGGTAAATTATGAGAGCCATTTCTGACATTTTATAGGCCAAAAAAATGTATCTGTTAATGAAAAACGTCATTAGTTGTAGGGCTATCGAGGGAAATGTAACAATATATTTACATGATATCATCAACAGGTGAGTTTAATTTGAGTTCTGAACTGAGTGAAGTCAAACCTTAATCCTGCTTTAAGGACTTTAAGGAAAAGACGATGGGGTGTTCATGATCGACAGTCTCCGGTCCCTGAGCCTGGAAAGAGCTTCTGTATATGTAATGACTTTGTACACCCGAAAACAAATTGAAAAAAAAATCCCCTTCCCCGTGTTGACATTTTTAACGATTGGTCCAGCAATGCACATCGAGATACAATATACACAATCCAGGAAGAAAAAAAGCCTTAAATTAAAATAAAAAAAGGGGTCTAGGACATGCAAACTATCACACTTCTGTTTTACCTCTAAGAACTCATCTGATGTCTTTTTTTTTTTTTTAACACCAAGATAATTTTCACATTAAAATAAAAAAAGAACGTGTAAAAGGCCGGAGAGTTCACAGAATTCATAGAGTCAAAATAAAACATACAGGTGAAGAGGTGTAACACTGACGCTGCAGAGCGGGAGTCCTCCACTGACCCTGATGAGGGTGACGATGACGATGATGTGCGGTTCAAATGGCTTCCTCGAACAGCACAGAGTGCGTGTGGACATGCTACGAAACCCCCCCCCCTCCTTTCCTTCATGATATCTTTGTCTCACAGTTTTATTCGATATGTTTCGGTGAGATTTCTGAAGATCCTGATTGTGTAAAAAGTCGATGATGAACTGAGAAATGATGAAGAGTTCTCGACTCTGGTCATGTAGTGTTAAATTATAGCTGTGTGTGATGAGGTATGATGTCCCTGGAGCGTCACATTGGCCATCGTTCGCTTTCCGAAGTCATGTGACTATTTCCCACGATGAAGGACCACATTTCCCACCATGCTTCCTCCTGTTGAGGGCTCTCCCAAACAAACACGTGGACGCAGCGTCACCACTGACCTGTGATCAGTTGGAATCAGTCTTAACGAGCCGACCGCAGCAGTGGTGGTTGTCAGGTGAGGTGGGCGGGGCTTTAGGGTCACAACAGGTAGTGGTTCCCAAAATAAATGGTCAGATTTCTCCCAAATCGGGTTTTGTTTGTCATAAATAGTCCGACGCCGGAAACTCCTCGTCATATGAGCGCGGCGCTCCCGGCGCTGCTGCAGCTGTTGTTGCGGTTGGTGTTGCGGCGCGACAGGTTGGGCGTGGCCATGAGCGGGTAGCGCTCGTCGGGGCAGCCGTACTGAGCCAACGTGTCCACGCACTCCTGACTGCTGGCCTGCCGGGCGTACGCCATCGCACTGTTGCCGTGGGCGTCCCTCGCCATCAGATCCACGCCGTACTGAGAGAGAGACAATAAGGGACCATTAATGATCAATTAATTAATACATTATTTATCAGAGAGTCACTTATTCTCTGGGTGCAGATCAATGAATGTAAGAATTTAGACTGATGGTCAGACAAGATGAAACATTTTAAGGCATAACTTCCTGCTTGGGTAACTTTTTATAGTCTAGTTACTTACAAAATGTAATCAATTACTCGTTAAGTTACCGTCAATAACTCAAACTTCCTGCACAGGTTTTTCACAATAAAGCCTGCCAGGCGATTCGAGAGCACCTTTACCAAAAAACGAATGAATTGAATATATATATAATATAAATATAATAATATATATATGATGTAAAAACATGTGACTCTGCCCTCCTGACGGTCTGATTTTAATCTCCATGTAAACACGTGTGATTCCCTGGGTCTCACCCAGATGAGCAGCTGCGTGATGACCACGTTGCCCTTGCGGCTGGCCAGGTGCAGCGCGTTGCGTCCGTCTCCTTCTCCGCAGGTCTCGTTGACCTGCTGCCGGGCTCCGTGGGCGAGCAGCAGGACGACAGAGCGAAGGTCCTCCTCGGCCGTCGCCCTCAGCAGCTGCTGGCCCAGCGACAGGTCGGTGCCCGGCAGCGACGCCAGAAACAGACGCTGCTCGTACTTCGCCCGGATCCAGCGCTCCCTCTCCTCCCTGACAGACAAAACACAGGGACGGAGAGACTTTCAAAACATGCCCATAGACTTTGCATTGTGATGACGTCAGAGATTTTATTAGCTTGAGGAAAGTTTTATAAATATAAAACCTCCATGGATCAAAAATTCACCATTGCTGCAGCCTCAGATCTCAACACGATGAAATGTTTTCAAGAAAAATGAAAACGTATCCATATTTTGACTCACAGCTAACAGCGTGTAATTAAAATATAATCCTAACATTTCTTTTTCATGTTTTTTAAAGTCACGTTTAAATAAAAGAGGGAACAGATCTCTGTCTTGTTTGTAAAGTGCCTGAAACAAGTTCTGAAGCAAAACCTACACAGCTTCTTCGCAGAGCAACAAAACTGAAGATATGACGATGAAGCCTCCAAAGCAGGTGACACACAGCTAAAAAACCCAAGGCCTTGAATATTTGTGGATTTTGTTTCTGATGTCTGACAACTGTGAATCTGAGCAAACATTCTCATCCTGTCTGTTCCGTGAATGGCTTCAGTTTCTGTCCAACATGATCCTCGGACGGCGTAAAATAAGACACAGCGAGAGTCAGAGGGACACACAGGGTGAAAGGCGAGGGGACGTGGACTCATTGTTCACCAATCGAGTGTCATTAACTGCTGATCTGTCTAATCCACGGCTCCAATCGCTCTAATCTCTGCACAAATCCCTCCATGTAAACAGCAGCTCATTCAGCCTGCTGGGATTAGTCCAGCCTCAGGAGAGGGACGACGGAGGAGGGGGGGAGGAGGGATATTGAGCTGTCCCCCCCCAAACTCGTTTTCCTCCTTCCCCTCCTTAACAACACCTCCTCCAGGGGGTGAGGTGGCAGGAAATGGAGAAGGAGACACAACATTGGCTTCACACAGGTTGATGCTTCCACCATGAAATGACTCCAGTGAGAGAATCAGTGACTGAGAAAAGGTCCGAAACACATCGACAGAACAGGCATCATATATTATATACAGCTGAGGCACTAAGAATCAATATAGTATCAGTCAACATGTGATCAGTTTGATCAGAAAGTTCCTGATTTTTTAAAAAAATTGCACTTCTTTATTTTTCTTCTTAATATTTTAATTGGAGAAAATGTTTTTGTTTTCTTTTAATAATTATTATTTAAATTATTTCTTTTTATGAAATGAAATATTGGAAAGCAGAAGGTAAAAAGGCAAAAAAAGAGGAAATAAAGATGGAAAAAACTTGCTGGATGTCACAGATTTTCGCAGGTGACTCCTCCAGGTGTCGTAAAGTTGGACAAACCCTGGTGGAATAATCCCAGAAAGCCCTCTGATCTCCTTCATCTCATGAAAGAAATAAAATGTCTCATTATTGATTAAATGTTCATCTTTCTTTGAGCTTTGTATCTACTCGTGGGTCTGTAGTATTTAACTCCTGGAACACCTGTTTGTACGTGTCGTCTTGCAATAATATTATTAGATCCTGAGACGAGCAGTCGCACCGTTACTGTTCAGTTCACACTTTAATAATTTTTAAACTTAGTGACATTTTCCTTATAAAAAGAAAGGTAAGATAAAAGTAAAGGCTCTCAGATATCCAGGCAGATATCTGCCTTTGGTGTATTTGGTGGGCAGAGACAGAGAGTTACATGATGGGAGACACAAAGAGGATGAGACTAAAAAAAAAAATCGAAACAGAATGAAAAAGTTTTGGGTCGGTGTGGGAACCTCATTAACTCTCTTCCTGGAGACCTGTGTGTGTGTTTTCGGGGGTGTGGTGGGCAGGGCGGCAGCAGCTAGCATCACGGAATGTCCCGGGGGCTTTTCCTTCCTGCCCCAGCCCAGAGAGAGAGTAGGGAGGCTGGGCACGAGACTACGGCCGACAGCCCCCGGACAAAGCCTGGAGGTGTCACTGTGTGTGTGTGTGTGTGTGTGTGTGTGTGTGCTCTCAGCGGGGCTCCGGCCTTCTGTCCTCCAGAGGACGGAGAGGAAATGTGAGGCCACTGGACCCAGGAAACGCATGCCTTCCCCCACCACTGGAGTTGCTAAGGGCCTGGATCTGAGTGTGTGTGTGAGTATATAAATGTGTGTGAGAACATTAGGACTGCGTGGATATGGCTTCACTGATAATCTGAGTGCCCTGGTTCGTCCACAGAACCTGAACTTTTAAGTCCTGATGCTTTACAAACCTCAACATTTTGTAAAAAGAGCCGATGGATACACATTATATTAGGTTTCATTACATTCCTGCAGCAGAAAAAGGAAAATACTCTTCAATCAGACTCTACACGCACATTTTTGGCGAATTAAGTTTCAGGTCTATAAGCTTTGTTTAATTTTTATATAAGTTAAAGTCTGCTTGACTGTCTTAAAATGCACTTTTGCACACAATCAGTAAAGCTCTTTTCCTGCTTTGCTAAAGGCTAATTAGCTCATATGAAATAAAATCTTAAAGCTACAGTGAACAAAGATATTTGAGACATGTTCAACCATCACTCACCAGTGGAGGGGTCAGGTGTCCACTTACTTTTGGCCATGTAGTCTATTAGCAGCAGGAGTTTTTGATTTACAGCCGTCGACACGACAAATGTTCTTGGCTGTGTGTTTGTTGTGTGTCTGATTGTGTGTTTAGGTGTGTATTGTGGTAAACATCATCATGAGCTAATGAGTCCTGAAAACACATCTCTGGACAGTGGAGAGGCTAATTGCACTAATTAACCACACAGTGTGTGTGTGTGTGTGTGTCTGTGTGTGACAGTATGTGTTAACATGTGTCTACTGAACGCACACACTCATATTTTGTGTGTTAATGTGTGTGTATGTGTGTGTGTGTCCCTTTTCACATCCCATTAGACGACGCGCTGTGCTCCGGCACCAAGGCATGCTGGGTAGATAATTAAACACGAGGCCCGGTGAGATGGTTTGTGACAGGGAAATACACACCACACACACACACACACACACACACTGCAAATATGTCAACAGGAGCCCAGAGGGGTAATGATGTGTGTGCCAGTCAGTTAAATTAAATGATAAAAATTACACCAGCCAGAGGAAACACACACACTTCTCTTTCATACATCTACTGTCTCTACTGTTTCTAATGATTCTACTGTTGCCTTTAACACACGAGCTCCTCCTGGCCCGAGAAAAAAAGTCAGATCTTCATTTTATCCGTTTTCAAGCATTTGATGACATTCAAAGCAATTTTCAACGTGCGACTGAAAACTGAAGATTTATAAGTGTTTTGGAGTCTTTTCCAGATTTTGTCAAACACGCACTAGAATCTGCTGCTTGAAATATTTCCTCTTTGTTTCTTAAAAAAGCAGCTGTTTTAGGAAATTACTGAAACTTTTTTTTAAAATACATGAAACTGCGTATTCGTCAGGAGTCTTTTAAGATTTAAGTCTCCCGTAGGAACCAATGAGCTTGGAGCCGAGAGCCAGACACAGGAAGTCAGACGGTATTGAGAGACGGACTAACACGTAGAATAAAACCAGCCTTATCCTTTAAAGCAGTTACTTTGTTTTATTTTTATAGTTTGTATTGTGAATTATTGTTAATATATGATCATCTGTCCTCAACACCCAGTGATTGATGAGTGGACCTGTTGATTGACAGCTTCATCAGCTGCTGTGTTGTGGTCACTATTGGAAACAGTGGGGCGGAATGTGATTCTGTTTGGGGGTCACTCAGGGAGCCACACTGGGCCCAGTGCACTTCTCTGATTTCCTGCCTGTTGTTTGAGCTCAGAGACCCCGCATTGTGTGTGTGTGTGTGTGTGTGTGTGTGTGTGTGTGTGTGTGTGTGTGTGTGTGTGTGTGTGTGTGTGTGTGT
>JBBPCS010000878.1:6643115-6653940 GCA_037974645.1 Hollardia meadi | reverse complement strand
ACACAAACACACACACACACACACACACACACACACACACACACACACACACACACACACACACACACACACACAGGATCAGAGGTTTGTAGGCAGTTCTGTCAATAGCAAACACATCCAGAATGAACCCTGGAGAGGGTGAAACACTGCCCCCTGTCTGCAGCTGTCAGCGCTGACACACAGACCAGAGGTGGAATGTAACTCACATTATCACTGATTAGTCGTGTGCTTCTCTAACAAAACCTCCACATATTTAACAGATAAATTCAGGTGTGTGTGTCCTACCTGCTGGCGTCTGGTCCAGGTTTGAGGCGTCCCTGGGTGTTGGCCTCCCACACGCTGTTGGCGAGCTCGTTGCCGATGGCCGTCATGACCTTGATGAGCTCCAGAGGCCACTCGTCCAGGTCCAGAGATCGGACCCTGGACAGATGGGTGCCCAGGTTCCTGTGGATGCCCGAGCACTCGATGCAGATCAGGGCCCCGAGGTTCAGACTTGCCCAGTCCGGGTCTGGATGAGCGGAGAGAGAGAAGATAATATTTCAGGATATGAAAAGCAATTTCAGACTTCATGCACAAGTTTTTATTGGTACAAAGATGTCCAATTCTCTACAAGGAAGAAGTTGTTACACAGGATTGAAAGAAAGAAATGTTCTCCCAACCCAAATATAACTGACCGATGGCATCATGTATTGTCATGTTGTGTGACGTCCTTAGCTGGAGTGGCAGACTGCAAATGTTGTCTTTTTAGAAATCAATGATATCCTACACAGTTCGGTACTCACTCTGTGCTTCACAGTCGGCACAGCGGCCGTTTCCTCTAATACTTCTGATGGTCTGAAGAGCCATGGCCTCCGTCTGGCTCGTCAGACGAGACTGAAAGACGAAAACAAACTCAGGTCACACTCGTGTGTTTTGGACTTCCATCCACAGAGAACGTACAGAGTGACGTCTTCAAACATCTCGTTTTGTCCGACCAAGAATCCAAAGAGACTAAGATTAAACACATCTGACAGGCTGAGAATGTTGGTGTTTTTGCTTGATAAATTACTATTATCAGTGTTGTCATAGAGCTAAAACAGTTTAGTTGATTGACAGAAAATTAGACAGCAGAAGTTTTGATATTCGATTAATCGTTTAAGTATTTTTTAAAGCAAAAATGTAAAAGAAAATCTCTGGTTTTAGCAACTCAAATGTGAATATTTGCTGTTTTTCTTTATGGTTGATGACATTAAATTTATCTTTGGGTTTTGGACTGGACATTTAAATAAGTAAACTTGAGCTTGAGAAAATTATTAATCTATTTCAGGAAATAATGGTTAGTTGTGGTCCTAAATTGTCGATCAAGTAATTGATTAATCAGATAATTTGACTGTTACAGCTAACGAAACCTAAATTTATTGACAAAACTCCTCTTTAAGGCTCAAAACACTGATTACAGTCATGATTTTGGTGATTTTTATGATCAAATTTGTGGAGTTTTGCTGTAACTGATCTTAAAACCAGCACGCACACACACACACGCGCACACACGCGCACACACACACACACACACACACACACAGTGTACAGACACTGAACAGATGTGAGTCCAACAGACGTCACCGCTGTTTCAGGCTAAATCCACCGATGTCGGGGAATGAAGGAATAACACGGCAAACAAATGGAATGGGGGAGGGAGGGGCGGACATGTTTTGGTGGGACAAGGAGGGGGGGGGGGGCAATAAAAGGCTTAGAGCCTGAGGCGTCAACACAGCAGGCCTGGACCGAGAGCCGGCCGCCTGCTGCATGTGCAGGTGGAAAATGGCAACGCTGAGGCTGAAGCTACAGTAATTACTGTTGTGTAATTATGTGAATGAAAGTGTGTTTGTGAGCAGGTACAGTGAGAGCACCAACACAAAGGTTCTATTTCTACTGCTGTTATCACATCTGATCTGCTTCAAACACTTCGACATTCATTAACATATATAGAATTGTAACTTGTAACATTTTGCTTTTTAATAGTAGTGCTGTCATATTGTGACATAGGTGCAACTTTTGTCCATATTTTCACTGCTGATCAGTAAATAATTTGTTTTATATTTTTCTGTTTTTAATCTCACTTTAATATATATGTACTATAGCTTTTACACGTATGTACAGAATATATTTACTTTACTTTGAATACTGAGCATCTTCACCACACTTATATTAGAGCTTTCAACCTCATCTCATGGTCTTCTTCACCTACTGGAGCTGTTGGTTCTGTTGTCAACTTAACTTCAAGATGAAGAACGTGAGATGAAAAAAGTCGTGAGTGGACGTTGAGTTAGTTCTCTCAAGAATCAAAGTCACAAATGAACTTTCACACTCATACTAGTTGGTATGACGACTGAGTCAACCACTCCGTTTGCTGATGAAGACTGTGAGAAAGGGCTGAAAGCTCCAGAAAAAGCTAATAGCTAACAACTCCACCTTTTAAGGTTTTTATGTTCATGTTTCAAGCGGTATAAGAGCGCTAACTTCATCACAACTACGCCAACAGCTCTATTCGCTGATGGAGACCATGATGTGCCGCTGAAAGCCCCAGAAAACAGGGTCGGGTCGGGCTAGTTGGGCTAGATATGATTTAAAGTCGACTGTGTATATTTCTAAGTGAAGCAGATTCTAAATAAAGTCATATAAAGCAAATAAAGTACCTAGATGCCTTAAAATACTCACTTTTTAGCCTGGTTTTAACCTTGACATGTTTGGACTCTATCACCACACACCCAGGTTACTTGCTATGTGATTTTAAACAAACTCTGATATGTCTCTCAAATGTAAATTGCCTTCAAAGTTCCACAAAAATCACTGTTTTGGCGAGTAGAGTTTGGTGTTCACCTTGTTCTTGCTGCTCTCACAGGACTGCAGGCTGGCCAGGATCTGGCTCTCGATGACCTGCACCCAGGCGTCTCGCTCCTCGTACGAAGTGGCTTCGAAATGCCACGTCTGCCCCGTCAGCGACACGATGGTGAACTCGAAGTTCTCCTCTTGTTCTGTTGGAGAGAAAACCAGGAGAAAAACAAACCAAAACAAGACTTAGAACAGGAAACATCAGACACACACCATTTACAAAGATTCAACATTAACCTCAGCCATCTGGTTTCTGCTCTTATCCAGAGAGAAGTTCAGAGTCTCCTCAAGGACGCTTACAGAGGACAGTTTTGGTTTTCCAACAACAATACTGAGCTCTTGAGCTTTTTCTTAACTTGGTTTGCACATCTATAATGTTTTTAAATCTCGACCAGCCACATTAGATGTTTTGTCTTCATGTGAAAAGCCAGGATTAATCACAGAGAATAATATCAAAGTGACATTCTGCAGGATTCATTTACGCTTTTCTAATAGGATGCTTTGCCCTAAGTTAATTGACCACTAGCGACTGTTGTAACCCTTAATTATGTCATCAAATACCACATTGATCTGTCATACAATTTACCTTCCAGAGATTTAAACAAAACACAATGCAACACAATAACAACCGAGGCTTAAAACAGCAGCGGATATGGAAACTCAACTATATCTCTCAACTATATAGCTCTGTCCATGTGTGTTGTGGAATCAGGAGTGATATTTGGCACAAGCGTGTCTTTTCATTCACAGAAAGCTCTCCTGACTGGAGGACACCTGTTCTCCTGAACCAACCACTGGTTGACCTACGTGACCCCGCCCCCTGAAGCCAGGATGTCACATAAATTACGGGTCCTGTGTCCACCCCCCCTCCCCAAGAACTCTCCTCTGCTGACATGTCAGTGGGAGAGGTCAGTCATTACAATCAGGGCCTGCTGGAGGGGGGAGACATATGGATCTATTACCCAGAACCCCCTCAGAGGTTAATGGGACAATCAGGAGTCAATTAGACTGAGTGTGTGTGCATGTGTGTGTTTGTGTACGACTGGAGAAGAGATTCAAGATCCTCCATTTCTTTAAAGCAGATCTAGAAAGTCTGAAAATGTGTGTATCTGCATATTGACACACTAAAGGTACAGTCCACTCAAAAACACATTTAAAGTTAGTTAGTTTTATTTTATAAATCTTCAGGAGCCTAAGATGTTGTCTTCAAATATCTTGTTTTAGTAGACCAACAGTCAAGAATCTGAATAAATTAAATGACTGCGAATACAAAATAGAAAAACTAACTTCTCAAACTTGACGATTGAGTTGATCGACTGATCATTTAATTGAATATTTGCTTCAGTCCAAATTGCGACACCTTTTCACGATGACATTTCTTATTAAAGCTAGCAAAACTAACACATTATAAATTCAATGCGTGACAAAATAACCTTGAATGTTCAGACCATTAAATCACATCTTAAAATAAATTTAACTCCAGTATGAAAGTTCAATCTCAGGAGTATTTTTATAGAATATTGCCTAAGTTGTCATGAAGTTGACTCAATACGCAATCTTTTTCACTTTATGGAGTACTTTTAAGACCTTTCATCTCTGTAGGCGTAAAACCTTTGTCTTAAAACAAACAAATCAAGGTTTCAAGGTTGTTTTTTTTGAGATTTCAACAACATCTCAGTCTTCTCCAGAGTCACTCCATGATATCAACAGGTGCAGTTTTTAGCCAACAGGGACAATAAGTCCTAAAAGTTCTCAATAAAGTGGAAAAACCTTAAAGATAATCGCATCAACATCAAGCTGGTTCTCAGAGGTTTGACGGATCTTAGAGGGTTTTTGCACAACTCGGGCACATTTGGAAACCGTTACTGCCCACAGAAAGGATGGGAAGTGGAGGTGAAATGAGGGCATGGCTGAGGGCCGGTATCATCACAACACTAGATCAGACAACAAACAGCTTCTGTTTACAATTAGCCCCAGTGAGGAGGTAAGAGATGAGGGGGAGGCAGGGGGGACACAGGGGTAATCACTTAATCAAAGGATGGCCTCCAGCACGGCTGATCATTCCCAGGATTCCTCCGTTGCTGATGGTATGACCCTCAACAAAAGCATGTGAAGAGGCTCTCTCCCCAAAAATGTTGTTTCATGAATGTAAAAGGAAATAAAGCATCATTCATCCAGTACATATACACATCCCATATGGCACTGTGTGATGGCAGATCTCAGTGTGGAGGTCGGTAATCACTCATGACACTTTTGTGCGAGCGTTTCTGGAAGCAGCAGTTTCATGACGTGTGCCTGGAGTGAAGCAGTGAAAAGATGAGAGGTTTAATCAGTCGCAGAGCGGTCACGGCCGGCCCGCGAGGGAACGACCATTTGCTCTTCCTCAACTCCAGTCATTTGGCTAATTGGGAGCATCTCAGAGCACCGGAGCTGAAGTTCCCCTCTGGCTTCGCTCTGGATAATCAATGGCTTTGTCTGAGGAGAGGAAGGAGGGAAGGTAAGGATGGAGGGGAGAGCCCCGAGGCCAAACGACTGGCTGAGAAACCCTTCCACTTCCAGGATAGAGATATTGAAAACACCTTTGCTGACCAAAGTTTCCTTTGCTGAAGATAATGCTAGATAACCTTGAGGTGCTTCAGGCTAAGTCTGATTATTTCATGTTAATTAAAACTACTGTTTACAGGGGCAGGTTAGTGGCTCGAGGTTAAACCTGACTTGTTATTTTAAATTGGCAGCTGAATCCATTTGGATGGGAAACGATCACAACAATCAGCAATCTTTGTTCCGCAATGAGAACATTAAAAAACTAGAAAGTTAATTTTGACATCATACATTTTTGCTTGTTCACAACAGCAGTGCTCGTTGCACTTCAGACCTTGTCAAAAGCTCATAGCAGTAGTATGAAAGGAGCACCTGCTGCTTGTAGTTTCTTTTTAAAGAGTCACTTTGTTCATGGGTTATCCAGTGCACCTTCCTGTCCTACCTCCACAATTCATTTTAAGGGGTTTAAATGTGTCTAATGAAGAGCAAACTGTACACAGAATAGAGAGTATACAGTATTTGGAGGCTCCTGGGTCTACATAGGGTGCGTCTCCGTTCTGAACAACAGCCCACCCATCAAGCGCCGGTTGAGCCCTGCAGGGTCAAGAGCAAGAATCCCATCATAATTAAATTCCCATGATTCTCTGTTTTCAAGGGAGGGGGTTTGGCTGCTTGACAATTATGGAAACCAACAATCCAGAAAGGCCCTGCCTCTCCGCAGTGTAAATTAAATGCTGTCTCTCGATTTAAATGCTGCACGCTGACCCAGCGCACCACGGCGGCTAATGAATAAAATGAGGGGGGCATTAGGCTGTGCGACTGAAGAACCACTCCCACAACCCAGTTTTAGTCTGAAAAGCCCCAGCTGAGCCTGTGCTACACTCAGAAGTTCATGTCTGTAGAGGAAAACTAAACCAACATGGAACTTCAAGCTGGAGCAATCAGTCTCCAATAATTCCAGCTAATCCAAAAATGAGAGGTGGAGCACAGACGTCTTGGATGGTCTGTTAGTACAATTAAAAGGCACCAACACCACAAACAAAGACAAGGTGAGGTGAAGCCTAGCTAGACAGTTAGCGGCTAGCTGTCACTCAAAGTGGCCTTGGCCTTAATCATGGACGACATTTAGCTTCAGTATAATAAAAAAAAGTGAGTGATATAAAATTTCACCCTTGAACATTTTTCATTAATTGGGAATTAACTATAGAGACCAAAAACATTTATTTATTTATTTCTGGGGATCTATGAACTGGATTTTGGAGCCAGCCTCAAGTGGCCATTCGACGAACTGCAGTTTTTGGCACTTCCCATGTTGGCTTCACTTTTCAGCCCTGGTGGTTGACGCTTAGTTAACGGGCAACTGTGTTTTCAGTTTGTTCGACTGTCATTCGTTAAACCAAATTTTGTGCCAGTCCATCCAATAGTTGTTGAGATAATTCAGTCTGGATCAAAGAGGTGGCCCGATATTGCAATCAACAGACTCCAATGATTTGTTTCTGAGCAAACTGAAAGGGTCCTAAACGTTTTAAAAGATAAAGTTTTCCGTTTCTTTATCCTTGAAGATCCAAACGAGTCTGTGAGTCACTGAAGACCTGTGCTTCCTGTGTCCTTCCTTTGTGTTGGTGTACAGAACTAAAAGTATGCATGAGAGTACAAACACACAGATGGCGAGTCTCCCGCGTTGTATTGGTAATTACTGCCACTGCTCTCGGCTACTGTGGGCGACATTCTCACAGAGAAAGGTGGCGCCGAGGCAATTTGTGAACTCTGACACTGGTAACCTTTAACAGCAGAAAGAGAACAAACCAAATAAACAGCATTTACAAGACGCAGCGAGTGGTGGGGGGCAGGCCATGCATACAAGCCTATCATCCGGTCTGTGAGGTGTCGAGTCAACCCAGCGGGGTGTGTGTGTGTGTGTTTGAATGTGTGTGTGACAAGCAGGACGGTAGGTGCAATGAGAGGGGAGGCGTGAGTGAGACAAAAGGGGGCCTCGGGAAACACAAATTAAAAGCCTTAAATGTCACCGCACACAGTATTGCTTTGCGACACAGGTCATTACTCCCCATATTATTCGCAGCCTTTTACAACATTAATAACCTGGAAAATATTGCAGCCGATTGTTTCTAAGTCTCGCTGAAGAAGAAGTGTGTAGGTCTAGTTTTTGAACAAGTATGTGGAAGCGGAGGAAGATGGCGTGACGTAGAACCGATTCAAGACTGACTGGAGATGATTTA
Source organism: Hollardia meadi (assembly GCA_037974645.1). Taxonomy (NCBI): domain Eukaryota; kingdom Metazoa; phylum Chordata; class Actinopteri; order Tetraodontiformes; family Triacanthodidae; genus Hollardia; species Hollardia meadi. Next base: position 6,646,291 of record JBBPCS010000878.1, on the reverse strand, counting down.
ACTTCCTGTTTTGTGGCTCGTAGTTTCATGCACACAGACGGAGACACCAACACTTAAGAACACATTTTACGGAGGGAAATTACACCAAAAGCCGAGGGGGTTTGGCTTTTGTTGTGTATTTTAAGAAAAATTAGATAAAACATCCGACACTCACTGGACGGCACGTTTAACACCACCTGTGCAAGGCATGCTTCCAGGGGTTCCCTGCAGGGTGGGTGTGCTTGTTTGGTTGTATCCTCACAGGTGAGGAAGGAAGGGCAGGAGGATACAAGGAGGGAAAAGAGGCCATGACGGACAGGTCAGGTGACTCAGGCAGGGAGAAGACAGTTAAAAAAAATAAATAGAAATGGACGTTTTTTTCCACCGCACTCGTACCAGACACAGTAAGCACTGATCCGGACTGGATTTGCAGATCAAAAGAAGTCTATGATAAAAATGGGCAAAATGTGGCTAAAAAGTATAGAAATATTGCTTTTAATGAAATGCGTATTTTACAATGTGAAGCCACCTCAGAGCATACCTAGCTTGAAATCACACAAATAGAGTCGTGAAGAGGGAGGAGACATTTTGGACACCCCAGGTTTTGGAAGTCTCATATACAATGTCAGATGACTGACAGTTGGAGCACTTCTAAAGCTTGGATTGGACATTAAATTCTCCTGGTTGTATCATCAGTCCATAAGATAAGCAAAGACATGAGCAAATATCTTTGTTCTTTGGAAAAAAAAAAGTCAGGTAGAAGCCTGTGAACGTAAAAATCTGCCGCTGAGATCAATTCACGGTTAATTTTTGGGTAAATTTGGGGATTAATTCAGCAAATTTTGAATTTGCTACATGTCTGACTCACACCTCAGACTGGTTTCTTTTCCACAGCAATGATTGCTAAGGCTCATGGGTATTGTAGTATTTAGAGCCATCCATCATGCCAAAATGATGGGGAAAAATTTTTATGAATATGTTTTTGGAGGCCTGAAGAGGTTAAATTATCCGCAAAAGTTGAGAGCGAAGTCAGGAAAATTAAAAAAAAAATTTAATTATTTTTTGTGTCTAAAAAAACTATTTTCCACTAAATGTAGCCCCTAAATGTTTAGACATCTTTTGACGCTGCAAATCACCAAATCGCTGCTTACTAATGTACATTTCTCCAGGACAAGGTGATCCATCCCTGCAGTGGGTGGGGTCAGGGTGGGGTCGTGGTCCACCTGTCTGTCACAGGTCCACCACTGCAGTAATTTTACCTTCAGAGTTGTGCAGACTGTTGGTGTAAATGCTGCGAAGACTACCGACACGATTGAGTTTCCACGCTTTACGTTTGGCTGCATCCCCCGACGGCAGGAAGAGAGAAAAGAGAGAAGGACAGAAGAAGAGAGGAGAAGGAAGTACAGAGTGGAGGAATGAGACGACATGTACGAGAGAGAACGGAGAAAAAGAAACAGAAAAGGGAAGAAAGACAGGTGTAAAAAAACAGCAGCGTTGAGGGAGGAATGGTCCATAAGAGAGGGGGCGTGGCTTGGTGTTGGAGTGGGAGGAGCCAATGAGCACAATGAAGGGATGAAAGTAAGTTTGCAACATAACAAACGAGACTAGAAGACAAAACAACAAAAACTTCTCCAGCCTTCTTCATTGTTTTTGCACCTAAACACAAACATTTAAACCCTCTAAGTTTATAAACCGAACACTGTATGAATACAAGGGAAAGTAAACATCATCACATTTTACTCCCTCCAACACAGTACAAGGAGGTTTAAACACACTAAGAATTAAATAACAATGAACAACTAATCAGCCAGCATGAACAAACAAAGGCAGGATCTCTAACATATATAAACTCTACATATGTAGGCGTGGTGGAATGATCTGTACCATCATCTCTCACATGCTGCAGCACTGAGTATAACTTCCCCAAGAGAAACAGTTTTAATGAAATTCTTCTACTGTCAATTAAACTCTTGAAACTTCCTTTAAAATGTTCACATTAAATGCCAAATATCTCTCAAATTTAAATACTGTATGTGGATGTAAAACAAGTTGACATTGTCGGTGAAGAAAACACTGAAATTTCATATCAACATGTATTTTTTTCATCTTGATCTTAAGGCTCCGGTGCAGCTTTGATTCTTTTAAGGTGGTTGAGCTGTAAGCTCTGCGACCTCTGACCTCTGCTCCTTTTAATGCTGCACTGCTCCATCTTAAAAAGCAAAGCCTTGGTAATATTTACTCCCCCGAGGCTACTGTGAGCATTTGCAGAGGATGAAATACGGTCGTGGCTGTGTGTGAGGCCGACACTTCAAATGTTACTCTGCTTGTTTCCATCGTCGCCCCTCCTTCTCCCACAGAAGGCGAGTGATAAGCGATGGTTTGTCTCTTTTAAAACGAGTCAAATATACAGAAGCTGCTCACTATTGTGGAGGCCGAAAACATGATCATCTAAAAATGACATCCAGATCCCACATACTGCGTATATCATGCCCACAAATGGAAAACTAACTTTATTTTAATATTGGCAGCCCTGGACCTCCATAAATACAATTCATCATTATAGATTTTTCTAAATGTTTTGCACAAACTCAGTTAAAACTTAAACTGAAACTAATAGTTAGGAATTAAAATAAAATATGCCGCACACTGACGTCAGGCATCCATTGGACCACCTGGACTCTCCTCGACAGTAGCCCTCTTTGTTTCCCACCTGCTTCACCCCCGCTGACCCAAATTGACCTGTGATTGCGAGCGGAGTCCATCTTCCTGATTGACCTCGACTTTAAAAGAATTCGTGTTCACAATGAACCAGTCAGAGGCGACGTGCTGCAGGTGCACGTGGAGCTGACGGCTGATCGACAAACAGACTGAGACGGTCGGGGCCAAATACTGGAATAAGAGAAGCTCTGAGACACCCAGTGTGTGATCTGAGGGGGCAATTTAAGTGCTGCACACACTCACACACACTCACACACACAAACCCTCCTTTTCAGCTCCACTTGTTGCGAGGAGTTTCTTGGTCGAGGAATCAAAGCAGTCGCAAACATGAAAACTCTCTTCGCAATCAGGAATGTGCCCAGCGATCCTGCTGTTACCTGTGTGGGGCCACTTCAAATATCTGAAGCTGCGTGTGTGTGTGTGTGTGTGTGTGTGTGTGTGTGTGTGTGTGTGTGTGTGTGTGTGTGTGTGTGTGTGTG
>JBBPCS010000878.1:6620651-6634527 GCA_037974645.1 Hollardia meadi | reverse complement strand
ACACACACACACACACACACACACACACACACACACACACACACACACACACACACACACACAGATCAAGAGCAGCAGAGAGATGGAGGTCAGTGCAGGCTGGCAGATCGCTGGAATCTAATAAGCAATCAGAGAGGATTAGTTATGAGTGTGTGTGTGTGTGCGTGTGTGTGCGTGTGTGCGTGTCTTACATGCAGGCTGGGGTGGTAGGTGAGCAGTCCGTTGTCACACAGAGTCACATACTTCTTCTTCCACTCCTTGTTGAGGGATTTGCCGCTTCTCTTCAGCAGCATGCCCTGCAGAGAGGAAACAACTTGTTTACACACACCCTGTTTGACACTTTGAAGCTACAGAAACATATTAATAATGTATCAATAATATTGATCCTGTGAAACTGTGACAAAACAGATTCATTAATGACATTTTGGGTCCATGACAAAGCTGAGACATGGACGAGATGAAACAGAAACTGTGAGCAAATCTCAAATGTTGGCTGGCTGTTGCTGCTTCACTACATGGCCAAAAGTATGTGGACAGCTGAACGTGTGTGCTGCTATCAGCCTCCACTCTGGATCAACTTTTTCAGTTCATCATGGCTGTGGTGGCTAATCAACTACATGCAAATGCTCATTCCTGGTAAATAACCTTTTCATGTTAAAGCCAGATTTCGACCAGTTTACCTCACGTTCATCACGATCACAACATTTCTGTGCAGCGTTTTAATGTCCAAACCTTCAGATTCACAAATAAGTTACTCAGACTGGACTTCCTGGATCATATTTAATGTCACCTTAAGCATCACAGCCTCACTAACACAGCTCCTTGTATCAGGCCGGACTCACAGTCCATCCCAAAGGTGTTGGATGGGGTTGAGATCAGGACTTTGTGCAGCCCAATCAAATTCTTCTACACCAAACTAGGAACTCCTTCTTTATGGAGCTGGTTTTGACCTATTTGTGCATTTTTACAACATCTCGACTCTTTGATTCTGCTCTTTGTGCACATTGGAGTTAAATTACACTCCAGAGGCTTTGGAGCGAAGATAACGAGCACAGAGCAAGACGACGGATTAAACAAGAGTTCATCCCTCCACAAAACAACATTTTAACATCAGAAATTTGCACCGGAGCTGAAAGGAGCTCGACGGAGGAGCAGCAAGAGGAGAAATCAGCAGTTATTTAATTGTCTGACTCGTTTTTTTCTGCATCTCTCTCTCCTACGCACATCAGCTGCGGCTGACTGACCGTTTAGGCCGAGCGACCGCCCGCCCACACTTCATTTGAGCCGAATTCATTAGGTTCGAGAGAGAGAGAGAGCAAGAAGGTCAAAGAGAAGGCGAGAGAGGGACCGAAATGGGAGAAAGACGAGAGATCAAAAAGAGAAGAGAGGGGAGAGAGGTATGGGGGAGAGTGGGAGGCGGTGGCGGCGGGGGATAAAACTGTCCACTGATTAGCAATTACAGCCGTGCTGCCACGCGTGTCACTTCACTGGACCTCTACAACATTAACACTCCGACAGAGGATATTAATAGAGTCCAGCCGTGAAGGGAGGAAGGGGGGGGGGGGAGTTAGAGGCACCACTGAAGAAGAAGAAGAGGAGGGGGGTGAGATGGACAGACCAGCTGATGGACAGAGGCCTGCTCTCCGCCGCCCTGACCGCTCAGCTTTCATTAAGGCGGTCGGTGTTGGTGGGACAGAGCGGCAGGCCCGGGGTCACCCTCGCCGCCAGTGGCGGCACATTAGGTGTAATTGGCGGTGACATAACGCCAGGAAGGAACGTCTCAGAGTGACAAAGAGGGAAGTCGAATGGAGGCAGTGGTGGTGAGCTATGAAACAGATGAGACAAATCCGCTTATGTTGAAAAAATATTGTCCTGAAGTCGCTCAAAAGTGAGTGTGGACACATGGGAAAATAAATAAAAGAAGACCTTCTCTGGGTTCGTCTTGGTGTCAGAAACACATTGTTTTAATAACCGAGTTAAATCCACGTTTGACGTCTGGTTGTTCTGTTCGAGCAGGTTTCATTAACTCATTGATGATGATGGGTAAAGATCTGGACACACCAGGAAAGTCTCTGCCAGTCACTTGTCTGCTGGTTCACCCCTCATGTCCAGACTTAAAGGTTTACTACGCAGGATTCGTCGGTGCTGTTTGTAAACACAGCGTTTTTTGTGGAGAAAGACAGTTGAGTTTTATTCCCTGGTCTTTAATAGTCAAAGTGTTGATGATGAGACTCTACAATCATCTTTCTCTAGAGTCGTTTTTCACAAGCCACATGTCTTCTGAATATTCTGACACTAAAATTCTATTTTTCAGAAAAACAAATCAGGAGAAAATTGACTTTGTTCAACCCGTCTCTGCCTCAGCAACACACTGTGAGATCTGGAGATCTGTAGTGAACATATTAAGCGAGCAGACAAAGATGAGCGGCAAAATAAAGCGCAAACATTAAAATGATGTCTGTATCTAATATGTTGGGAGACGGGAAGTGAAGTGTGTACCATTTCATACCATTATCGTAGCTTGTAATGCGGTATCTTTGTCCTATCTACCATCTTTGGTAAGACGTCCACCATGTGCAATGTTATGCATGCTAAACTTCAGCATTCTAGCATTGTCATTGTGAGCATGTTAGCATTTACTAAAAACCACCAGATGCTTGTCAAACCTGTGTCGGTGAATCAACAGGCCTCTGCAGACAGTTTGCTCGAGTGGATGAAGCCTGGCATTGATGAACTGTCGTGTTTTTCAGAGATGGAAATTGATTGAATGATGTTTTAATATCATTTAACCTGAATCTCTTTAATGAAAAGGGATTCAGTCTTTTTTCCACTGATGATGCCTCTAGTTTCAACGGTGACTAAACTTCAAAGCAGCAAGGCTCGATATTTTCCAACAGATCAATGCCTGTGAAGCTGTTAATCATCAATAACGTTGTTGTTATTGATGATAACGTGTTTGGAATTAGAAGAGGAAGAAGAGTTGGCCACCGACGGAGAGTCAAACATCAAGACCTGCCCGTCTGTAGATTTTCATCACGTCATCAGTAAAATTGCAGCGTTTCCATCGATTCCACTCATTTCAGCTCATGTCATGAGGAAGTAAAGCAGATCAGTGGTGTGTTGTTATCGCTGCAACAACAGGGGTTCCCCACGGTGTGCTAAACGCGACTTGACGAGCTTCCTGCTGCTCCGAAGTGAAAGCTGCCGGCAGCCGTGCAGCTGTCAGGCCAGCTGATCATCCATTACTGCCTGTTAGTGAGCGAGCGGCAACATGTTTCCAGGCAGAGAGAGACGTGTGTGTTTACATCGTCATCAATTAAGATTTTTTTTTTTTAGGTCAGCTCAGACTCGTGGGACTTGATCGATTGTAATCAATCAAAAAGACATTCATAGGAAAGAAATTTAGAAATTAGAAATCAAACCAACTGACCGACTTTTAAGTTTAAGTTAGGGCACATGACTGATATTAAGGAAAATAGTGAGATAGATTCAAGATGGCTCTGGTGGCAGGTTCTGTTGATTCAAGTATTTGTTCATCATAAGTCATCAAGAGACTTCAAGACTTCAAGAAAGAAATGAGAGAACAAACTACCAGTCAGATGCAAATAAGAGGACGACTGCCTGCAAGCAAACGCCTCACTAGAATCTGTGTTTTTCCGTCAATTCTTCATAAAAACTAACAAACATGCAAAGTGTAGGTTTCCATGAATGAATACTGCCACACACGGCCCACCAATATTCTCCCACTGGCTTGTAGTATTTCTGAGATATCGATCTCCAGATGCTGAAATTAAAAAGTTAGAATCTGAGTTCTGAGTGTGTGGCTTACCCCTCCTTTAAATGAAGGAAACCCCTTCCCTATTCTGTAATGTTTATAGTTGAAAAGACACATTAACATTCCTCAAGAATAGGCTAAGAGAGCTACACAAATAAAAATGCTTTTGCTCAAGAAGGAAATAAGATGGGAATAAAATTAAAATTAGAGTAAATAAAAGGTTCAGTGAGAAGGTCAGTAGGATCTTGATGTTGAAGAGGATGGTTGATCTCCACCACTTCAGGCCTGGACTGAACTTAACTGAGGGATGAGACAATATTTCTTACACTTTTCCATCCAAACCTGGTATTTGGGGAGGGAGACGTCAGCAAATTAATTTTGGCCATCCATCCTGGGGATGACAAGCGATCAGTTTGCTCGAGGGGAAGGCTAATTGAACGCCGCGTCGAAAATCCTCATGATGGGTAATATCTTTCATTATTCACCTCCCCGGGCTTCGTGACACACACACGTCGCCTCTTATTTTACCTTCGGGAGGGGGGGTTGGCAGCCATGACAGCTCACAAGGTCTCCACATGGGAAAATAGATGTGGGGAGATAAATACATCCTCAGATATACTCTCTCCTCGCTGTACCGAGGCACTTCTCCGCCCCGGTGAAGTATTGTGGGGTAGTGCTTGGGAAAAGGTCGCTTGCTTGAGGGGGCGAGGAGATGAAGTCATTTGTTAGGCATCCGAAAACGTCCAAGGGCATTAGTGGGACTCACAATTGTGGGTTCTTCTTTAAAGAACAAAACAAGAGTCCAAGTTCAAATGGACAGAACCAAGACTGTCCAAAAAGAACCAAAGGAAGGATTTCAGAGTCTTCTGTTTGTTATAAATGCTTACAGATCCCCACAAACACAAAACTCCCCCGGACACACTCTCGCTTCTTTCATGCTGAGACACTTCTTCGCCTCGGTGAAGTATTGTGGTGTAGTGCTTAAGAAAAGGTCGCTGGCTCGGGGGAAGCCAAGAGATGAAGTCATTCGTTAGACGACGCATCTGAAAATGTTCACGGGCTCCTACCTGAGGGTCTCAGATTAAAGACCACAGCAGTCACATTTCGGACATGTTAGAAGACGAAAATGTTGGATGGAACCGCGGATATTATCAGGAAGCAGGAAAATTATTGCAGCTTGTTCAAAAATTCAACTTTTTCTTTCATCTTATATTTAGTTTGTGGATTTTACAAACTTGTAAAAATGACAAAAATACACCAACATTTTTAATAATTCCTCCTTAGAAACAACAAGTACCTTCTATTTATGTGAATCAAAGCAACACTGGAAAGAAACTGTCTGATAAAGCAACTTTTTAGAGGGTTTGTTACCTCCAGGAAGCTGCCTGTCTATTGATACAGACTAATCTACTCTCTAATCACTCAATCATCCCCTTATTTTCCCCAGACAATGGACTCTCCCCAGGCCTCTTGAAGAGAGTGACAGCGGATCTTAGAGGAGATATAGGGGAGGCACTATCTGTGGAAAAGACGTGGACAAACCCTCCAGAGAACAGGATGATCTCGAAGGGGCCGCGGCACTTTTGTTCTTCAATGTCCCCAGAGAGCACAAGGCTAAATTGGAGGTGTCACCCCCTGCCGACAGCAGAGTGGAGGGGGTGACGGCTGGTGGGAGGGAAGCCGGATGCTCACTCCGCTATCGTGGTGGCCATCTGATCCGGCCTGCGCAGTGTTCGCAGGTCATCCATCATCCTCTGAGTTTGTATTGAGTCTGAGATCACAGTCAGGTTGGTGAAATGTTCACTTGTCGAATGGCGGCTGCTCACAGGAGACATAAAAGGATGTAAAGGAAAAAGACTGTTGTCTGGGACTCGCTGCAGGCAAACACCTTTGGTGTGGAGGGTTTATTCCTTCTTAGTTTCCTTTAAAAGATTTGGTGAAAATATTCAGTTTCACAAAAAAGATAACAGAAAAATGAACACATCCTTGTTTTTTTTTTTACTTTACTGGGGGCCATGAGGTTTTAGTCACCCACCAAAGGAAAATCACCGGCGCCAAAATGATGATTGAGAATAAAGAAAGCAATTCAAATCCTCTCCCAATGTGTTGAATAATCAAACAGCTGTTGAACAAGCAGAAAAATCAACCTGCTTCGTCCAGCTCTAACTGTACACGGACCGATCATGCTTACTGTCAAACGTAGTCACCCTCAAAGGCCTATTCTGAGCCAGTAAGCGCCCTTTTTCGCTGCGGGTCCAGGATTTTATTTATATTGAATATTTCTTAACATTGCCTGAAGAGATTTTACATTTTTGCTCTTTCCTGATGAGCTACAGCTCTTACTTAAAAGAGAAAAAGTGTTTCTGGTTTCTGACGTAGGAGGGGTTTTTAATTTTTAAAATAATCTTCTGTTATTAAAAGCACACATTTAGAGGACTGTACAGCCTTAAAGGAGCTTTATGTTCCCTGAGTGTATTCTAGTTTAAAGCATCATTTGTTTCCATGTGGTGCTTGACCTGATGACAGTCACTACAGGGGATGATAAAAAAAACAAACAAGTTTGCTGCCTGGTGTGAAATATTTACCATGGTTGAGGTAAACAGCACAAACCAGCAAAACACCAAATCAGAGAACAAAACCCACCACTGACATCAGAAAACACACAGCAGCATCAGTCTCCATGACAAGGTCAGCGTTGATGAGGCAAGGACAGCGAAGGGCACGCCCAGGGGAGCAGGACGCAGACCAGATCAAATAAAACACCACAGAAGAAGAAGGGGCGGGGGGAGGGGGGTTGAAGAGGAGCTGATTTATCTGATAAGAGTTCTGGGTAATTAATTAGAAACTCAATTATCCAAACCTTACTTCAGCAGTCTCAATTCATTAGTGGATAAAGAACCTCGCCCCTCGCTCGACTGACAACCAGAGCGAGACAGGATGTGAAGAAAACACCTCTTCCTCTGTGAGAGACCCTCAGGTCGCCGCTGGTCGCTTTTGTCCGGCTTATCAGCAGACGAGTGTAGCTACACAACACACCCAAACACAGACACGCACACACAGAGTGAAACAACAAAGCGACCACAGGGACACTTTCAGCGTGCTCGGAGCATCGTCCCCATGCCAAACAAAAACTGTTGTGGGCGCTCCATGGAGACCGCCGCGCCGAGGCGTAATGAGCACAATCTAAAAATGCTCTTTGATTGACGCCTGTGTTCCTTGTTTTAATTATTTCTCAAACTAGAAAGGGAGAGACATCCCTCCAACACATCCTCGACCCCCCCTCCCCAGCCGAAAAATCTAATTTCCAGGGGTTAGTGTGCATGACAAAAATGTCATCATGGCCAAAATGGCTCCGAGCAGTGACAACCTTTCCCAGGGAAATGATATTTTTCCAATCCGGCGGAAGGCGGATCGTGTCACCCTCGTTAAAGCCTTGATAGCAGGTCTTTAATATTCACCGTCTTAATTAGGGCCGCAGTTAATTTCATTAAATTCTTTGGCTGCTAAATGAAGCAGATTATGAGACATCTTTTATTGCGAAGCGTGAAATTACAGCCTGCCCGCTGCCAATGGCGGGGCGAAACTAATGAATTACAGGGTAAATAACACCCGAATTAACCATCCAATTTAACTCCTTACAAAGCGCCCGGCGCCAAGGGGGGACGAGTAGACTTGTCAAAACCACCCAGCCCCGCGCTCGTCTGCAACCCTGCGAGAGGCAATTACAACCGCAACACTAATCAGCTCCTTACAGGAACAAGACAACACCGGCAAAGACTTCTGCAACAATCAGAGTCTGACTCAGAGAGTAAATGTTCATTTACAGTAGGAGGGTGTCTAGTTGGAGGTTAGGGAAGCCATTCACTGCTCAGTCGCTGTTTTCACACAAACCATCAGGGTGTCAGCTACCCTCCAAAGCTGGAAATGTCTTCCCTACACAGAAGGCTTGTAAGAATCAACAGTCAACTAACATTTTATCTTGTAGTTGTAGAGAACAGCCCTGAAAGAAGGACAGAAACATGGCTAAACTTGAATTTTGGGTATCCCCTATGGGGATCAGTCACAGTTTGGTTGTTTAGGCACCACAAATACTTGGTTAGGTTTACACAACAACAATGGTTCGTTTGGGAAAACATTATGGTTTGGGTTAAAAAACAGTTTGTCCAGATTATCGGAACAACTTATCTGAAAGTGAGCAAAATGTCGTTAATGATCCATCATTTCAGGAAAACAAAACGTTTGGTAATTACAGTAAGTCAAAGTTGAAGTAGGAAGTTTATATGCTGAATTAAAACGGCCCCACAGTGGTGTTATTTTCGGTTTGTTCCACTGAGCTCAAGAGGATCCTTTTTTTTTTTTCGTCGACTGTTTGACTGAGGGTTGTAGTCCCATTCCAAAAGCTGAGCCAGTAACCATTCATTTACATTATGATAAGTGAAGTGCTGTGACGTTCTTCAGAAATCTGTCAAAAATAAAGTGTGAACTGGTAGTATCAGGGCTTAAACATGTGAAATCACTGCTCAGGCTTCTTGGCAAACATGACTCTAATTACTTAGAGTTTAAGGTTCATCATTAGTTAAAAATCATCCTCTAATAAGGACATTAAACTTCTAAATTGAGCCTCTGAACCTCTTAAGTCCATCTGAGCAGGATTTCCACTCCGATGTCACCACTTCAGATTCCCTGACTGCGCGGAAATCCAAGCAGCAGTGTAGTGAAAGTGAAGAATCGCTTCTTCCTCTCATTATCTGACACTGAGCTGGCCTTGAGCGAGATGCTGAGCACCCAAATTGCTCCAGTGGAGCTGCTCAGTGGCCACCAGTAAAAGGTTGTTTGTACTGGGCAGCTCCAAGGTGAGACTCAGTGAAAGTGTGAAAACACCACTGTGCTCAGTCAACCTTCACTGACTAAATAAAGGTTTAGAAGAAATAAAAAAAAAAGCCTCTGTGGTGCGTCTGTGGTCCCAGCGGCCCGGCTGCTGTGTCGGAGGAAATTAATTTGTTAGATTGTTGGTTTTCAAAGCGCCTCGGTCAGCCGCTTGACAGAGACACGAGCGAGCCTCTCCCTCTCTCTCCGGTAATTAGCGGTTAATTAGCGGCGTGGAGCAGATGTCGGAGGAGCCCTACGCCGTCAACAGCCTCTGTAAACAAAGCTGGACGCATCCGCTCACTCCAAGAGGGAAGAAGCAGACCAATCAGCTGCCGGGACAGCCAGCGTTTCCTCTGTGGTTTCATGTGGCAGCGGAGCATCTTCGCAGGAGGTTTTCACTCCACATGTGTTTCCTATTTTAGATCCTCGTGCAGGATGTAGAGATAAATGTTGTCCCTTAGAGAGTTAATTACAATAAACATGTTTAATTGTTGGCTCTTTAAGGGATATTTCATTTACTTAACTTTTGCAGTGGTTCCACTTAATTTATTTGATTAAATTTCATGCAACATTCTTGAGTTTTTAATTCAATCTGCAGTTTCATTTGAATTAAAGCAAAATATCTAAAAAAAATACAGGTTCAACTGATCTAAATGTCTTTGGTTTAATTAGGAAGTGTCGTAAAGAAATAGGGTTTGGTGGAGGCTTTTTGACTGGAATTGATCATTTAAAGATGGTGATTGAATAACTTTACTGTCGATGGAGCCTCCAACTTATTTTACAGGTTTATATTTGTCTTTAGAACAAATATCTGAATTTAAGCCTAACCCTATTTTACCAGTTGTGATGCAATATTAACTTTGTTTTAATTTAATTTATTTCTGTTTTTATTTTTTGCTATTATTGCAGTTCATATTTCTCAAAGGAGGGCATATAGATTTAGTTTTGTTTATACCATTAAACTCTGTTAAGTAGCACATGAGTATTTTATTTTGATTGACCAAACATCTGGATATAACATCTAACCATGTAAATAAACTTTTGGACAGGAAGGTTATGAAATCTAACCACTGCCATGTTTGAAATAAATTCAATGTCTTATGTTTTTGATAATTTCATGAATCGTGGATTCATGAAATCATCAGCTAACTATTTTGATAACTGATTAAATGTTCAAGTGTTTTATGTGAAAACAAATTTAATATTCTTATTTATTTTTGTCTGATTTTTAACCCACTGTGGGAGACAAACTGTTGGAATATTTCTGAACACTCGCTGTAAGGTTGCAGTGAGGGAAGTGATGATGAAGACGGCGAGAGGCTGCGTGACACATCTGACCTCGACCCGCCCACACACACACATCTTAACACACTTTATTCTGGGCATGTTATTATGTGAGTGTAAATGTACATGTTCATGTCATGCTGTTTATCTGTGTAGGAATGCTTTACTGTACATGATATGTGTGTTTGTGTGGATTTGTACTGGCTAATTGCCTCAGAGTGGAAGTCCGACCCATTCTCATTACAGTGAACTGAGTCCACCATGTCCTGGCCTCTGTGTGTGTGAGTGTGTGTGTGTGTGTGTGTGGTTTTAATGAGCACTGGAATCTCTTAACGGAGGCGTTCTCGTTTCCAAAAAAAAAAAAAAGGCAAACTGAGCTGCCGTCACCTCAAGTGGTCGAGAGTCGCTTTAATGAGATCAGGACCGGTGATGGGCGGACAAGTGGCTTAAACACTCATATGCACACACACACACACAAGCACGCACACAGGTACATGAAAGGAAAAGCAGTAGAAGAAGAAGTATCAGGTAACTAGCAGGAGCAGCGAGAGCCGCCTTCTGGAAGTTAAATCAACAGAAAGAAGACGTCACGGCCCCCGCCCACACCGTTTGATTGACAGGTGATTTGTTGTGAGGGTCACAACAAAATTAAAGCCAAATTTAAAACTGGAAATAGTGAATAACTTCAGAACACATCAAGATAATTATACTGAACGTGGTTTTTATTTCATTGTACTGTTCATATTTAACTTAAGACTCCGTGTTGTTCCCAGAATGTGTTCATGGTGAAGAGCTCACAGCTGTATGTTAAAAACGTGAAGCTTCAGTACTGTGAGGAGGTGTAATCTGGTTGTACAGTGGTGTGGTGTGGCGAGGAACGTGACGCTGCTAATCTGTCTGGCAGATGTCGGACTCTGTTAGCTCATCGGCCCGGTCGCGTTCTTCCTCCGAGGTACGGCGGTAATCGACGGCCAGTTAATGACGACGGGCTGATGATGGTGACTCCTGACCAAGCTGATGAACCATCAGTTATTAGTTATCGAACTAATCATTATTTTAAGTGTGTGGCAGCTGATGAACTGACTGTTTACTGGTTTTATGTCACTTTCTTTTTTGTTCATGACTAAATAAACTATCATATTCTGGCATTCTTTATATCAAAGTAATTACACTGTGCTGGATCAATTTTAAACAAAGGAATACACAGAAATAAAGAGATATTTTTCAGTATGATTAAAGTTTCAACGGGTCATAACCTGTGATATCCACAACTGCTGCTAAAGGTGTTCCTCAGGGATCAATATCAGGCCCACTGCTATTGACTCCATACGTAAACACTATTTCTTCTCCAGCTCAGCTGATATATACCATCTTGTCTGCCATCAGCCCCACAGGAATGTTTGATGTCTCATTTAAAATCTGCATTTCATGAAAGCGCTGATGTTTCTAAACTAAACATGCCCTAAATGTAGTTCAGACAGCAAAACTCACGCTGAACATCTTAATCAAACATTAAGCTTGTTTCTCCTTTGAGAATATTAAAAACTTCCCCATACTGTGTACCTTGGATTCAAAACCACATGCAGAATCTTGGGGGGCTCCTCAATAACAACCAACAACATGATCATATCCGATTCTGTTCATGGTACAAATTTTGTTACAAATACTGGCCCATGGTTTAATTTAAAGAAAATTATCTCTTTACTGGTGGAAACAAAAGCAATCACATTTTGCTGTCGAGACAAAGAAGTCAGAGTTGATGAAGTCTGTGGTTTGTGTTTTCCTACGTTATAAAAGTGGTTGAATTCACGTTGGGAGACAAAAAGGTGACAGAGTCAGACCACCGTCTCATTAAAAGAAGTGTGAACACAGTGCTAATGGGAGGATGTGCAGAAAGTAAAATGGAGTGCAAATGGAGCGTTAATGGGGAAAAAGGTAGTTGAACCTTGAATGTGAAGCGCAACCTCTTTTCTAACACACACACACAGCCTTTAAAGCACACACACACACACACACACTCAAGAGTCTAATTAGGGAGCAGGTCTGCGGTGTGTTGAGCCCGTCGTCGACACTGAGGATCAGGCAGGGAGACGAGAGCGACCACAGGGAACCATCAAATCAATTAACGTCCACTTCCAAAATAATACAACAGAGGGGAGCTCGGTGCTCTGCCTCACAGCGCTGCCTCTTCTGCTTTATTCTGCTCTGGAGGGGTGTGAGGGGGCTTTATTGTGTCTGCCATGTCATGCCATGCCATGCCAGGCTAAGTATGTGTCTGACTTTATTAGCATTGGTTTCATCAGTTGACTTCATAAAGAACCTTCTGGTGAGCAGGTTTGGGATAATAATTACTGGATGATAACCAACTTCCTGTTTAATAATTGTCTGTTAACGTGGGCTCCAGGTGTGACAATCTGAACAGAAACATCCACCTGTCATGTCACCTAACGTCATATCAAGTGGAACTCGTCGTGTGTTTGTAGTTTTAGATGTTTTCTCAGGCTTACAGTTAATGAGTAGTGTCAGCGTTTATTTATAGCCTTTATTTTTACATTTTATTTTGAAATCAGGGGTTTGTTATTGCTTCCTTCCCTTTCTGCTCATCCTCTCTGCTACGTAGAAGTCACTGATGTCTTAATATGACTGCTACAAGGTCCATGCAGCACAATTACTTGATTCTCTCTGTATTTCATGACGCTGCACTGTCTTGTTTCAGTATTTAAAGTCAAAGTGTTGTGTAAAGACGTGAAGTTAAGATGACATTACTCAGGTTAGTAAAAAAGTAAAGGTACAACATGTGAGCAAATAAAGAAGCAGGATAAATAAATAATATGAGGATTTTTAGCTCATAAGAGCTTCATAAACTGTTCAACTTAGAAGAAATCTGACAGTCCACCTAATGAGGAGTGTTTCTGCCACTCCATCCTGCACTCAAACCAAATTAACGGGACCAAAACGCTTGGCTCCGCCTGCTGGGCTCCACCGCTGCATTAACACCACAGAAGAAGAAGAAGAAGAAGAAGAAGAAGAAGAAGAAGAAGAAGAAGAAGAAGAAGAAAACGATGTCATTGAAGCTGCTGGGAGCTGAAGAAGGATTCTCACACGATGAGAACTGCTGCAATTACAGTCCGCTCTGCTGTGACAGCACGGCGGGGTCTTTTCCTAAACGACAACCCCAAACACGAGCAGCAGCACATGCCTCCCCCTCTCTCTCTCCCCCAGACCGTCTCCATGTCTCTCGCCCACTCTCTCCTGGTGAGGCGGCCCCTAATCAGA
Organism: Hollardia meadi; assembly: GCA_037974645.1. Taxonomy (NCBI): domain Eukaryota; kingdom Metazoa; phylum Chordata; class Actinopteri; order Tetraodontiformes; family Triacanthodidae; genus Hollardia; species Hollardia meadi. The sequence goes on along the minus strand of JBBPCS010000878.1, from coordinate 6,621,323 downwards.
GATGCGATTTGTTCATTAGGAGATTACAAACGAGGCCACGGCGACGACACGAGAGGCCACGATTAGTGCTCGCTAATTGCCTGATTTGCTTGTCGGGAGACCCCTCACCACCACCTCACCCCCCCACTACCCTTCTGCCACCTCTCTCACCCCCCCTTACCCCTTAACTGCTGCTCAGAAAGGAGAGGAGCTTGTTTGTGTCAAATTAAGAGCCAATTCAGGTGCTCTCCTCACAATCACAGCAGGCATGAGTGTGTGTGTGTGTGTGTGTGTGTGTCATCCTCAGCTTCCCCTTCTTCTCCTTTTATTCCTCTAAAAACGTTGCTGCCAACGCTCCGATCAAAGAGCTCAGGAAGACAAAAACAAGAGAAGAAGAAGCGGCTTTGAAAGCGAAACGAGTGGCCTGAAGTGGACGAACAGAAGGAGGTGAAAAAGACAGAAACGAGTAGAGGAAGAGAAAAAGAGCGATGGAGGGAGTGACAGTCAAATCCCTTCCCTCTCCTTCTCCTAATGATCTGGTTGGAGGACCCGGGAGAGCCCCTCACTTTAATTGATGTTAAGTGTGTGATTTCACTGTTAATCAAGGCCGAGAGATCAAACACAGAGAGAGAGAGAGAGAGAGAGAGAGAGAGAGAGAGAGAGAGAGAGAGAGAGAGAGAGAGAGAGAGAGAG
>JBBPCS010000878.1:6562630-6611072 GCA_037974645.1 Hollardia meadi | reverse complement strand
GAGGAGAGGAGAGGAGAGGAGAGGAGAGGAGAGGAGAGGAGAGGAGAGGAGAGGAGAGGAGAGGAGAGGAGATAGGGGAGGTAATAAGAGAACAAAACAAGGAGAGAAGAAACAACAAGTTGGAGAGAAATTATGGAGAGGAAATAAGGAAAGGTAACAAGAAAAAAATAAAAGGAAGAGATTAGCATGTAAACTCGATCAACCCGGTGACTCACACTTTCTCTGTTGCCGACAATCTAACATAAAACCTTCAGCTGGGAGTGATCGGTCCCAACACTGCAGATAGTTTCATCCACAGTCACATCCAACAGCTCCAATTCCACCTTAAATCCTGCAGTGATGCATTTAATGTCTACCCGGAAAGTCAACTTCACCTGTACAGAAATGCGTTTGGAGCGACGTTCGATGGTAAAATCACAACAAATTGAAAATTCATGCAAAGGTAAGCACACATAAAGCAACATTGTTGCATCAGCTACCTGAGCTGAAATACAGTCCAAGCTAAAGGTTACAGGAACATTTATATAATACGGTACACTTTAACTCAGTCCCTTATGATCTTTGTTGCTCCAGAGTGTCTTTTCTGGAGGTAATCATCTACTGCAGGAGTATAAAGAGTGAGAAAAGTACGAACACAGGACTTTCCTGCAGGACACCAGGGTTCAAGTCTTGTCTGTGATCAAACGTTAATGTTGCTTTGTTTCGAACATACAGTACGTTGCGTTACACATGATACGTACGTGCATTAGTTACGCAAGTTTCAACCCAAAGCATTGTCTTTATCTTTACCTAACAAAGACGTTTTTGTGCCTAAACCAGTTTAATGTTGGTAACAGTCCAAAAGTCAGAATATGTGAAATGTTTGCCTTTATTTTGAACGTGTAACCGGACTGCCACAGACCAAGCTGCTGTTTGTTTACTGCAGGAACTGGATGAAACTCTGCTGAGACAATTAGTCAGTTACCTGAAATATACAAGAAGTGAATGCAGGACGATTGTGATAATGTGATAATTGCTTCTCAAATGAATGTGAAAAAATAAAGTAATTAATGAAAATAATCACTGTCTGCTGCGACATCTGAAGAGTCTTAACATCTTCATGTCCTTATGTCTTTTATTTTTGGACACTGGTATCTTATCAGCATCTGTGGCACATAACAGGAAGAGGGCCGGAGCTCACTGGTACTGGAAGAATAACTCTTGAGTAAAATAAACATCTTGTTAAAGAAGATAAATTGTGACGGCGTTCATGGGAAATGTAGTCTAAGGTGAGATAAGCAGCAGATGAATACTGTGGTGTTAAAAATGCTGCAGCCGATATGCTTTTAATCTGTCACCAGTATGACAGTAATGTCATCATCAGGGCTGCAACTTATTATTATTTTCATTATCTTTTGATTAATTGATCCTTTGACAGATTTCCAAACAAAAGGGTCAAAAGTAAATCAGGCAAAATTGCTAAAAGAACAAATTTTGAATGTCAAAAGGATTTCCATCAACGTTTCATCGCTGATAGATCTGATTAGACCTTATTTTCGATCAAACTAAATCAATTGTAAGTGTGTGTCTACCTACTTCTATTTGTTTAGATTTTTAATGGCTTTCACATCATTTTATCCTCAATTTCCTTCATTGACCAATTTGACAATAAGCTGGGAAAGAATAAACTCGCTCAATCAAAATCCTTCTGCAGATCTACTAATTGAATAATCAACTCATAATTTCCTCATTAATATTGAAGATTGAATGTTACGCCTAACTGTGATATTTGACACTGGTGCGAAATGTTAAAATGATGCTTAATCTACGTGGTGGAAGATAAACAGGCTTAAAATAAACTAACTTTTCTTTTTGATTCATCATGGAAAATGAGAACTTTTGTAAAACTTTGTAGCATATTTTGCATTACATGACACTTCGTTTCCTGCAATGTGACTTCTGCCTAGTGCTGTCCGAGTCTAATTATAGTTATAGGAGATCAGAGCGGTGTCATCCAGAGCAGCAGGTGCAGCTCGCACAAAAACACAAAAGGAGGAGAGGGCATCCTCCTGCCAGATGGTGACCCAACACAAAGACAGGGTCCTCTCAAGACTCTGAGTGCAGGATTGATTTGGTGGATGGAAGACAGATGGAGAAGAGTTGACCCTATAAAATCACTTTCTATCTGTCTGTGGGGTTTATGGCCCTCTGAGGCCACCGTGGCTTCTGAAGGACACTCTGACAGGCACAGACTTTTACACTTTTGGGGTTTTCTTTCATTGACCGATCTTGTTGTGAGCAGTTTCATGAAGGAACTTCTTTCTTTCCGTATCACCGCACAGAAGGAAGCGTGCATCTACTCATGGATGAGAGGCTAGCTAACAAAGCGAACTAAGATTAGAGCTCTGCTGAGGAGGAAGCCGTTGATGTTCACATCCTCCTCTGTCATGAGCACGAGCCTCTCACGATCACTCTCAGGGTTATATAGGCCTGGCTATAAAAAAACTAAATGTCTGTGTATTTTATGAAGGCAAAGTTCTTGTTCAGCAGCAGTTTGTGTTTACATGACATTTAATACAGATGCACTAAGAGGTTTGACATTAAATAGACAAAAAAAATGTTCCCAGTCCTCCACAGAAGGGAACGGAAAAAAGTTTAATTTGATTTTGGTTCCAAAACTACAAAATCGACCCTCAGCATCACTTCCACTTCTTCAGCCTTAATGTTCACGGAGACAGAGACGGGGAGCCGGTCTAATTAGGTTCACTGATGGTAGAGTCAAATTAATTAGGCAATAAATCATTTATCGGTGAACCAGGCGAGGCCTTCAGGGGCTCCCGAGCATCTGCTGTACGCCTCACAAACACGCAGGAACGAAACAGAGCTGAGACAAATCAAAGAATCACTCCGACACTCTTGATTCAGCGGTCAGGTCTGCCTCCGTCCTCTGAGACCTGCATCCAGCACCGCGCCTTACAAGAAGCGATCGATGGAGCAGGAAGTGACATCACCCACTCAAGGGAGTCTGAGAGAGATAGATTGTTGTATCTTCCTCATCTAGTCGCTGTGATTTGCTCTCAGCCTCTGTTTAATGAGCATTACTGTGGTTTGTTGTAACACGGTCTTTTATGTCCATCCTGTGACCACTGTTAGTGGTTTATAATGCGAGTAGTCTCGTTTCAAAGTCCCACTCTGCTACATGTCAACAAGACATAAAAATGTGAGAGCATTGTTAAGGAGTGGGCAGGAAGCCAGCGGACTATTTTTATACGTGCATGAGATGTGCGTTGGACCCGGCTCAGCTATTGTTTTGGTCGGGTCAGTGTCTGGAGCTTCCCTTCACGTTACAGAGGCTGGGGAAAAGGGAAGAGCCCTCATGCAGCTGGACGCCGCAGCTGCAGAGACGCCGACACACACTCAAGTCTCCACTTCCGGACGGACAGGGAACTAAATCATGTTCAAGTTCAAGCTCCTTTATGTACAATAAAAACTATGAAAAAAGGCCAGTCACAGGTCTCTTCTTAGTTTTAAATATAGATGAGCTGCATCAGAACAACCAAGCTGATTAGAAATTAAAGAAATATTTGATGTGAGTGTGGATGAGGGATTATATACATCCAGAGTTTAAATTAGAATTTGGAAATAGTTATAATAACAATCATAATAACACAGGTAACTGTAGCAATAATGGACTTCCAACTAGGCACGCATGTTAATATCAGCACGTCATCAGTATCGGCTGATAAAGGCTTTAAAATATAATACTGGCATAGACCCGAAATAAACATTACAGGTGATATGACACTCGTCGCAAGTGCGTCTGCTTCTAGAAGTTGAGTGAAGTGTCTGAATGGAAGGCAAAGATTCTATTTGCAATGAATAATCAGCATCGGTCATACAGGGAGGAGCTTCAACACTACACTATCTCAAGACTCATCATCCGGATGAAGAACAGATCATTAAGACAAGCAGCACAAAGCTTCACATCATATCAACTAACATGTATTTAATGAGATTAAGTGGCTACTATTTAGTATGTGAGCTGAATGTCTGACAAGTTTCACTCCTCTAGTCTAGTGAGGAAATAAGATGAGTGGAAAATAAACACGTGGAGGTTGAGGATGCTTTCTGATCCTCCCTCTCACCTCCCGCACACAGCCAGCAGCAGTCTGACTCGACCATTTAGCAAAAGAAGTTGGAGTCTTCAGGCCCTCAGGATGACATTTAAGGCCTGTTAGAGGATCACAGAGCAGACTCTGAGCGTGAAAGCTGTCACCTCATTCTAACAGCGTCTGAGCTCCAGGATCTTAACAAATTCACACGTCTGAAAAACCGTTTCATCCCGTCCAAGAGACAGAAAGTCTTTCTGATTTAGAGTTGAATGTTTCTCACATGAACAAAAAAAGAAAGCTCTGAGAATAAACTGCAGTAAATCAGACGAGCTCCTCGCCACAACTCCGCCGAACAGAGCTCAACAGTTCTGCAGCAAACCACGGCAGATTAAAGAGAAACATTCATGCTGCCGTCTGATGAGGGCGGTGACAGAAGTTCAGCAGAATAAATGTGATGCTCGGATCAATTCTGATAATCAAGGTGAACATGACAGATTGAGCAGATAAACCGGGTGGCTGTGAAGTTTTCTAGGTGTTCCTCTTACATTCCCTGCAGTGCTTCCCAGAGTTTTTGCTGAGTCACACAAAGAAATTCCTGTTTGTGTTCTGCAGCCGGCAGGAAACTAACAGCTTCATCAACATGTCGCTGCTCCAGTAGCTTTCAGATTTTACCTCCAGCACTGTGACAACTCTTTTCACCACGGACATTAAACACATCTCCGTTTGCACCCTGTAGACTTGAAGCATTAGACTTCACTTTAACGAACATGCAACCAGAAGAAATCTCTTTTAAACAGCATCATCTCAGGGATCAGTGCATTCATCAGTAATTCATCAGTAATTGCTCATTTTAAATTAATCATGTATAAAATGTCAGAAAATACTAAAAACGACTTCTTCAAATGTCGTATTTAATCCAACCAACAGTCTGAACCGTTATTCAGTTTTATATGATATGAAACTGAGAAAAGCAGCAAATGTTCTGCAGGGAATGAATGACTCATTGATCAGGCAACAAATCATTTAAGCATGCCATCTAATTGAACAAACATTGAGAGAACATGTTACTCACTCGAGGACTTTCACATCTATCACAATATATAAATGAAGCGTGGTTTCCAACCAGTAACAGGACTGGTGTGCAGAAGAGCATGAAACAAAGATCATAAATAATATCAGCACTAGAAACAACTTCTTCAAACCACAGGCTGCAGAATGTTGCATCATGCTTATTATGAACGTGGCTGCTTAGAGGAGGAAATCAGCTCCCTCTGAATGTTAAATCCACCTGAACAGACAGCAGCGACATCAGGCAGGTGGAGGACTGAGCGCAGCAGCTTGACCTCAGCTGTCAGCTCTGCTTCTCATCAGTTCGTCTCCTGCAGGAGGAAACGCAGTCGTCCAGCTCTGCTCCTCAGAAACTGGGCGGACAGGTCAAACGCTCGGAGGAGCCAGCTTTCTGTCAAGTCAGCGGCAAAGGTGTGAATCATCAACAGCCTCGGGAAAAATACTGGTCCGAGCAGGTGACAGGTTTACTATCAGCCAATCACAAGTTCCCGGATGTTTGATGTGCTCACTCGGGATTTAAAGCAGGGCCGTGGTTCTCCAGTCCTTTAAACTGCACCGTACCATGTAGTACACAGAGTTATCTGTATCATCAGATTGTGCTTCATGTACGTATGTATATAATCATATGATACATGCAGGGGTGTAGTTAGAATTATAGGAATACTGAAATCAAAACTTTGCTGAGTCATAGTTAGCTTGCAAGAATATTTTCTCATACGTTTATTTGTCATTTATTAGATTAAATGGACACTGTTTTGTTTCAAGAGCACTGCACCGATCTGCCTTGTCGAAACCCGGTGCCTACATTACCCACAATGCAACTTAACAGTCAACAGTTGCGCGGGAGATTGGGGCTGCAGAGGTCTAATTAGCTCACTTCTTTCGAACTCCACACCAACAGATTTGTTTCATTTTGAAACTTTTAGTCTTCCATCGACGCTGACTCGAGTGACATCACTTGAGGACATTTATCGGTCTTCACAGAGCCCCCTCTGGAGACACATATGCAACTATAGTTTAAAGAGTGAAGGAGGGCGATTAAGTGTTTTAATTGTTTCCAACACATGCAGATTTCTCAGACGACATCAGCAGAGACGTGTGGGTTTGTGTTGAACTCATCTTCATGCAGCTCTACAGCAGTGACCAGAGGAAGCAGCACTGCAGAGATGAATCTACGTGTTCTTCGATAACTGGACACCGACCGACTCCGTCAAGAGTCACTGCGAACGTGCAGGAAGTGGAAACACAAACGGCCAGAAGACGGCGTTTCTGATGCGGCGGTCCGGACTGGACAAACTTCAACAGGATGAAGGGATGATGGGAGAAAACGACAGATTCTGAGAGAGACACGGATCAGCCAATCGGCAGCGAGATGCCGAACCAAATTTAGCAGCAAAGCCTGGAGCTCTGCATTATTCAGACACAATGACCCATAAAAAACTGTTTCTGAGAATGAAAACGAGGAGGGGAGCAGAGAAGAAGTCTGACAGTGATAATATCGGCTGATACTGATTATTATTATTATCATGTACATATTGGTGAATATTATTCATTCTGTCGATAAAATGCTTGAAAGTTTCCCAGCGACCAGAGTGAGAGCCGGGAACCAGAAGAATTTGACGTTTTTCCTGATAAATGACAAAATATTTGTTGATAAATTTTCTCTCGAGCGATCTATCACACTGCATTGAGCTGTCGAGTCATCAGTGAAATGCTGCATAATCAATATGTGCTACCAACTGTCTGTCAAACGTCAGAAAAAGTTGTCAAAATATTAACTTCCTATTGATTGAGTAATCTCTGCAGCTCTCATACGCGTGGTTCCATTTCAGTGAAGCTTCAGCAGTTCACAGACTGTATGTGCTCCACAACAATGCATCATTTCACACGGCTGGAGCTATTTATAGCACCTGTAGTAGGAGGCAAACAACAGCCAAAATATTTAGCCCCTTGAAGTTTCCCTACATTCATATTTTGATGTGATTTTTTTTCATAAATCTAATGTAGAGAACAATTCAAAGCTCATACAGTTTATATCTAATGCAAGTGTCATTCTGCATCAGCTTACAAGATGAATAACACAATAAATAATATAATCCATTTACTTTAAATAAATACTGTGAACTGTGAGATTTCAGCCTGTTTTACCAGAACAACTTTCACTCAAACATAAATGAAACAGGCTTGTTTATCCTGTGTTGATAACCTACCAATTACATCTGCGGTCTTGCGGCGCAACACAGAACAAACGTCTGTGAAAATGAGTCATTGTTTGCTTCATGAAAACTAAAATAAGCTGCTGTGATGGAAAAATGTCTTAAAAGAACTAAACACCCAGAGACCCCGAAGTGTAGTGCAAACATGAAAAGTGTAATGAATGATTCAGTTTACAGAGATGATCGTGAAGCAGAAGTGGGTCCAGGACTTTGGATCAAACCCGTCGGCACACTGGGGGGTTGGGTCACTGAACACGGAGTCCATATGCTAAAGAACCTCCAAACAGAGGGATTACGAAACAAACATGGCCGCCTCAGCAGGGTGTCTGGGACGACACAGATTAGACGGAGTGGGACATCAGCCAAACACCCAAACAACCATCATCCAACCAACGTTTTCAGCTCTCTGTAACGTGCAGTCCTGCTTCTCATTGGTCTGACGGAGCAGAAATGGAGGACGGTGCTGAATGAAAGCTGGAATAGAAGCAAAAGGTGGAACTAATGTGTCGGCGAGCACGGCTCCGGCTCGTCTGTCTGCTCCGCCGGCTGTAATCACGTCCACACACTGCAGCTAATGTGGATTGGCTAATTGTGTTTGCTACAGAATGAGGTTTATTTGTACCAAAAATAACCGCAAACCATTTTAAATCTGTGAGCAGGATGTTACACAAATGTCTTCACAGTTTAGATTTTCATTCAGTACAGAGCTGCAGTCAGGCCTTGGTTAGCCTAGCTTAGCATAACGACTGGAAGCAGGGGGAAACAGCTAGCCTGGCTGGATTTGTTATTTAATGATTTTAAAATGTTGAACTATTCCTTGAAAGAGTTCCTACAAAGATGTACTCTGAGGTAAGATGCTTTACAATTACAATAAACGTTATTTTTCAGTTTTCATTCAAGCCGAAGCAATAAATTTAGAAAATCAATTGGCAACAAGTTTCATATCTTAATCAATATAGCCAACATCTTCTGATTCCAGCTCCTCCAATGTGAAGATTTGCTGCTTTTCTCTGATTCGGTCAGACATCAATCAAAAACGAGTCATTTTCAAGCAACAATGCCAAAAGAAAAAGCTGTTTTCAGATTCTCAACTATAAAAAATGTCCTGATTTTCTCTGGTTTATATAAGTGTAAATTAAATATTTTTGACTATTGGTCAGACCAAACTAAATATATGAAGACGTGACCTTGAACCAGAGATGTCACAATATTACATTTTCATTTCATGGTTATTGTGGCCAAATTCACAATCACGTTATTATCGTGGTATCTCAAAAATTTGGAAGAAATAATAATGCTATCAGTCAAATTCATTTATAACTTGTGTAAAAAATGTTACATCGCAACACCTGTAGTTGGTTGCAGCCCTACATGTGCATTAACACCTGATCAAATGGGTCTCCCCCAAAATATTATCAATATAAAAAGGTATTTGGTGAGAGAAATGGGGATTTTTGTAATGAAATCTATTCACCTGCGACTGAACGACATATACGTAAAACATATGTTTATATATACACAGGTAACTGTTGCATAAGAAGAGGCCTGGTACCCCTGAGGCAGTTTTGAACTGTGATTGTGGGACTTTTGATGGTGCTCAGCTCCATCATGTGTCTGTTGCATCATCGTCCTCCACCATTCATAAAGAATAAACACTCTTTGGGCTTCGGCTTCCTCAGAAAACCACCTTGAACAAAGACGAAGACGAAGGTCAGGAACAGATAAAAACCTCAAGGACAAGCGCTTCGTTGACGTAAAACGCTGCTGCATTCAAGTGCAGTCATGTGTTTGGCTAACACACACACACACACACACACACGACTACATTTCCCTAATGGCACCCTGGAGGTAGGCAGAAGGAGCAGCTGAAGGTTTTCACCCACAGATCCCTGCGTCGTCTGCATGCTCAGCGGTCGGGCGATGGAGTCAGCGTGGCGGGGGAGGTATTTTTAGCGCTCACCTTCCTCAGCTGAGTCCAGTTACGGAGAGAGGAGAGACACCTCACTGGGAGGTCATGAGTAAAGATATTTAACAGTCTGATGAAGTCTCAAGAAATTCTCACAACGTCTTCGTCTGTTTGTCAAACAACTTCTGAACGAGCAGAAAATTTAATCTTTTTCCGTGATAACGTTTTCACCCAGCCCTGACTGTAGCCCCAAAGGCCCATTCTGAGCCAGGAAAAACCCTGATCAATATCAAATATCAGATCCTTTTATCAATAATTTCTATCAGAAAGAAACCATTTCAAACAGCCACGATAACTCGATTAAACAGCTTTATTAATCACCTCCTTAACGTGTGGTTTGTTATTGATTGTAACTCTTTATGGTTGATATTTGTTGAGATATATAAGATATTTTAGACAGCGGTGTGCTTACACTATCACATATGGGTGCATTGTTCAGCTGTCTATATACTTTTGGCCATATTGTGTAAATGCAGATCTCCTTAAAGCTGCCAGTTGTGATTATCTCATAATCATGACTTGTTTATTCTTCATTAGGAGAATGAAAACAATTAATTAGCCATCTAATCTGACATTTGCTTTACTGTTACCAGGAGACGAGAAGCCCGTAGCTTCATCCAGCTGGCTGTTCATACAAAAATAAAACCTGCACATCAGAAAAAAACACAAAAATTAAATGGTTTTGACATTTTTACAAGCTAATTAGCCAGCCACAGGTGTTTAAGAGGTCTGTGCTGTTAGACGAAGGTTCAACAATCAGAGTTGAGTTGGTATTAAGGTTCTGAATCCCTCCCTGACAGCAGGATGACAGTGAATCCCCCTCCAACGTATCACATCTCTGACATTTCTCCTGCATCAATATTCCCCCCCGGCTGCTTCCTCCGCAGACCGATCGATGGGCCGACCGCATCCTCTGGGTTTAATGACCATCAGGACCCGCTCCGGGACATTTGTTATCTCGTTAATCTCATTCTGTGGACAAATGCAGCGCGTGCAGAAGGACTCTGATGAGATGGACGCTGGATGAGGCAGGAAGTGTCGGACAGATGGGAAGTCTCATTTCCATGTTGAGCTCCATTTGATGCCAATGAAGAGCTCTTAAAAAAACTGCAGATTATGTATGTTGCCTGTTTAGATTAAAGCATCCAAAACAAGGTAACAGGGTTTTAAGTGCAGACTGCCCTTCATTTTTCTTGTTAACCAGGTTTTTCTCAGAAAAGACACTGGTTCCACTGGTACATTTCCACACTCCAGTTGTCTCCTGAAAAATGTAACAATGCTGTTGGTTTATGTTCTGAACATCAGGTTAAATTTATTGTGCTTTGCTTCTGAGAAATCGTTTTCTTCTGTTGCTGGAAGGCTTTAAATACTACAATACCCATGAGCCTCGGTTGCCGTTGCTATAAAGGAGAAGCCAGCGTGAGTCAGAGCTGTAGAGAAGTTTTTTGTTGTTGCACTTGGGACCAAAGTTGACCCAGAAATCCAACAGCGAGCTGATTTAAACTGTAGAATGTGTTTTAAGTTTTATTAATTATGTAAACTTTAGCTTGCACCTTACATTAGCTACAGAATCTGAAGCTCTGTGATTGGATGTTTCTTGATTGCACCATGGGAGTCGTACTTGACTTCTCTCCTTCCGTTTTTTTTAAATCTTTTCTTTGACTTTTAATTAAAGAAACTAAACATTTCCACAAAAGGCCAACAGTGCTTCTATCCGCTGTGTTTCTCTCAGAGTGTCACCCTCTAATCTGAGTTTAACTGGTGTCGGCACGGATCCATAAAACCCACTGGAGGCAGATTAAAGGAAGAAGGAAAAGTTGCGATCTGCGGTTAATCCCAGAGATCCCAGTTAACCTCATCTCACTGGTGGATTTCATGTCAGCGGGTAACAACAGGGAGTGATCTCTGACCTCAGTCTGACCTGTGGATGCAGCTTTATGTGCTGCTTTGTTACTGATCCTGAATGAAACACGACATTATTCCCTTCCAGGACAAATCAGTAGAAAATCTGTTACTTTATTCTAGTTTAAATGTTAGACTAGATTATGATGCTGACGGTCGACTTGCTGATGAAACTATAACTAACTACAGGTAAAAATAATTGCTGTTGTTTTAATAAAAATACATTATTAGACCAGTTCCAGTCTTGTTTCTGTGTAGAATCAGAGCAGACAATTTTAAATACGTATCTTGTTCAGAGCTAAGATGATTACTTGGTTTATCAATTAGTACACTGACAGAATATTAATGTGCTGAGACGTTCATGATGCTACCGAACAGACAGAAATCAACAGAGCTCGACAATCGACCAAATCAGGACGAGAGACATCTTATAAATTACGTCATGACTGAACTTGACTTATTTATGTGGCGATTTGGAGTCTGAATCAGCATCTGGCTGCTGATCGATTGACACTGAGGAGAAACTGTGGAGTCACGATTTATATCGGTGCAGATGTTAAAGTCGTAATCATCAGGTGAAGACATGAGGAAGAGGAGGCGTAAAGAGGAAAAACACACCATTACAGCTGATGTAATAAACCTTATCACTGATTTATAAAACACAGCTGGCATTTTATCAAAACATTTACTGTTTTCGGCGTCTTCAGGTCTCATCTTCAGCTTCAAATGAGGGACAAACTGTTGATGAAACGTTCACATTGTCCACACTTAGTGTGTAAAACATCCTGATGGAAACAATCAACCATGCAGGCACATGATCAGTGTGTGATGCTGCCTCTCCGCCCCCACTGAGCGCGCTCACTGTACTTCAGCTCCATGATGACTCACCTCGTACATTAGGCCTAATGAAAAGAGCAAAACAAATGACTGTGGGTAAAAAAAAAAACACTTTACAGGGAGCACATAATGTCTGCAGTTGGCCCTAATCTGGTGCAGTCAGCATGGGCGGGGTGGGGGTGAGGCTGGGGGGGTTTATGGACAAAGGGTGCAGAGATCTCAGCATAATTTCTCAAGACAGACTGGTGTTCTGGCAGCGCTGCTATGTAACGGCTAAAACCCACTCGTTTAAAAGCATCCCTGCGACTTGTTATTAATGTTATTAGCGGACGTCAATCAGCCGCAGCGTTATAATCGCTCCGGCTTCAATCTGGCACAATAACATTGTTCTGACATTCCCTGAGCGTTGAGTGCGAGACAATGAATAAACAAGTGAATACATACGACACCGATACCTCTGGTGTGATGCTCACTGTGTCCATACACGCTCTTCACCTTCATCTCATCATGAGTCATCACATACACTTCAGCAGTTTCCATCAAAATGCACCTGCAGTCGGAACACCTTGAGAATGAATCTAACCAGGGATGCGTGATTCTGATAACTGATAATTTCACATTTTTGTATTTTAAAAAGAAGTTTATAACCTGTAGTTTAAGCACACCTGAGGGAAAGAAAAGCTAAGATGTAGTGATGGAAAGATGTTGTCTTCCTCTGAAACTGTAAAACAAAGGTCCACAACGAGCAGAAATCAATAACAGCTTATTCAAAGTACCTGTGTGCCTTTGAGTCTCATGCTAATTTTATAAATCAATGAACCAACAGAAATTAATCAAAGACTACTTTGAAAATCAATAATTTAGTAATTAAATGAGGATAAAGTGTCAATCATTCTGAGGTTTTAGTGTCTCAAATGTGAGGACTGCCACTCTGAAGATTCAGGGAACTGTTATCTGACATTTTACGGCTGCATTTCCTTCCTCCCTCTCATACTCGTCTTTATTTAGTGTATGATAGCTGTGTAATGCCAAAAGATGAAGATCTCAAGAGAAATTAAATGAAAAAATAAATAAATAAACAATTGATTTGGTTGGCTCAAGGTGAGAAAGAACGTACGTTGGCACAGAAGAGACAAAGGAACAACAAAAGACCAAAGACTGAATGTAAACAAAGGCTTCAGGTGACTCACTGATTTCACTACCCGGCAGCACGAGAGCATTTATTTTCACCACAGGTGGTCCCAGTGGGAATTGAACCTCAAACCCTGCCAGCCTCAGTGCCTTGCCTCATCCTGTGTTGTCCCAGGAATTGCATCAGAGTCGGCACAAACGGTTGAAACATGAGAATGAGCATTATGTGGGTACAGTCCTGGCAAATGAGAGAGGATACAAGGAGCCCGCAGGGCGAACAAACACACAGGGGTGAGGCTAACTAGGTCACACGCTGCGTTCACTGACTGTAGGCTGGAACACCGACAAAATAAGACAAAAACAGCACGAGACAAAGGCTGAAGTGGAAAAGACACGTCTGTGTTACTGGAGAGCAGCTCTGATAAACAGAAGGCTACTCGCATTTACTTTAATCTGCTCTGTTCTCACCGCAGTCAGACGCAATCAAACTCAAAAATATGCTGTTTAACCGACTCCTTTGATTTGATGCCACTACGTTTGAATCCTCATCATGTTGTTATGTGTTCAGAAAGCCTAAAATAAAAGACATGTACAGTAAACAAATCAGCTCCCAACTTAAACAGATAATAGACAACTTTTTGGCTTTAACTTGAATGACACCACCAGCGTTTCGATTGGTTCCCTGTAAGCCACACTTTCACTCTGCTATTCAAGCTGCCACCAGGATTTTTCACTGAAAAATTAAGGTTCGATTTACGGCACAAAGGAAGCACATCAGCAATTGTGGAACCAAAACAGGAAGAGGCATTGTTCTCCCCGGTCACTATCCCCAGGTAACAGTGGAACAAATGGAATGACTGTGGAAACTCTTCCCTGCAAAAGAAAAAGAACCCCGCTGATGGAGAAGGTGAAGAAGGAGAGTGATAGAAACCGAGGTAAAACAAGAGGGAACAGACGGACATTCACTGGATGTGTCGATATGTGTTCAAACAAGACCTGCCTACTTATTAATACAACCAGGTGTTTACTCTGCCTTTATCACAGCACTGAGACCAGAGTTCCTAACGCTGCCTTTGTGATCGCAGCACCAACAATAACACCACATGGAAACGCTAGGCAGGGGAGAGTTGTCTATTTCCACTTTAAGTTAAAAAAAAATCCTCTAAAAGCTTTTGGGTTGCACAGAAATCAATGCTTAAATACTTCAATTTTTATCCTTATTCCAATTTATTTTATGATTTTATCAAACATGTAAATGTCTGAAACAAAAACTTTGATTGCAGGCTTTGTGATGGTTTTTCACAGCTACAAACTGGGAGGAAGCTCCTGGTTGATGGCTGATATTTGTCTTTATCAGACAGCCAGAGATCAGACAGATGAGTGACATTAAAAAGGTTTTTTAAGTCCAAACATCAACGACAACTTCCCGCCGACACAAACAGACTCTGGTTCATGTAGTTTCTGATGTGCTTTCTTTCTTTCTTGCTGGAGTTAATTATCAGCATTTTATCGTTAAGTCTGTAAAACTCTCTGAGGAAAAACCTGTTTGTTATAAGAGAATTAAACCCGACTGTGTTTCCTGCTGTGGGAAAATGAAGTGAGCGGTGTTCACATCGGGCTGATTTCAGCTGGTTTCTGTTAATGCAGCCACAGCTCCCAGGCCAGACACAGAAAATGGGTCAGTGTCACCTGGCTGGCAGGACGTCCATCCATCCTCACACACACCTCTCATGCAAATGAGCCCCAGGCCAGCAGAGAATATGTGGCGAGATGCGAGTCGCCGCGCTGTAAGTACGCCGAGTCTCACCTGCTTAATGAGAAGCAGGCCTCGGCTGATAAGAGCAGCAGGAGTTTGTCTCTGCGGGATCGACAGCTCACTTACATAACATCAACACAAACACACAGGGACGACGGCGGCCTCTCCAGCTGAGAGGCTTGTGTAACATGACATGAATCTGAGCGACACGTCCAGATGTGCGCTGAGGGGCAAAGATAGAGGATGACAGTATGACTGCCGCTGCTGTTTTGGGTTATTTCCAGCATGAAAGCAGGCTGTGAGTCACCATGTGCCCGAGAATTCAGGGAAAATGGAAATGAGCACAGTAGCAGAGAGTCACTGCTCTGACTATTGTGTTGTGTGGCTCAGACAGCTGTGCAACCACTGAGCACTGTCACACTCACATGGTACAACACCTCACCTGGTCCGAATGTACACTGATCCCATTTAGATTACACTTTTCAGACCATTATTATTTGTCAAATATACAAAACGATTCAACAGAATCTCCCTTTCATTTTAGTCCAAATTTTAAGAGATGTCTGAACATTCAGGAGGAATCAAAACTGCAAGAATTCTTTTTACCTACAGAAAACTGGAGCTAATACAGTTCAGATATATTCTTAGCAGCACTGCTTGACATTTTCAGGGTGCTAAGCTGAAGAATCCTGTCAGAAAATGCATCAATGTTGACCTTTAATGCCGCGTGTACACAGAATTCAAGGTGTGTTTTTAAAACAGATTGTGTCACATTTTTTGGCCAAGTCTGGCGTGTTTGTCTCTCCTTTTGTTGAGGATCAAATCGGCCCAACTTCCCCGGGTTCTGGCTCACTGCACACATCTGTACATCACAGTGCAGGTTGTATACAACATACAGATGTTCCTAAACACAGTCAGCTAACACACAAACAGAGCAGCTTCCAGTTTGGGCTCCAGAAAACATTTTTCCAAACAGAGTCAAACACAGACTTCACTGGATCTGAATCTGGCTTTTCTGTAAGCCTCTCTTCTTCTTCTTCATCATCATCATGAGACCCAAAGGAATAAAAGGAAATTGAACTAATTCTGCCAATACTCAACTTCCAAGCTAATTAAATAAAAAGGGCCTGAAAGGGTTTCAGTTTCAGTCTCTCAAAGCTAACAGCTACCATGTGACCTTTGCATTTCCACTCTTTTTATCTGATCACAGGTGATGCTGTTTGGATATTTCTTTTGCCGAGTTACATATCATGATGGATTTTCTATGTTTTTGTCTGTCCATATAAGCAAATAAAAATAACTAATATTAAACAATAATAAGCGAATTAGAACTAAATATTTGTCTGTTTGGCCTCTGTGCAATGTTGTAAATCAGCGATTTCTACATCAATTATTATTTATTTTACTTGTTTAATGTACTGGACTGAATTTCCAGGAATTACCCAGTCTCTTTGAAAATATGACACCCTATATGGAATGTCTTTATGGACAAAACTGTAATGACTGTTAAGGATATCTGCTTACAGACAACAGTTTTTTTTTCCCACCAGCGTGAATCAATAAATCAATACTGAGTGGTGTATTGTTTTACAAATCCTAGTACAAATGCAGTCTCACGTAGCTGTTCAGATGATTGTTTTTAAACTGCAAAAAAAAGGGAGTTTGCGTAATTCTGATTTTTGCTAAGTGTATCTGTCAACATGAAAATATAGAAATACGCCAATATGCAAAATCACTCACTACTCACAGTATGTAAAATCAGCTGAAATAAGCAAATTGATCACACTGATAGTGCACCAAACTTCAAGCTAACACAAAGTGTAATCTCAATAATACTCCGTTTGTTTCACATCTCATTTGAGATCTTATATTTACACCAGTGAACTGTCAAAGTGTCTCTCTGTGTATTACAACATTTTTATACAAAAAGCTCACAATAACCAGACTTTACAACACTACTGCCACGGTTCTGTATATTGCCAGTCTGATATTAAACTGTTCACTTGTTTCACATCTCATCTCATGATCACTTGCCACAGTCTTACTCAAGGTATCAAACCAACAACCAACACATTGTTGGTGCCTCAAATAGCTTTGAGCTGCAACAAATAGGTCAATTTTAGAGTCAGGCAACCATTAGTGGTAACTACAGTTTGTCATAAACAATACTCGACCTATATATTAATGCTGGTATGGGCGAATATCCAAAATATGGTAATCCATCTGTGCAATGTGACTGCCCACGTTCAGTATGGAAACTCACAGCGTGTAATCCCCCTGTCATAGCTGATCTAATGAGGTTTTTTATGCTGACTGACATCAACCCTGGCAGCGTTGGTGCAGTCGCCATCACTTTAAACTTCACTGTAAATTTCCTCAATACTTCCTTTAAAACAAATTTCATCCCTTGGGAGAAAGAAAGCAACTGTTGACATCTCTCACCAGAGAAACCACAACACTTAACAAGGAATTTACCACGTTTCAGACCATTAAAAGCCTCGGATTTGTACAGATCTTAGGTGTTTTCAGATGTAACGTTACACTCTGCTTGCACAGCAGGATTACACAGGGTTGTCACCCATCCACCCACCCAGCCAGCCAGCCAGCATCCTCCCCCTGTCCTACCTTCAATCGCGATGACATGCTCCCGGATCTGGTTCTGCAGCAGCGGCTCCTCCACCCGCTCCAGCAGCTCGTAGATGGAGTAGATGTTGGGGTGGACGGACTCGAACCTCTGGATCTCGGCTCGGATGGCGGCCGAGTTGGCCAGATGTTGCTGGTAGTTCATCACTGCAACTCCAAATGAAAACTCTCGAGTCTTTCAGGTGATGTCTGAGGTGAAGAGGAGGTTGATGAATAGGAAGGTGAAAGCTGTGACCTCCAAGAGGCGGAAACAAGCTCAATTCATGCTTTTCTCCTCCGTATCTCGGTGAACTTAACACTTCAGTTTGACGTTATTTACCATCAGGTTTACAAATAATATAAATCTCCAGGTGGGTAAAGACTTTCAGACAAAACAAAATAGTTTATCCTCCTTTACATCCCGGGGAATCCCCAGCGTTGTTTTTGTTATGTTTTGGCGGAGGCGTCCAGACTGCTGCTACTGGCCGGTGAATGCAGCTGTTCCCCGGGGCGTCCCGGTTCCCAATTCCGGTGCGGTGACAGATGTGCGGCAGGCTGAGCAATGCTTCCCCATATCCTCACAGGCCGTGTAAGATTAAAACAACACTTGCACGGGTTTAGCTGGATTTAAAACAGCTTTTACAGTCACTTACAGTCATAACTGACCAGACGAGAAGGATAAAAAACGGCCTTGTTGCTAGGTGGCTAGGCTAGCCGGCTAAAGCTAACTAGCAGTAGCTTCCAAGCCGGGGAAGAGGGGGAAAAACTCACCGTTTTCAGCAGCAAAAGGCCGCTTTACAGAGCTCCTAGGTGGGAAGTTAAAGCCCCGGAGAGGAGACTAAAGCAGCCATTTTATAAACATATAGTAAAACAGCAGCTGGTGACAGTGTGGCAGCTTGATAAACAGTTGGTGGATCGTGGTGGGGTAGTTAGGATAACTGTTCCCGTCCGTTGTTTTGTCTCCACTCCGGGACCAGCTGCGCAGAATAATGTCCTCTGTCCGGAGTTAAACCCCAACCTGCGGGGGTCCGGTGGAGCTCGAGCGCCTCTGTAATATATCCAGGTGTTGTAGACGACACGTATTTCAAAAGCAGGTCCCGTAAACGGCGCCCAAACACTCAGCCGTTCCCCCTTCCAGAGCTGTGAGGTCCATCCCGTGTAGACTGGTGCCACTGTATCCCAGCCGGGAACGTCATTACCCTTCAATGTGTTTCCTCCCCCGCGGGTCAAGTGGCACATACCGAACACCATGTGTTCCGGGAAGGATTTTCAAAATAAGACCAATATGTTTGCTAATAAAGGCCTTGGAGAGAACTACACACAAAAAGTCTCTAAAAAGCTGGGATTGTTTGTGTTTTCCATTTATTTTTTGTCGCTAAATTCTGAGGTTTAAAGTTCAGTCTTAACCTTGATAGTAATAATTTGACCATATAGAAAAAATATACAACTATGGCAACTGAGCAAGCAATTCAATGTTTATGTTTATTTGCTCGCTAAAGGCAGTCAAATTTAAATAAAATAAAAAGTCTAGAAGTGGAATCAAACTGTAAAATACCAAATTACACTGTATATACATAAGTCTCAATGTAGGATGTACACTCAACCTAAAGGGCCAACATACCCATATATAGTGTTTGTTGTTCAGCTTTTAATTGTCTTTGTTTACCTTGTTGTCTTTGTTTGTGTCTATATAATACAAAACAAATTCAACCCACCAAAATGTTTAGAAAAATGCTATGATTTAGTGTAAAACATTTAGAAGCCTATAACATTCTCAAGCATCAAAATAGCATACTTTTACTCATACATACTTGATTGACTATTTATCTATTCTGGTTTTTCACTTCATATTAAGTGTGCATATTTTGATTTCTGCTGATTTATAAACAACTTATTTGCGACATATTGTATGCTTTTATTTTGACCACCAAACCCTACCATATTCCGGTCCTTCTCTAGCAAACCGCCGCGTGCTTGACGCAGCGGTATTCAAGAAGATAGTTATTGCGCGAACGGTGCGCAAAGGTGACTTCACAAATCAGTTTATTGCTCTGATTTCTTCTTCTTGATTCAAGATTTTGACAGCGGAATCCGCTTTATTTTGGGCCCCTTCAAAATAAAGTTGCAAAGCACGAACCAACATGACAAAAGAAATCACCCATTAGAGCATTTAAAGATTTAAAAAAATACTCTAAATGCTGAATATTCCAGTGTTTATTTGCCATATTTACATAAACAAAATTGTATATGTATTTTCTAAATTTGTGGTCAAAACCAAATCAAAATCCTGGATCCTTCAACATAAAGCACAGGCAGTGGTATTTGTACATGACAAATACCTCATTCATAGAGTCTCTTTGAACTTTCAACACTGTTCCAACAGTTTGGTTCGGCACTATTGTGTTGAAGCTGGTATTTTCTCTCCATCCAGCAGTAAATAGTGCACAATGCCATTCTTTTTCTTCCCACTGCTCGTAGCCTTGATGCAGCACTCGTGTTCCCCCACCATGAAGTGCGTCTCTGTGCCATCGTCCACAAACTCTCCCTGAGGACAGTCCACAAAAAAAGATTTTTAGGATGAGATCAAGTCATTTATGAGGAAAAAATATGATTGTTTTTATATCTCAAAACTGCATCAGCCTGTTCTGTCAAAGCTTTGCTGCATATAGCAATGTTAGCATACATAGTTTTCTCTTTTGTTACAAATAAGAGGTAAAATAAATCTATAACAGCCTGCACAAAATGTGTACAATTAAATAGCAGGAACTGCTCTGCAACTATCAGGAGTTATAGTATAATAACTTCAGTTTAACTTTGCGTTTAAATTATTTTTAATGCATTTAGCTCCAGATGCAAAGTTTAGTAATCAAACTGAAACTGATTTTTACAGTTTGTTCATGTTGGAGCTCAAAGTGTCGAGTGATTCTCACCATCGTGTCCATTTTCTGCCCGTTGCACCAAACATCCATGGTGTCCTTTTCTGATGGATAAAAGAACAGGATTTATAAATATATACTGTATGTCACATAAAAAACATATTTGACATATCACAACTGAACCCGTTTAAATTGGTGACCTTCTATCATCATTTTTACGACTATTGATGTCAAAATGATTCTATTTCTACCTGAATTATATTCCTTTGAACTGACTGCTCTGGATTTTTTTATCAACACTTGTGTCTGTTGTCCAACCAGGTTGATGCTGGTATTCATGCTTCCTAAAATAACTGCATTGATCTCAGCCTGAGCAGATTATGCTTCAGTGTGTCACCTACATTCCCTCGTGCAAACACACTGGACCACACTGCAGTTACATAATCCCAGACTGCAGATAAAAGCCTTCGTGGCTCACCGAGTACGACCCTGCAGTCCTCTCCGTCCACCTTGAGCAGCCAGGTTTTGGTGGTCTGGGCCCGGTTGTCGATGAACTTCTGCAGACTCTTCCCGGCGACCTCCAGCGTGTACTCGTAGGCGAACCCGCTGATGGCCTCGATGATTATGGTGGCTTTGGTGTTGGCGCTTCCCACAGTGAAGGTTTCCTTTCCGACCAGCTTGAACAACCAGTCTCTTCTGATGACTTCCTGTTGAGGAAACCTGCTTTCATGACGGACAGATAAAACATCTGCTCCTGCTACATTTACTCATTCATTCATCCGTTTTTGTACCTGATGGGTTTTCATCAGTGGTAGAAAAAGTCTCAATGAAATCCACCTTCCAGCACCTCTAAAGCCAACAAGTTCACACATTATATCTTGTTTGTTTCATCCATCCATCCATTCAGACTCCAGGAGGTCACTGCTCCTGGAAAAGAAACAGTCCAGCGCAGAACCCTCCTGTTAGCTTAAACAAATGAGATACTGTATGTTCATTATTGCACTTTAGAGGTGTTGGCAGATTTAGTTTCTTTTGGACAAAGCCAGGCTAGCTGTCCCCCCTTGTTTCCAGTCTTTATGCTAAGCTAAGCTAAGGGCTGCTGCCAAGCTTCACATTTCCCAAAGTGCAGAACTGTTCCATTCATCATGCAAACACTTCCCAAAATGTTAAAGATGCACTCATCATATTTTTAGCCTGAATTGTTGAAGACGTTGCTCATATTGTCAAAACCACACAGAATCTAAGCAGCTATATATTTCTTGTTTATTCATTTACTGTATTTTATATGCATTTAAATGAAGCTCTAATCGTCGTTTCTTGTTCAAATATTCATTTTCTGAAAGCTCAAATAAAATGTGAATCATAAAAACACACAATTGTCACCAGCTCTGTAGCTCTATGGAACCTTTTAGCCTCTTTTAGCTCCTCGTTTTGGTTTTGCAGCACATTTCATGTCTGGTTTGGACTCAAATCAAACAAGCTTTGAGAAATACACGACCTGCTCAGCAACAAACAGCAGACAGACACAGAGACGAGCTGGTGAAAATGGAGCATTTAGCCGCTAAAGATATTTCTAATATTTCCCAGTTGGTGGAGACCAAAAACAGAGCTAAAAGAGAGTGAATATTGGACTTACATTCACACTAAATGTAATACATTTTTTGGACTTTCTATTCTATTCATTCAACCCCCCAATGAGAGAAAAACCGGTGATGTGGGGTCACAAGCAGACTTGGTTTCTAACACAAGCTCCCTGAAACAGACTTAAACAGGGTCTCACCTGTCCGTTGACATAAACAACCCTTTTCCCGGTGGTGGTGCCATGAGCGAACTCAATCCTGTAAACACCGTCGCTCAGCCCCACGTCCCACACAGCCACCAGATCTCCACCCAGCATCTCTGACACACCTGAAAATCACAAAACCTTCTTCTCTCAGAGCAACATGTCAGCCGGGAAGTCACGGCTGGGAGCTGTATGTTGATGGCGTCGGTCAGCGTCCGGCTCTTCTCAGCTGTGGTGTCGGCTCAGCAACAGGTGCATTACTGTAAGAGGATTACAGACATGGGCTCACTCTATACTGCCAATTAGGACAAGCTCTGGTTCATATCTGGGGTTTGTTTGAGACTGCTGCAACATGCCATCATGTAAACCTCTGCTGGAACACTTCCTGAAAAAGAAGGCTTGATGTTCTGGGGCTGATCTCTGACCTTTACATGAGGGAGAAGACAACCGTTGTTTAGGTAGACAAGAGAAAAGAGAACAGGTAGAATAATAATGTGCAGTATCTGTGCCCACACAGAGGATCAGAGAGAAAATAAGGCTGCAGGAAGCATTTTGTTCAGCCTGGCCAGGAGAAGAAGATAAGTACATTAACAACAGAAGGAAAGAAGGGAAGATGCAAAAAAGTAAAAGGAAGGAAAGCAGGAAAAAAGGGAGAAAGAATGACTGAGGAAATGATGAACACAAAAAGCCTCTTACATTCACTTGTGGCCTTTCGTTCGATTCACAACAAAAGCAACGTCAAAGAGTCTCTTGTTACAAAGCTGTATTTTGTTTGAAACTTTGAGTGCAGCCTCAGTATGAACATGTTACACAGAGACATGATGGACACTGCAGAACATCCGCCATGATGCCAACATTCATACCCCAGTGAATCACAGCCAAAAAGACCAAAACAGGGAATATCCAGCTAAAACACTGCATCAACATCAGACACGAAACACACTTTAATCCTACTGCAGTGAAAAGAGTAATACCTGAAAAGTAGAGCAGGTGTATCTGCTCTGTGTTGAACTCCAGACATCAGAAAGCAGCAGATTCACACAAAGCTGCTATTGTGTTTCCAGAAGACAGTGGACACACACACACACACACACACACGTACTTACTTCCATGCGTCTCATGTCTGAACCGCAGCAGTGAAACTGTCACTAAATCACATTGTCGCAGAGGGAAGTTCAACAGCTTGTATGAGGAAGTGCCTGTCAATCATTCTGAGTGTTTTCTTTCAGATTGAGGATTGTTTTGACTCACAGCACTTCAGCAGTGCTCACATGTGGGACTAACCTCATTACTTCTCACTTTTTATACTATAAGGACAATTAAAGTTGTTGAGGGAAGCAGTCAAGTCAGTGCCTTAGTGGGCTTTACAATCTGTAGGCTAGTTTATTACACTCTGTGTTCTTAGACCCTCGATTTGAGTGAGGACAAACTACCCAACAAACCTTTTTAACAGGGAAAATAAATGGAAGAAAGCTCAGGAAGAGCCACAGATCTCTCTCACACGACGGATAGATGTGCAACAGATTATCCAAATCACAGAATAAACAGATTCTGACAACATTTCTCATACATGTAAATTATAAAATGTGAATAATGTGGATCCAGCAAAATTTAAAGGAGAAAGAGGAAAAGATTAAAACATCACATAGAAAGTAAAAGATAGGAGTTCACATGTTTGAGTTCAATCCTGGAGTGACTTCAAGACAAACTTTGAATCGCAACATCACACAAATATTCCAAACATGTCTGATATCGACTGCAATATTTAGAAATCATGTTTACTTTATTACATCAATGTTTTGTATTTTTTCAAACCCATTTAAGTGCATTTAAATGTTCAGATTGTTTTAATTCTCTATTTTTCATTTGAAATCGTTTAAATGTTGACATAAATGTTTTTGTCTGCACAAAATGAGTGACAGTGAACCGAAGCAGCGAACAAAAGCAGGTTAACAACAATGATATTTTATGACCTACTGACAACATAAATAAAGCAAAGATAAAAATCAAGCAAGGAAGGAAAGAAAGAATAAAGAGCGGGAGGAAGAAGAGCTGCTGCTGGTCCAACGAGTTCCACCTGAATCAGACCAATAGTCATGATGTAAACTCGTCTGTCAAACCTTTAACATACAAAATCAGTGTGGAGCGCAACTAAGTGCATTTACTCAAGTACAGTTCTTAAGTACTCCACTACATCTACATCAAGCTAGATAAACTCTCTCGGATTAGCAGGAAAATGCATCGTCACAAAGCTGAAAACAGGCCACGCTACAAACATATGATGATCTTATAGAAAATGATGCATTGCTGTCGATTCAACTGGCCAACAGTGAATAAAGCAGTTAAAATGAGTTTTAACATCCGCAGCAGGAAAAAGCAACACACATTAATGCAGCAGTAATATTCATCCAAAAACATCAGATATGATAATAAAACAGTTTACTGCACTATCAGTACTTTATGTAAATTTGGTAAACATGTACACTTTTACTTAAGTAAACTCTGTCAAGTTCACTTTATAATGTAAGAAATTTAAGCATAAATAAGCATGTAAACTAAATAAAACATCAAATCAACTGAAGAGTGAACAAAAATCTTCTTTTCTGTGTTAAAATACACATTTTTTCATATTTTGATTGGATGGTTTGGTGTATTTGATCAACTGATGTGACTCTGTTCAAAAGTCAGGTCAGAGGTGCCACCTAGTGGCCAAAATAATATATTACAACTGATCTCATCCACTCAGACGTCTGTAAAATTTCACTTTTTTCACTCATCCGTCTGCTGATTGTTTTAAACTTTTATCCTGTCAATAAAGACAAATATTGAACCAGTTGGCTGTTTTGAAATTGATCTCTTCCTGTATCTTGTTCTCTAAAAAGCACGAAATATTTTTATTTTATGATTAATGTCCTGAAACTGGTTAATTGATCAGTTTTCTTTGAAGTTCTAAGAAAACTGAAAACTTGAATTTATTTTTAATAATACTACACATTCTGTTGCAACGTTGAATCTTTGACTGAAAATATAATTTTAATGCTAAAATTAAACACACATAACAAATAAATGACTTTTAGAAAAAGCTTCATTAAATTACATTCTTTAATACGCAGGACAAACACCATAAATGCATGACGGTCATGAAGAGCTTTTGTAAATGTATTTTTCTTTTAGTGTTTTATTTTACAGCTTCGTGTTCTTTTTATTCCCTAGCAGACAGACACAATGTCGTACCGTTTTTACAAAAAAAGGGAATTTATTTGAAAGAAAAGCTCCATTTAAAGCAAAGTGAAGATTCACTCATTCATTCGTTTTTACAAACTTTATTCCCTGTGGACAAATGTCACATTCATGCATGTTGGGCACTAATTTAACATTAACACTCTATTTTCCCTATAATTACTACCAAATTACATATTTTGTTGCAGAAAACTTGAACTCCTTTAACTTATAGTTTTAGATTTATTCCTATATAATTAACGTTTATATGCTGCAGAAAAATGTTTGATACTTTTCAATAAAAAAGAAAAAACATCCAGGAGTCTCGATCAAACGAAGCATCAGTGATTAATGTGTCTTTTATTATCAAATGGATAAGAGTTTGTCTGTAGGGCGACGACAGCACAAACATGTTGTAGCTTGAAAAGTCCCTTTCAACCACAGACGTCATATACAGGTATATATACACAGATAATGATCCAAGTGATTTAAATAGCAGATTCCCTTTTAAACTTGATAACTACGTTATACTTGTGTCTGCAAGGGAAGTGAAGAATAAAGTGTTCATACAAAAAGGAGTGTCTGGAAGTGTAATAATTATACATTAGGAATGTGGGACAATACTGTGATGGGGGAAAAAAAGATTTTAAACGTGTCGAGGGAGAGACGACAGTTTAAGGCACAAAACATCTGGACTTCTGGGATTACAGGCCAAATCCACTTTCACAACAACGCAGGAAAATTAAACACGGAGAGTATATGGCCAGAAGTATATGGACACCCCTGTCATGACATCGACGTCGAGGCTTTCAGCTTGTGAGATGAATCTCTGGTGAAACATGGCGACGGCAAGATGTTAGCAGCAGCATTTAAACCCGCAGTAACTGATGTTTTCGGCCACAACACTGACATATCATCACCTTTTAAGTTGACATGGTGAACCTGTTGCTTATTTACACATCCTACGAATAATCAAACTCCAATATTCACTCTCCTTTGTCTCTGTTTTGGTCTCCACCACCTCCTGAGGGAAATAACTGACTCTTTAGCTACTAAATGCTCCAATAAGCTCCCCAGCTAGTTTCTAACTGTGTCTGCCTGCTGTAAAGCTGAATAACTTGCAGATTCAGCAGAGAGAGACACATTTGTCACATGGTCCTTTGATAAGCTGTAATATTGATTATAGCCGCTTTAAGCTAGCTTGACCTCATGCACAAAATCAGCTCTATACAGAAAAAGGTTTTCCCAGTTTTCCTCTAACTACGCCGGACTGAAACCAGAGCAGTGGAGGCCGATAATGCCCACAGCGCTGCAATCAACATCATCGTGTCCAACCACCAAATGTGGGCGAGGCGTCCACATACTTTTGGCCACAGAGTAGTTGGACCTCACACAATCTGTACATAAAGAGGAAGCAAAACCAGGAAAGTACTGAGGTTACCAGCCAGCTTTAAAACAAACAAATACTATAAAGGAAGTATGAACTCAAACACGCTGATTCCTTTTAAATGTAGCTTTTATACATTTGGAGAAAAAAACAACAACATTTTGGATATAAAAATAAATGCCCCAAAAAGAAAAGTGCAGGTGAGGAATCATAGTATTAGCAGTGAGGTGTTTCCCTCGCCAGCTGATGAAGTGAGTGTTTGGACTGTTTGTAGAGTAAAGTGTGCAGCAGTTTGAAGCTGCTGCCTGTTGGGATCAGTCTGTCCGACTGATTTTTTAATTATTTTTTTGGTTTTGGCACTTTGTCACCTCGGCTGTAACCGTTAAAGTATGCAGCAGCGCTTTTTCTTCTTCTTGCCGCTCGGCCCGTTTTTGTCTTTGCTCTCCGCCATTTTCTTCTTGCGGACCTCCCGCATGAGATCAAAGAACACCTGCGAGAAGACAGAAGCCCTCGAGATGAAGCGATAACGTCGTGTTGAGACTGAACACAATGAATACCGAGTCAATTCAGAGAAGTCAGTAGCTCAAACAAGATATAATGTGTTAATTAGCTCAAACTCTTCGCAGTCTGTGCTGCATGTTTCCTCCCTGTCACACTCATTACAACATACTGCTTAAAGTAACATTCGTAGAGTTGAAACAAGCAATTAATCAATGAGATGGTTGACAAAAAGTTTAGCAGTAATAATTGCATTGATTTGAACAAAGACATCCGAGTGTAGCAGGTTTAGACCGATTATCGGAGCCGTATTTTTTGTCTGATTGTTGATAAATTAATTAATTTAGCTCTCCCACAACACATCTGATTGGTTAGACGTCATGAGAAAGCACCTATCAACACAGAATAATCTGAATCAGCAAAGTAACTAGTAACTAAAGTCATTGGTTGAATGTAATGGAGTAAAAACTACAAAATCAGTTCCAAATATTGGTTATCGATCTTCTTGATTACTATAAACAGCTTTTCTTTTCAAAAGAAGATGCAAAAGAAGTGATAAAATCAGTCTTAGTTTGGCTCATGCAGATTTTTATTTTAACCTTCAGCTCTTTCATCCAATCTTAAGAGTCTTATTTTGAAAATAAGAAAGAAAAAACTCCAAGATGTTGAGATTAATATGGGTCGAAATTTGTTTTAACGTCACAAGTTTTCAGTCTGAGTTTAAATATGGTCATTGACGACAGCTAAAAGCAACCATGATGTCTAATAAAATGTCACTTTTCAGCCCTGAATGTTCTTCAGACCTACAAATCATTAAAATCTGCAGCTTCAAATCAAACAAGTGGAGAAAGAAATGTGGCTGAACAAGAAACTGTGTGAGAATTTACGGACGTTCTCAGCGAGCTGCAGATGTTTGCAGATGTTCTGATTCCTGTCTCACCTGCGTCTCTGGTTAAATGTTGGCGTTTGCGTACCTTGTCGACGTTCGCCCTCGTCTTGGCCGACGTCTCCACGTACTGGACCCCCCACTCGCTCGCCTTCCCTGCGGCCTCGTCGGCAGAGACCTGCCGCCGGTCCTCCAGGTCCGACTTGTTCCCCACCAGGAGCAGAGGGATCGCCTCCTCCTCCTTCACCCGCAGGATCTGCTCCCTGACACACACACACACACACACACACACACACACACACACACACACACACACACACACACACACACACACACACACTAAACTCAGATCCTGTGGTGGAAAGTGACTAAGTACAATTACTCAAGTACAGTACTTAAGCGCAATTTTGAGGTACTTTACTTGAGTACTTCTGTTTTATGCAACTTTATTACTTCAGTTTCAAGTTATTTCTAAGATGAAGATTTTACACAATGGATAATATAATAACTAAATATTACTTTTACTTCAGTAGGATTTTTAATGAAAGAATTGAAAACATGAAACATTTGCTTTGGATCTAAATACTTCTTCCACCGCTGCTCAGATCAAACAAACCTCTAATCAGATATTTTTTTATTATTTTATAAGGTTTATTTCATAAATATAAGACATATTAAGATATTTAAAACTTGTGTTATGTAAAATTGGTGAAAGCTGAAGCTAAAAAGTTTCGAGACGTAATTCAAAAGCTTTTAGATTCAGTGAAATGCTCCAAAAGAACTCAACAGCTGTTCTATATTGTACATCAAGGGGCTGCTGGCAGCGTGCACCTTCATGGACTTTAAGCAGCTATTTAATTTTATGACGTCTTTCAAAGAGCTTTATTAAAGATCGCCAGCTGCTGTGAGAGAATCAGGTGATCTGCTTGTGATGGACGGCTGCACTGGTTATCACAGGTGAAAACACGTTCAGCCTGTGCAGACATTAAGTTTAAAGGCATCATGAAATAAAAGCCAGAAAGCTTCAACAAACCTGAACTCAGACGTGGCCGTGAAGGACTCATGCTCTGTGATGGAGAAGACCAGCAGGAAGCCCTCTCCGCTGCGGAAGTAGTTGTCTCTGATGGCGGCGTAGTCCTCCTGACCCGCCGTGTCCAGGATATCGATCTGAACGTCCTCGCCGTCCAGGACCACCTTCTTCCTGTAGCTGTCGGCCTTGGTGGGCTCGTAGTCCTCCACAAACTGAGAACATACGAGATGATGACGTGACAGGAAAGAGCAGCAGCGGGGGTTCATGGGAAACGTAGTGTTGGAGACTCACCTCGTCGTACATGAACTGCAGCGTGAGGGCAGACTTCCCCACGCCACCGCTGCCCACCATGATCACCTTATGGAGAGCCAGAGAGGTCTGGCTCTTGTTCTTGCTGGAGGCCATGACTCTGGCCTGTGGAAACCAGCAGGGACGGGCAGAGACCAGCAGGACCAAGCAGAAACCAGCAGAGACCAGTGTATTTTTAGTTACGAAATATAACTGTGCCCAAACTATGATACTCCAGTATTTTATTCTGAAACACTGAATAATTTCAGAGTAAGAGCTTGTTGTCTCTGTGTACATTATCATTAACATATATATATTTTTCACATTTATTTTTATTTGGACACAAACTTTGAACCGGGAAACCATAGAAATAAACTTTGCATATAACATTCTTAGTATATCACACAGTCCTGGTTGGCTGTATTACAGTAAAATGTGAGGATTTTATTGGCTACTTCCATCATAAACAGAAAGTGACAGATTAACAAACGCAGATCCTCTTTCATATAATTACAAATGGAGTACTTGGGGTTCTTTTTGAGGTTTTTAAGAGCTCTACATGCTTTGCATTTGCTTTAAGGTACTCAATTCTATTTCATTGTATTTATCATTTCACTTTTTATGCTCATCTCCAGTTGTTTTACCATTTTTAGCTCGTCAGTCATCTACAAAGCACTTTCAATGATAATAACCTGTATTAAATCCAATAATGATTGTTTGATTGTGTTATACACAATGAGTAAGGCCGTTACATATTTGTCCAGTTTAAGAGAATCTGTTTGAATTTACGTTAGAAATGTACAATTATTTTAAATGCAGATAGTTAGAGGAGTCTCAAAATACATTTAAAACAGAGATAAGCGCCACTAAACAAGGTTATGGGGATTTCAAAGATCATTACACATTTATCGTCCACAAAAATGGATGCGACTCCAATACATGAGACACAAACTAGAGCTAAGGGCCCAGATCTTAAGTGTTACACCCATGAGTCTACTCTGGTAGCAGTGTTGAGTGGTCTGATGAAGGGCCTTCTGATAAAGACAAACTGTAAATACACTGCTGGGAAGTAGGTGGAAAAACCCACTTGTTAGTGACCTTTCACAGGTTACCTCCCATGCGGGCTGCTGCCTGCAAGGACACCAACATGAGGGTAAGAACAGTAGTGAAGTGAAAATATGTTGTTTTTTAAACTGTCAGCTCAGCTCCTGGACTAAATGAGTAACAGTGAGAACTTTGAATAACCTCAGCTGTAAAAACAAAAAGGAAATAAATGAATAATATGCCTGGCTGGACTAAAAGAGGAACTATTTTTTATCCTGTCAACACACGGCTTCAGCTTCCTCTCTGTATTAACCAGCTGACAGTTGTAAACGAGTCTCTACATGACACTTAACAGCCACTTAAGCTCTTTCCGGTTCCCGCCTTCAGCCTGAAACCAGTCTCTGATTGGATGAAGTCATAAGTAGGGCTCCCCTGCGGCGGCTGCTATTGGCTGCTAGGAGTGTCACTCACCCAACTGATAGCAAGGCAGTTGGAATAGCAATAGATAGCGCTTTCTTTCCCTCAGGGGGATTCAGTGAAAACGACATTAAAAACGCGCCGCGGCGGAGCGGATAAAAAGTTTAGCTAGCTTAAACAACACGGAAACAGTCACACAACTCACCTGCTAACGTGTTTTAATGTCGTTCGCTGAGAAATTCGCCATACACCGACACACACTCAACTTTCACAAGTTGAGTCTGTGCCCCACCTTGTACACGGACTCAACCAAAGATCGTGTATGTTTACGAGGAGGGCTCGCTCTGGAGCTGAGACATGGCGGGGGACAGCTAGCCGACGATGCTAGCATAGCCGCCACAAATAAAACATTCAAAAATGTGATGCTTTTTGGAATAATAAATTTACACATCATGTGTACATCATGTGTATGTATTTGCCGTTAAAAAGCGGCTGCTCACCACTTTTTTTTCAGTGCAGCTTAGTGGACACCGAGAAACAGACACCGAGTGATACGTCTTACCTTCTCGCTCCTCTCAGAGGAGGCAGATGACATTAACAGGATGTGATGTCACTGAATTCCTTGTTATCAATTTATTTATTTATTGGTTTTAACGTAGCACCCATTAAAAAAAATATTACAAATAAAAACGAAAACTTCATTTTATCTGAGGCTGCCACAAAAACTGTTTAGTACAATTTTGTCTATAGTGTGTGCAGTGTTTTGTATTGTGACTGAATTATTCTTTTGACTCATTGCCAAAAGTGCATAAACAGTTCTGTAGATGAGTGAGTAAAAGATCCAGCAGAACAAGATGTCAAATTCAAAGACATTTGAGGGGAAAGATGAAAAGTTTACACGTAAAGTCATATAAACCAACATTCCCACCACTTTCCAGGCAAATTCACGGCAAAATAAAAAATGTATTCTTCAAGAACCCCATTATTTCATCCTCCATTCCACACTTCTCCTTTTCACCTTAATAGTTCCAATTTTAAAAGATCCTGCAGGATTTTATACATGTTAACATTCACGTTTTTGTGTCTCCCATTATAGTTTTCAAGTTTTGTGGGAATGTTTGCAAAGGTTTTCTGAATTAACTCAACATAACGTGTGTATATTGTGATGTTTTCAGGTTGTAAAAGCTCATCTGCAGCTGCTTGACCTACATGTAGTTCCAGTGTTTGGAACAAAGATGGCGCTATTTCATTACTTTGTCCACTGCTGATCAAACAGTGGAGCCTCATCACCTTTAACTCCAGAGATGAGCCATGAGCTCGACACATCTACATCTAACTTTCTACTTTAATTGACCTCCGAGTTGATTTAGAGTTCCAGAAAACATGTTTTGTCTTTTCGACTCATTTCCCCCCAAAATTAAGGCTGACATATTTAGGTACTTTTGGAAAGTTGAAAAATTCAAATTCACTGGATTTGGACAAAACAACAGGTGTTATGACTGTCACATCAGAATAATCCCAATCAAACAGATGTGATTTCAATAAAAACAGGGTCACATGAGGGGAAACCGGGACCTGACCTGTTTTCACTCGCTGGAAGGTCAGAGGTCACCTCAGCTCTGCCTTTGACTACAGCTGCTGCTGGACGGGTCGTGTTGCGACGAGCTGATTTGGTTTGTTTTTACTAACAAATGTTGTTGTCCGCACGTCCTGCCATGTCACCTCAGACTGGAGACACTCATAATGTCGAGCTGTTGCGGATTGTGTTGAATTTGACTAGAAAGGCTCGGGTTATTTGCATATCTGGACCTCATTTTGAGGTTTATAAGCAATAAAATTCATCAAAATCAATTTCTCTGATGAAGAAATGATACAGACTGATCCTGATTTCATCCAACTTCGTGGTGCGTTTACCTCCTGTAGTATTTAGGGACTTTTGTATCGGTGTCTCATTCATTTTAAATCAATTAAAGGTGTCCAAATTCACCCATCTATGTCATTTCCTCACTTGTTTCAGGCACAAGAACAAGACTTGACAGAAGTCCATTTGAGAATCAACAGTTTTAAAGAATGCTAAATGTTACACAACCACTGAAGTGCCTAAAAAAGTCGCCACAAACTAAGTTATACAAGAATATTGGAGGAATGCTTCAGGTATACACACCTCCAAGCTTTTAAAAAGTTGTTGATTACGGCTGGATGTTATCCACGTTTTATGTCATAAAGTTTCTTGATTTTTTGACAGGTTTTAGGCTTTGTTTTCACCTGCTTTTATTAGGCTACGTGTTATGTTATGGTATCATGGTTGGATGATTTTACATAACTCGAGTTGTGTTTTCGGGAAGGCAGAGTGTATTTGTTGAGCCTGGAGGAGACAGGATGGTTGAAATACGTGATGTTCTGACAAACGTCTCTCAGCGCTGTTAAGGAATCTTTGGTGTAATAAAAGTCTGTGTGGGTCGAGCGTTGACATGTTTCTGTCATGTAAACATGTAAGCACATAACATAACATAGAATAAAATCAATAAACATGGTATTAGAAGAGAATAATTTTAGTTTCATCAGTTTAGATCATCCTTTAATTTGTTGTAAAAGTGTATAAACCAAACTTCACCAGTTTTTGTGTCGATTTTAGATTTAAGTTTCATTCTGTTACAGCTATTTTTCCATATTTATATATTACAAACAAAATATATGATCAACCTATAAAATATGATGCCTTGTTACATATAATCTCCTGCAGTAGTATTCTGAATAAACTGCAGTTGTTTGGGGGTAAAAACTACATGAAGTGTGTAAACCCACTGGTAATAAACGCATATATTAGTTTCTTCTGAGTCACTTCAGGAGAATTACGCACTGCAATATGAATCCCTTTAGGAATAATTCAGTGATTTCTCCTCAGGGAGCGTTACTGTCACCGCCCCCCTCCTTTCCTCTCACTCCTCACTGGCCCCGCCCACCTCATTTCGACACCCCCCCTGTATATAAAAAAGTTTTCGGTGTGTGGCGACTCCCGAGTCTCACACGCCAGAATGGAAACGCTCCTCAGTGCGCTCACTGGCACACCTCCCTCTCCTCCTCCTCCTCTTCCTCCTCCTTCTCCTCCTCCTCCTCCTCCTCCTCATCACCTTCTTAATTGCGCATCGGCACTCCGGCAGCACCACACTGGGAGTCACGGCCAAGAACGTTTGAAATCCATGTAGAGGATAAAAGAGAGAGGATGGTGATGAACTTTCCGCGTCTGTGGACCCAAAAACATGTTGGATTGAACTTTAAAAATGTTCCAGTGGGATTTGGATCCAATTCTTCTCGCTTTGTGGAATAAAGGGAGATTTCCTGCTGGGCTGATGCTGATTCATGACATCATGACACGTTTTCTTCTTCTCGCAGAGGTGATGCTTTTTGTGTGAAGCTGCTCCAAACTTCAGCGCAAAAAAAGAAAAAGTCATTTCAACCGGAATAAAGAGGACTCTGCTTCCCGTTTTTTGACAGACTGCTGAGAATGACCAAAGACATCCATGTAACGATGTAATAAAAACGATTTCCTGCACATGCATCTCTGAGTTATTGGAAATAAAAAACACGGACTGAGTGCGTCAGACCTGCGCGTTACGCATGGAGACAGCTCGGGACTGAGAGGATTTTTTTTGACTGTTCATATTTCTTTTTATGATTTTAACTCTGACAAAAGAGGGAAAAAGAAGTTATTCTACTCCTCCTTAGACAGAAAATGAGTAGCTGTCTTTTCCGACTAGCACTCTTCGTGGCTTGCGTCCTCTCCATCCGCTGCACCGCTGCGCCCCCGACCGAGGCAGAGGCGCACACGGCGTCCCGGGATACCTGCGCGTCCTGCGGCGTCGCTCAGCCGGAGGACCCCGAGTCGGGCCGGCTGAACGTGGACTTCCTTGAGGCGGTGAAGAGGCACATCCTGAGCAGGCTGCAGATGCGGGAGAGACCCAACATCACGCACCCGGTCTCCAAAGCGGCCATGGTGACGGCGCTGCGGAAGCTCCACGCCGGGAAGCTGCGGGATGACGGGAGGGTGGAGATCCCCAACCTGGACGGACACCCGATGAGCAACGAGGTGCTGGAGGAGAGCTCGGAGATCATCAGCTTTGCGGAGAAAGGTGCGTGATGGAGACGTGCAGGCGTAAAATTTAAGTTTTTCTGGAAAGAAGTGACAAAAATCTGCCTTTTCTAAATGAGAAAGTTCCACCTGATTTCAATGAAATTCTATATTCCTCACAAATTCCCCTAAAACAAACCACAAAAACCAAGACCACCCTCTATAGTGTCAACTTATTTCAACAAAATTTAAAAAAGGTTTTCCTTGAGAAATTCGAAATCCTAGATTTTTTTCTACTGTTTGCGAGAGAAAAAGAAGATGCAGGACTCAGTTCAAGGTGAAGAGCTTTGTCTCTGCAACGAGCCAACACATCCTGAGAGAGGAGAGCTGACGGGATCTGACTTCCATTAAAAAAACAACAACCTTGTGCCAAGTTAGTTTCAGAAGGGTCTCACCACACAGGTGCTGCTTTTAATCAAAAACATCCTCTTATCATCCACTATCTTTACAACACGCAGCTCCCAGACTGCAAAAAAGGCTTCCATTCATCAAAGAAAACCAACTCTGCTTTGACTGAATTATACAAACAGGTTGTGAGCTGTTCAGAGTTTGATGTGGCTTTATGAGACTCGGCTGAGGGTTTAACACACTGTTGTACTTTAGTAATTCAATATGTGAAAAGATATTTGAAGCTGCTCAGGGACACACAGTGACCCGCTCTGCTCTCTCTCTCTCTCTCTCTGTGTGTGTGTGTGGTTGTCTTTATATGCCAACTGAATGAGAAACAACACAGGGAACATGCTGATGTTGAACAGATGTTGACACAGGGGCTGGAAAACCCGCCAAAATAAAAGCAGAGACGGCGCATAGCTGCTACCTGCGTGGTTTTGTAAAGCTTCCAGAAATAACTTCCCAAAATTAACAGTTTTTTTTACGCTGCAGCAGTTGGACTTTGTCTTCCTTTGCATGCTGTCTATTAAACTCACCCTGGCCTGTCATCATATGTTAGTTGTGTAAACGTCTCTGTTGGCCCCCTAACCTCTCCGGTAACAAGTGCTGATTTAGTCTCATTTAACATCTGGAGATATTTGTAAATTCTGAATTTGTGCTACTTTTTGCTACAAGCTGAGTTGCAGAGACAAAACTTGTGATTTTGCAGGTTTTCATTTTCTTTCAATAAACAGAAAAAAATGCAAAAAATTAAATGTAGTTTGGTGGATGGAGAGCTGAAGCAATGACCTGATCAGAGTTTTGATATTTTTAAGCATGGCGGCGTTCATGTGCTTGAGAGAGAGTTGGACGTCTAGGACTTCTGTCTTCTGCCCCAGTGTTGTGTTCACGTTCCTGGAGCCACACACAAACTTAAACTTGGGCAGCTTTTATCGGTGTTTGCGAGGTTTGCTCCCCACTGAGAGCCCTTTAGTGTGCAGACCTTCCACCTCGGCACCGTCCACTCTCTAGTTGGCTGCGTCAGCGGGGACGTGGCACGGCGACAAGGCTCAGAGGGACAATTGACTCAGGGGCGGCTGAAAGGAGCAGGGCTGGAAATGATCAGCGGCACCACCTGCTTCGCCCACGTGTGTCCGTGCGCTCGCCTCTGAAAGCAGCGGCGCTCATGGAAACATCTGCTTTCCACATCAACAAACGGCTGCTTCACGTCGGCACTCAGAGCTGTTATTCTGCGTGTGTTCATTATGTCATGTGTCTCAGCGTCATTTATCCCCGTTTGTGTTGCAGTATTTGAGCCTTTGTGTCTCTGTCATGTCTTTATGTGTGCGTTATTGATGTTTTTCTTAACTGTGTGTGTTTCTACGAGTGTCTGTGTTGGCGTATACACGTATGATATTGTGTGTTTGTGTGTGTGACATGGCAGGGTTGTGTTGAATCAGTCCCCTCAGTATAAGGTCAGAGCTTTTGTGTCGGCCGTCGTGCAGCATGAATGCAGATTGACGGGCTGAACTATTCAGCCTGGCACCCCATTAGAATTCCCAGTGTGTGTGTGTGTGTGTGTGTGTAGGCTTTATATAAAATGACACTGTGACTCGAGTGCATGGTGGTGGTTTGTTACATCACAGTGATGTTTTATGTGTCACAGTTTGTATCCAAGTTTCATGAAACTTGTGTCCAACTTTTGGGGAAATCAATAAAAATCACGAGCTGCGTTTGTTCACGTTAGTCAGGTCGTGCTCCTCGGTTTCATACTGTTGTGTTTTTTTTCACCACCTCCACAGATGGAAGTTTTCTAATAGCTGCAGGTGAACTCAATCCCACCTCGAGCTCAGTTGTGTAGCTGTCGTGGAGCTCTCATCAGCGGGTGGAGTTTGTCCATTTGCCACAGATCCTCTTCCTGAAGGAATTCTCGTCTTTGTTGGCTTAGAAGTTGTGGATCAGATTGGGTAAACTCCATCTGTTGATGAAAGTCATATAATATGATAAAAAGCTCCACAACAGCTAAGTGAATCATTGTCAGCTGCTGTTTCCATCATCAAGAATGAACTTTGAACCTCGACATTAAGCAGACATTTCTTAACTGTTTTACATGATTTAGAGTGAAATGTGTAACTGGTTTTATAATTTCAGTAAACAATGTGACATAAATATAAAATCTAGTCAATTCACGTCACTTTTATTTATGTAGCCCAAAGTTTACCTTCGAGCGCTTTTCAATCTGGCCAACCTATATGACGAGTTTCAAGATTTCACTCAAAAGTTTGCGTTTGACCTACAAATTTAAGACTGCGTCATCATTTCATACTAATGTCAAATAAATTGAGTGCAAACAACTCGTTCCTCCAGACACCTAAAAGAGAATCTCTACATTTTTTATTTTTTATATTGCATCTGTGGAGCTAGCTGTTAAAGCCGTTATATTTTCTGTAGGTTTTGTTTAAATGAAGCAGCTCTTCCAAGGAAATTCTTCTGCAAATCAACAATTGATTATAACTCATTGAACTCTCTCCTAGTTCATAACTGTTTATGTCTTTCTACAATTATTACTGGGGAAATTATTAGGAAATTAAGCATTATTAATCATTTTCTTTCCCCAACATGAATAATTATTACATTGAAAGTTGAACATTCATTCATCTTGCTGGGTGACAAGCAAATTCAAGTGTAAGTTTTTGTGTTAATTCCCCCCAACGTGTGCCCTCCGGCCGTGGTTGTGAAGAAGTTTTCCCGTATAAACATTTGTTTCTTTTCACTGAAGATTCATGCAGAAAATGTCCAGTAAGGGTTTTTGCTGCAACACAAAATCATCAGTGCACGCCTGGTTTTAAAGCCTATTTGAGCCTAAATTTAGATTTTTACTGGTGGAAGTAACTTGCATGTTACACAAGTCTTTGCTGCAACCCAGTGTGGTTTATTTATCTGTCTGGTATTCTCCACTAAACATCTGTCACCAGAAAGAAATGAAAACCTAAATATTTGCCTAATCTAATGTCGAGCCAGTTAGAACAGCTGCTGTCTTTTTTTTTTTCAATGCACACGCTGTCATATAAATATACTGTATGTTTTGACACTTTCTAACCACTTCACATCCATCACGGCTTCATCCCCCTCTTCTTCTTGAGTTGATCTTTTCCTGGAGCTCATATGAGGAATCCACCATCTCCTCATTACCATCTCTGACAATGCAACTGGTTGACTGTGACAAATTAATTGCTCCTCAAACATCAATTAACTATCTTCCTCGATCCCATTGTGAGGCAGCCGCTCCCCAACAGCCGCCGACACATTCAGGGAACTTAAACAGAGCGTTAGTTTATATCATTGCAGGCATTTGAGATGTCGCTTTCATCCATATAGTTTAGAATAAGTGAGCAAGTCAAGGTTTTAACAGTTTGATAGAATATGTGTTGACAGATGGATAACCTGTGAAAGCTGATCTGCACCTGCAACTCAACTGAACCTTTTTTTTTTTTTTGGTTTGTAGCCACTTAATGTTATTGTTCTTGACTTTTATCTTGATTGGCTGACAGCGACACTCCAGTCTGCAGGCCCGTTGTGCAGCCGTGTGTGATCTAACATCCAAGCTGCTGAGTAATGATTCAGAGATTACCTCGTCTTATGATGGATGGGCTAATGCATGTGGAGGCTCGCTGAAAAGCATAGCGCTCGCTTTGATGATTGGCAACAAAGTTTGCTCCCTCTAAATCTTAGAATAATCTTAGATATTTTTCTTTGATATTTATAACACAGCACTGGTGTCCCCTGCGGTCAATTCATGAAGTTTTTATGATGTCGGGTTTGTTTTTTCTTGGTAAGAACCCTCAGGTACACAGGACGTGTTCTGTTTTGCAACTGTTCAGCCACAAAATCTCAAGTTCATCTGCTGGGCTCTGTGTCTTCTTACACTCTGATTTCCCATGAACTGTCAAACTTAATTTTTCTGGGTCGGCTTCTCTCAGAATTCAGGAGGTTCAGACCTGATGAATGGCTCTAATCTTCTTCAGCTGACAGCTGTCAATCAGCTTCTCCATGTGTTTGCCTTCCACCTCTACGGCACTGGTTGCTTCATGGATACAGATCCACCATTGGGGGCATTTAAAATCAAATCAAAGCTAAAGGTAGCAAGTTTGATCCCGGTAAGAGCCACTGAAAGCTTTGTAAGCATTTCAACATAAAGTAGCTAAAATGTAAAGCACAGTAGATCAAGGAGGCTGTTGCTACAAGTACTGGGTGTGCCAGGTCCTGTTTCATCAAACTATCAATTATCTCAAGATATTTACATGGCTCCGCTCAAGATCAAAACTTTATCTTTCCTTAAAGGGAACACGTGCTTGCAGAAAGGTACAAAATTAAACCCTTGAGCCCAATAAATTAAGACAAGAATCGCAAATACACACGGAGCAACTGCTTTAGTTCAAGCACTTGCGGTATTCATTAGATGTGGGAAAGTTGCAAGGGTAACAGGAGGCAAAATCTGTATAAACCTATCTCTGACTTTGGAAGATGTTGAATGAGTTTCAGATGTTGCCCTGCATCCAAACCTTTTAATTGTTCCACAATTGAACTGATGGTCCCCGAATAAAAAGCCTCTGACCATTTGCAGTCTGCTGCAGGAGCGGCCACGGCTTCTGAGAACCAGCTAATGTCATGTAAATGTTTTTTCTTGTGTCTTCATTCTTCCAGTTTGTTGTTGCATCTCCCACACTGCCTGGCCCTGCGTTGAGCCCTCGGGCCTCATTGTGGGGACAGTTAGGCTCCATAAGATCTCATTTTCAGGCAGCATTCAAGGCAAAGCCTTTGAACCTTTGTGTGCCGCTCTCTTAAGCCCCCCTCCCCTGTCTTATATTTGGGCAGATTCGGAGGCCAAGTGGCCCTGCGCCCAACGCCTTCCTGTCACAGTCCGCAGGATCTGTGCTGCCACCTTGAACTGAGGGGAAGCTGGGGCCTGTTGTCTTACTTTAAGCTGTTCTCAAGTTCACCTCCCCCCCACAGGGCTCAATCCCTTTGGCAGCAGCCTGGTCCTCTGTTCCACATGAGGAAGAGCTGACATACCTGTCCATCTTGATTAAAATGCAAATTTAGAAGATCATAAACGACTTTGTTTCACAGTGTTACTTTTTAAATAATCAAACCCTCCGATGTGTTTGTGTTCCTCAGATGACATGGTGACATCCAAGTCCAGCCTGTTCTTCCTGATCTCCAATGAGGGGAACCAGAACCTGTACGTGACACAGGCCACCCTCTGGCTCTACTTCAAGCTGCTGCCTTCCCCTTTGGAGGTCCGTCCGAGGCGGAAGGTAACGGTAAAAGTGTACTACCAGGAGCCCGGCCTCGGCAGCAAGTGGAACCTGGTGGAGAAGCGGGTGGAGCTGAAGCGCAGCAGCTGGCACACCTTCATGCTGACCGATGCTGTCCGGTTGGTGTTTGAGAAGGGCGACCGGCGCCAGAACCTGGACGTGCGTTGCGAGGGCTGCGAGGCAGAGGGCATCATGCCCATCCTGCTTAACCACAACGACGAGTCCCACCGACCCTTCTTGGTGGTGCAGGCGCGGCAGGCTGACAACAAACACCGCATTCGAAAGAGGGGGCTGGAATGTGACGGCAGCAGCAGCCTGTGCTGCCGCCAGCAATTCTACATTGACTTCCGGCTCATCGGCTGGAACGACTGGATCATCGCACCGTCAGGCTACTTTGGGAACTACTGCGAGGGGAACTGTCCTGCCTACATGGCAGGCGTCCCCGGCTCGGCCTCATCCTTCCACACAGCGGTGGTGAACCAGTACCGCATGCGGGGGATGAGCCCGGGCTCCATGAACTCCTGTTGCATTCCCACCAAGCTTAGCACCATGTCCATGCTCTACTTCGATGACGAGTACAACATTGTCAAGCGGGACGTTCCCAACATGATTGTGGACGAGTGTGGCTGTGCTTGAGTATGTTTTATTCTTGTTTATTTAATGTGGAACTGAAGAACTTAACTGTAAACAGATTCACAATATTACAACAACAAAAAAAAAGAATATAGAAACAGAATATTTATGGACGATGGAGAAAACATGCGCGCACACAACCTCATCCACACATATCTACACACACTCATGTATGCCTGCACAAAATCTTGTATATATATTTATGTTTGTTGATATATTTCATTATATTCTCTGGTGGAAGACTGTTTCTGTCTAGAAACAATTCAGTTTCCTTCAAAGGGACATGAAGAGTTCTCTTCCAAATCTTTAAATATTAATTTTGGGAAACAATCAGTGTTGGAAGTTCTTCATTAAATGTCTCTAAGATAGTGAGGATCTGGTTTGCTACAGCGTCCAAGACTTACGGTATGCAATCTAGCCTTTATAAAGCAGCATAATTTGATGTAATTCTCTGCTATCAGTCATGTTGGAGCAGGTAACACTTGTTTATAAGTGGTTATCTCATTTTGGAATTAAACTCTTCACGAGAAGAAGATAAACCCAACCTTGAATGGGAAAATAATGTCTCCAGAGGAGGTGTAGGGAGCCTTACACGAGTCACAAAGAAGGTTGGTGTGATTCAACTATGCCTCTTTCAAGAGCAGTGTGTGCAACATGTGGGACAAGCACTGAAAATGTTAATACACTACCAACGTACAGCACTTCTGGCCAGGAGTCACATTTACACTACGTCTTAGAGACACTTTGTTCCACAGTAAAAACCGGCTTCAGGCAGATATAGACATTTAGACGCATTCCAGCAGTGGATGGAAACAGAAAAAGTGATCCGTGGAGACTTTTCAAAAAGGTTTCTGTTACACTGTAATCAAACTGTGGAATAATCCTCCACATTGACAACTAAAATGTAGACTTGCCAATGTGAGGTGTCACATCTGAAATTCAATTAACTGTTTGAAGGTTATGTTTCCAAATACTTTTCACAGCTCTGGAGTGTCTCCATTATCTTAATTGTTGAGGAAGCACCGTAGCATGTTTCTGAAAGTTGAAAAGGTACTGCTACTTGTCAAACAAAGGTAAGGGTTACCATAAATTCTCATGGGATCTCTACAGAGCCTGCTAAGTGTTGTGGGGAGAAATGGATGTTTTGATAAAAAATGTCCTTCAAATTTCTTAAATTACCAATTTGTGCACTCTATATTTTTTATTTCTTTTCCTAAATATAGGAATCTGCAATGTCAAAATCCCCTCAAATTACAAATTTGTGCACCAAATTCCCGTTCATTCAATTTGCCAAATACAGGCTGGTTTTGATCCTCGACTGTGAGATATGAACTTTAGGTTTTTGCTGTTAAACACAACACTGACTTATCTTAAAGAAAGGTGAAGGCATGTTGAGGTCCACGACAAGATAGAAGGGAGGGAACAAATAGTTTGGGTGCAAGATTATGTATTTGAGGGAGCAGTCCTCAGATAGTCAGATAACAACACAAGCCGATTCTAGCTCTGCACAGTCCAGTCCATATACAATCTCAAAGGGGCTACGAGATCTGACGTCCCTTTCAAAGTCTAAATAATTCTCTTATTTTGTGACACCAGAAGTTTTGGCATTTTGGACCAAACTTCCACCCTTCATCTTTGGTCTCTGTATCATTAAGGTTAAGAAATCCTCCAAGTTTTCCAAGGACCATGCCATCTTTCAATCATGATATGGGTAGAACAAATACTCTTTTATATCGTGTGACCAGAGTATGAAGATGGTGGAATGGATATTGGTAATGGCCTCACATTTGTTCGTTTTTCTTAACATTTGGATCACCTCCCTTCACTTCCATTCAGCTTCTACTTGAAAGGGATGGTGCGATTCCTTCAAGTTGCTCGAATAAAAAAAATACTTCACGCATCTCTCATTTCAGTCAGTAAAAGTGAAAAGTTGCCATATTGCTCAGTTTAGTGATGGTGCAGCTTCGGACTCCCCAACGCACACTTTGATAGCACTTGCAGATTAAAATGCCTTTAATGAGCCCTATGAGGTGCACCATTGCCCACAGTCCTTCGAAAAGAAATAAGTGCCGCATGAGCTATGCAATGTATAGTATTTACCCATACACCAGAACAGCTGAACTTAAGCTCTTCTGACAAACTATCACCAATACTTGAAATGTAAGCGTGGCAAGCAGCCGCAGGTTGGGCTTTGGCGAGGAGGCAGAGAGTTTCCCAACGAAATAATTTGAAAATGTGTTCCTGGTAGAAGATGAAGTCTGCAGCAGAAAGACTTGACTTAGATCTAGTGCCACTCGCAATAAAACATATCGCTGTTTAAGTGTGTCACAAGCCAAAAAAGATATACAACCATTGTTACGGAGTTAATAAAATAATAGAAAAAGTGAAAATATGACAACACATACAAGCAAACATGCAAGCTGCCATTT
Source organism: Hollardia meadi (assembly GCA_037974645.1). Classification (NCBI taxonomy): domain Eukaryota; kingdom Metazoa; phylum Chordata; class Actinopteri; order Tetraodontiformes; family Triacanthodidae; genus Hollardia; species Hollardia meadi. Next base: position 6,567,177 of record JBBPCS010000878.1, on the reverse strand, counting down.
TTGTTTGGAATAGAGCTAGTATCTTACCTGACTGTGCAGAGGACAAAACGTTTTTGTACGTTGATGGAAGAGTTTTCAAAGATTCAGTCAGTGTTATTGAATAATCTGCTGGGTTTTTCAAAGATTAGTTTTACTGCCTGTATGTAATCATCAACTGAAACCTTTGAAATATAAAAAGAGGCTAACTGGGGCTAACTTTGACCCAAATGTGATGCATGAAGTGTGAATGAATGTGTCCCAGTGGGAGTTCCCACCACGGCCCATTCGACACCGAAACACACTTTGAGACACAGTTTCAAGTCACATTGACATCACTTTTTTTCATGTTAAACGTTTCAGCGACCTGTTATTTCACTAGTCCATTATATTCTGCTCTCATTTACAAGCTTCACCACTACCAGGTACACATTTAAGGGCAATACCTGAGGTTCGGGTACTGCTTATTATCTCACGTCGTCCCGCCTTCTGTCCAACGCTCAACCTCGACTTTGCCTGCCACTGTAATGTTTTCGCTTGTTCTTCAAAGCGAATTGTTGTTAGATTATTTGCACTGCGGAGCTGCGTCACTAGTAATGAGAAAAATTAAATAAATAGAAACTGCCATTGAAAAAAAAAAAGTTATTTTTATAGAAACAAAATTGAGCTCTGTTCAAATGTGTTATACCTAATCATGGAACCAAAGAGGCCAAGAGGTTTAGCTATTGAAAGATGGCAATGCCGTCATGTTTTGTTGTTGTAAATGACTTTGTGACAGTTAAAAGAGGCCTAAACACTGTATCAGGGTATAATATCAGTCCATAATCAGCTTAATCTCTTTTCTATTTTGTACCTAGACATGGAATATTTCATATTTTTTCATCAAATTACTTAAATATTCCTAGTTTTCTTTCTTCTTTTTGTTAGCGCTCGTTACAGAATCATTTAGAGTAAAGTACATGCCATCTGATCCCTGTACAGTCGATGTAACATATGAATATGCTTTTGAAATATTTTGTTCTTTGTAATTGTTGAAAAATAAATTTCTTATTACCAATTGTATGGATCTGTTGTTGTGTCACGAGACTTGAGAGCAGTTCCTGGAGTCAGAAATCAAATCCGGGCACAAGAACATTATCTAGCCTTATTGTCTGGATCACTGGGTGGAACGTGGTACTCATAGTGCTCAGGTTTAAAAAGTCCATGTTAGAAACTGTACCACGCTAACCATATCAAAAGAAACAGAAGAATTATATGACATTGTTGTCGGTTACAACACACTGAAGATGGAACTTCAAAGTTGACACTGTTGGCTTTTCTGCCATGTTTGCCCACATGTGTTGACTCCTTTCCACATTCCATGATTCCCAGCGGGAGATTTTGAAGGCCACAAAAATTCCCTAATTATCAGCAGAGGTGCTGATGTTTGAAGGGTTTTCCCAGTTGATTGCAATCTCATGCTATATTTGATATACAATATTATGTGTCACCGTGACAAAAAGTCATGAATGAAAATTAAATCAAAAAATCTCCAATTACTCAAAAATAAATTTTTCAAAAGGGGAATTGGCAGATTTTAGAGACCTTTAAGATTCTTTGTATTTAAACAGGCAATACTACAACTTAATGTAGTGTAATGGCTAAAGAAAAACGACACTACCCACATTTCATTGGTTCCCTGTAAGCCTATAGGTTGCTCCTGAAAAATGCTTTCAAAACTGCATCCCATAAACCAACTGAATTCTAACTGCAGTTAATTTTTTCTGAGAATCAAAGCGATTAAAAGTCTTAATTTTTCCACCACCTCCCCCCATTTTTAGTGTTTTGTTGATTCATTCACTAAAATCCCTCAGAGGAGTGTCTCCTTGGAGGCAGGTTGCTGCTCAAATTGAAGGACACTGGTCTTTTATTGAGGTCCAGTGTGGACATTGGAATCGTAGAATTTCTTCCATCCATCCATTATCTATCACCGCTTATGCTATGCAGTGTTGTGGGAGGCTGGAGCCTATCCCAGCTGACATTGGGCGAGAGGCGGGGTACACACTGGACAGGTCGCCAGCTCATCACAGGGCTGACATATAAAGACAAAACAACCACACACACTCACATTCACACTTACAGGCAGTTCAATCTCTCGTCACACATTTTTAATATAAGATTATGACATTTTTCATCATTAAACATTTGGTGATTCTGGAGTTTTCACAGCAAGTTAGATATTATTTTTGATTTATTGTGGAAAGTATGATATTTGATTATATTTTTTATTTGCTGGATGATATAAATTTATGTAAATGCAGGAAATTGCTTTTAGGTGTACATACATGTACTACATTGGCTGGTGAAGTTGTTTCCTCGGGGCTGGGAGTAAGAACAGACCAGTCTATAGAGCTCTCTATGGGCCCATTCAGGCACACAAAGGCTCTTAATAGGCCTAATTATACCTAAGCAAATCTCAACAGGACTTCAAGGGTCAAGTGTTTGACCTCTGAGATCACACCCTTCAGGAGGAGAGACGCATTCGACTACCGGTGCAGCGTTAGCAAACAGCATGAACGAAACTCGTGATTCTGTGTTGTACTGTACTGTATGTACGACAGCTAATCAAGAAATCAGAAGGAAGTATCTGAACCACTCGGGGGCCATCATTGCCCCGCAACCATCAAAAGTATAATTGCTCCTGAAAGTAATCTGTTAAGTGTCAGCTGAAGTCATGAGAAACGTTGTCGTTAAGTGATGGGAAATGTTATGTTTCAGAGAGAAATGTTCGCCGCTTAATCTGACAGGTGATGAACGAATGAGCCGGCTCTGACAGTGTCTGGCGCTATGAGATGGAGACAAAAATAAAGATGAGAAAAGAGATAAGTATGCTTTCACTTACATGTTACAGCGTTATCCCACATGGGTCTAGGGATGGCAGCCTTGGTTGGTTGGTCCACTAAACCAGCCCAGACTGAAAATATTTATAAAATTATCGGATGGAGTGCTGTGAAATTTTGTGCAGACATTGAAGTTCCCCTCAGGATGAATTGTTGCCTAATGGCTTTGTGCCAAAACACCTGCAAACTAATTACATTCTCATCCGCCTCAGCAGTGCTCATGCCAGTTAGCAAACGTTAGCATGCTAACAAACTAAAATAAGATGAACATAGCAAACATTAAAAATCAGCATGTTAGTATTGCCACAATTAGAAGGCTAGGGTGCTGACATTAGCATTTAGCTCAGTGCACTGCTGTTAAGAAGAGGAAATTGAGTTCTGTTTTTCCACCATTTACCAAGTTTTCTTGGAGGCACCATCTAGTGGCCATTAGAGGAACTGCAGTTTGAGGCACTACAGCTGTGGTGGTTGTAGTTTCATAAAAACCAGATGGTTCTTCAAAACAAAAAGCATCCACAAAGTCCAGAAGGCGGTCAGATGAGTATGTTTTGTCAAAATAACGGGCGTGTAGGGGAATTTAGTTGAGAGTTAGTCAATTATAGAGCGGATTTTGTGGCGATGTCAGGTGACACACGAGAGCCGTTTTATCATGTTGCTCGGCATTAGCAGCTCCACCACAAAACACAGGAATGTTAATGAATAGAGCCCTGGGGCCATGCTACGTGACACACACTTACTTTAAGTGAACATGCTGTTGTGAAGTTTAGCGGGCTACAGCAGTTATGTGTCTTGACAGAGTGCGGTGAGCTCTGACAGACATATGAGCAGGACTCAATGTGCTTTTTCCCCCCTAATTTTTGGCGAATGAGAAGCAGGTCTAATTTGTTTCAGAACTGGGAGAGGTTATGAATCATCAATCAAACTTTTACAGTGTGTGACAAGGTACAGTACCTGTCGCCTGGAGGGAGGGTTTTGAAATAGCAGTCAAACAGGAGCTCCCGTCTCACCAGACTGTAATTCCCCCTTCAAATTAGACCTTGATTGCATGCCGTCTGCTGACAGGGTTTAAAATTAAAAACACAGAAGAAAAGTGATTGACATACTTCATATGGAAAAACAACAGGTGAGCTTACAAGACTTATTTTGAATAAATATAATGAATTACAACAGGTAAAAAACAGGCAGGAGCTTACCCCAAATGTGTCGCACCATTCAAGTTTATATATTTCTTTTGTATAATTTATACAAAAAGTTAATGGTGTAAGTACATTTGTTGTGCATACCTTTCAACATTGGGATTTGGAAATTTGGGAAATTTTCCTCCTCTGTCCTGGGCTGTCCCACAACCCTTACCGCAGCCCACATACCCCTGACAATTAGACAAGGGTACACACAGTGGATCCTTAAATTACCACAGACAACCACTTTAAAATATCAGTGCAAACAAGGATTGGGTTAACGAGTTCACACATTAAGTAAGTGGCTACAATTAGGTGGTCAGAATCAGACCTGGTTGAAGGTCAAACAATATGTTCATGTCTGCATTATATAAATGAAAACACAAAAAGCATATAAATTCATTAAAATTTAAAATGTATTTAATATTTTTGTAGATACTGGCGACCTGTCCAGGGTGTACCCCGCCTCTCGCCCAATGACAGCTGGGATAGGCTCCAGCCCCCCCGCGACCCT
>JBBPCS010000878.1:6544297-6555628 GCA_037974645.1 Hollardia meadi | reverse complement strand
CACACACACACACACACACACACACACACACACACACACACACACACACACACACACACACACACACACACAGCCAGATAAACCATTTAGCTGCAATCACCATCATGACCTAATACTGAGATAATTTATGGTAATATATGGTCGGGGTGTATATTTACTTTAAAGGCAGCCTGATAAGAATCATGTGGCATGTTTCTGGTGAGCGTTGGGGAATACAATTGGGAGATTTGTTGCGGAGCTCTGGGGGCCCCGATGGCCCCCCGTGGGGCCTGAACAGAGCCGCTGTGGTCTGCACACACTGAGGCAGTGTCTCCGCCTCGGGCTCTGTCCATCACTCAGGGGCTGTCCATCAGAGCAGCGCGTCCCCCGGGTGAATGAATGAGAGGACTGCCGGAGCTGGGGCAGGGAGGAGGATTCATTGCCAAACATGATTCAGCAGCATTTCTCAGTAGATTCTTAGATCCTGGGTTTAAATCACGGGGGGTTGGATGAGAACCAGACCTCCCTTAAAAGAGTAACTGTGTTATTTTTATAACAATAATAACGTCTTTATCCTGGAAGTGAAACAAAACTCTTTTAAACTGGGCAAACACAGTATGGATTAAGACAGATTTGGACCCCGACTACATCAGTACCTGAATACAAAGATCGTTTTGTTCACATCTATCCAAACATCTCCATATGTCCTTATGATTTACACTTGGTTGCCTTAACCACTTATTTTAAATGCACAGTTTCTGCCGTTCGCTCAATAAAACCAAAAGATGTACATAGCATCATGCGACGGCTTCCTTACTCACTCTCCGACCCTCTCCTGGAAGTTATAGCGACAGGCGACTAAATTAAACGCACCGTTAGCTTAAATAAAATTACAGATTTCTCTGGAAAATTGTTGGAAACTTTTGGGGACTCCACTCAATATATAACAAAGGTGTAGTCATTTATAGACATTTTAATGCAGAAATGCTTCATATAATTGCTAATATAGTCATGTTTGCAAGCAGAATACTCAGCCCCTCTTTTGCCTTTTTAATAGCATAAATGAGTGACATCCTGGTTTGTGAAATACAGCGGAAGAACACTTTGTTCCAAAACCTCTAAAGGTTTAAGTCCAGGTTGTGTTAAAGCCTCAGATTTTATTCAGCAAACTGTTTTTGACCTGCTTTCATTTCATTGAATAAATCCAGAGTTGTCTTTGAAAAAGAACAGGATGTGCAGCGACTTTGTTTCCATGTTTCCATGTTAGATTTTTCTTCCAGCGTGTGGAGACCTGCATCCATCTGACAAGTCTGACAAGTCCACATGACGGACTGAGGGCTCCGTGACACTGACAGAGGAGCCTTGTCAAGTCTGGGCGTCTCCATGAATGTCTTCATCTGCTCAGTGGAAACATCTGAACAGCAGGTACTTTGTCACGTTGATGAGGTTGTTTTAGCAGCTAACAGGCGACCAATCATGGCTACTCACTTACTGAGAGCGACTTTTATCTAGTTATTAATTTAGTTCTACTCATCTTAGATTGTTAGCACAAGTTGTTTTTCACACCAGAACTTTGTCTGACAGGAGATAAATTGGCTTTGCCTTTCAGTTATTATGCAGTGATTTCACAGGCTTTCCTATCAGCCAGTGATCAGCTGAAGGATATTTAAAGGAACAGTTTCTTTGTCCACAAAACATTTCGGGAGCTGCACAGCAAAACAACGTTGCAGCATTGTCCTGAATGCCGGAAATAAGAAAATGGCTCTGTACAGCTCATCCAGTGTAAGTTTTTTGTTATTCACACCCTCTTTTAAGCTGAAATCGTCTCTGTGGGGTTTCACGTTAGTGCTTTCAGCTTCTTTTTTGAGTTTTTGCTTTGGGGGGCTTGGGTGGGGACAGTCTGAATAAACCGACCACCGAGACATGTGTATGGGTGTTAAGGCGGGGACGGACGTGAGCAGCTGACTGAGTTTATGTAACACAGATCCTCACAGCAACATAGACGCCAAAGTACAAATTTGCCTTAAATCATCGGTGTCATTCTTGAAAGAAAGACTCCAACTAACAAGATTTCAAGAGGACAAGGAGGAATCGTCAAACTGTTTGACAGCTTGATACATGACTCAAATGATTAATCCATCATCAAAATAGCTGCTAGTGACTTTTCTATCAATTATTTGACTAATTGATTGCCCCAATGAGTCATCAGCAGTACTGCAGTACTGTTGGGAGGACAGAATCAACTGAAACTGAAAGGATTTTATGTTTTAAAGACAGTGAACAACAAACAAAGCAAGAAAAGATTATTTTCAAAATGTACCTGTCGCAGTTTGAAGGTGAACTCTTTATTTTCAGGTGTTCAAGCATGTTTTTCTTCTGAACGAGACAAAAGAGGACAAGGCCGAGGGCTTTCTGAACCTCCAGTACAAACACTTTGGACAAGTTGTCGTGTCGGGGAAATAAATCACCATCAGAGGTGACTCTCCCAGTCATGTAGTAGGAGCGGGCCTCTCCTCTGCAGCCTTCTAATCAAGCCTGAGAGCGGGGACAGAAACCAGCTGCACCGCTGATATGAAAGGAAACGTTTCATGAGAAAGCAGGTGAGACGCCTCTCTGCCGTCTTTGATGATTGTGAGCAACTAAACAAAAATACAAATGGCTTTTTTCCCCTGCTGTGACGCGAAGGAAGGTTTGCAGCAGTGCACCAGCAGCCGCATTACCTCCAGATGAGTAATTTCCCTGTTGCTCGGGGTCACACGTACAGTAGTTGAGACGTTTCAGGATGCTGGAACGTTCCCATATCTCAGGGTAATGAGAACAAGATGTCTTTGGGTTGATAGCCGGTTGGTGTTTGGGGAGGAGGGGCAGGCGGTGAGGGCACGGTGCGAGATTGAGTTGGAAAGGCGATGGAGAGAATTGGAATGGCAGTGGGCCGGGTTCCTAATGCACACAGCGAAGGCCAAAGTTTAGAGCTGCTCTGTGCCGGGAATACCAAGCGCCTGGCTCCCCGCTCGGCGGACAATGGGCTGATGGGCGTGCTACGGCAGCTTAATTTTCAAAGAGCGAGAGGCAGGGTTGCCCATCTCTTTCAGTGCTGAGCAACAGGCCTAAATGGCATAAAGACACATTGTGAACGTGGCAGAAACTGAGCCATCCATGTTTTCACAGAGATCTCCTTTATGTGAAGTCAGGAAATCTTGAGTTGAACCTCTCCCAGCTGGAGGAGTGACTCTCAAACCTTTTTTCCAAACCTGAGGGGTAGGGGAAAAACCCTTAGCTGAATGCTGCTAAAGATAAATCTGGTGCTTCACCAGCCACGTTGGCAAGATTTGCCCTAACAATGTTGTTGTTTGACAAAAATTCATCAGATTTATTTTTAAAGAAGCGCTCCAGAGGTTTAGTATTTCACTCCCAAAACATTTCTGGATACTTAAGAGACAGATTTACAAAAGGAGGTGAAAATAGAAGCAGCAGAAGCAGAGACATCCTGACTTTAAGTCCTGGGTAGTTTGTCAAACTGCAGAATCACTGGATCCAACATTTCCCATAATGCCACTGGATAGTTTTATCCTCAGATGCCTCCCTGCTTCCCTTTCAAACATCACACCTCCAGTTTGCAACACAGGATTTCTGGTATAAATTTCTCTGAGATAACCCCGAAGACATCACGGTGACATCATCAAGGTTATTTTCTCCTCTGAGTGAAAGAAGTAACCATAGTGACATCATTTCACTGAAACATATGTTGTTTCTGGGTCTCGGATAACAATCTCTGCTCACATAGATAACATTTGCACGTGTGAAAGTGTTTTTAAAAGTTGGATGTGCCAAGAAAATAATTGTTTTAGGACTCAGGGAGACAGAAATGACTTGATAATATGGAGATTATTGCAGGGTTTATGGTGATGAAACGTAAGGCTGAACTGGTGCCTGTATGAATAGATGGATCTGACCTGCAGCTACACTTCATGCTGGAACCGACCCGCTTGTCTCATGTTAACAATCCAATACCTGTGTTTCCAACTTCTTGTTGGCGTCCTCAACCGTGAATAACGGTTCATCATTCCAGCTAGCTGTGGATCCTGGGTCTCCATTTATCAAGCATTTCAGAGATGGAAATCAGTCCTAACTGGCCAACAATTCTCAGACAGACACATTTTTGACCCTGGAGCAGGCTGATATGAAGCTGAACCCTAGAAGTGTTCTAACTCTATTAACTTTGATGACAATAAACTAAAAGGATCTGAATAATCTGTGCAGGATTTAGTGGTTAACACATTCTGCAGAAGCTGCTCTGCAACAACCGAACTTGAGCACTACTAAATCAAACTTCTGTTTGGGCCCTTAGTGAGACTGAAACTTTATTTACTCTGCAACTACAAAACTACAATAAGTCGTCATATTTCTCCTTTGCAGCTCTGTATGCCAAATGTTTCCCTTCCGCATGTCCTGACTTGAACAAACATCCAGTGCTGCAGTCAGTGCGGAAAGTTTTCGTCCTGACAGCGGCGCTGACGGCAGCTCCGCTCCACGTGTCTCATGATTAATCTGCTGGTCATTAGGCTCCGCGCAGCGCCACTGAAACCCAATCCTTTTCACTGCTTACTCTTTTTTTTTTGTTTCTCAGCCCCAGCACTGAATTAGCAGAGAGAATACATTTGCATACTAAATACCAGCGGCAGGGCCTGGTGAGAGAGGGGCTGGGGTCTTTTCTCAGAGGCAAATGTTCTTTCTCAGGAAGTCAAGTTTACACACATTTTCTCAGTAAGATCAGGGGGTTCATTTATAGAAAGAGTGACTTTTCTAAAAATGGGTTAAAGTTTTGTTGTTGTGGGACAGTTTAACAAGTTTGTAGCTTGTAGAAGTGCTTCTAACGGACTTTTACCCAAATATAAACTTGAATCAAACTTTTTTTGTTATATTGGTAAAGAAATCTTAAGTCATGGCTCACAAACAAGAGTCTAAAATATCTAAAATGTCTTTTTTATGAAAAAAGATGAAGTACAAAGGCCGGAGCTACTTTCAGGTCCATGATAAAGAAAGTGAAGGACAACAATGCAAATAATAAAAAAAAAAAAGAATCCATGATTTGTATGGCGTTGCCCATGAAGGCAGGCAGGGGGGTTCATTACCATAACAAGTGCAGCGCAACCAAAAGCCATTTTGCTTCCTTTGTTTCAGCTAAGCAGCTGTCATTTGCAGAACATTATGCATTTTGGATTCTTCTATGCTAATTTTTCGGGGGACAATTTTTTTCAACAATAAGCTCTCGGGCATCTAACAGAAAGCCTTTCATGGCACAGACCCTGGGGTGCCCCGAGCCGTGCCAAGTCAAACAATGGCTTATTGCTCTGAGCAAGCACATCTCAGCCCTTCAATAAAGCATTAAGTTCCCAGCACACTGCAGCCCCAAATCCCCCCGAACAGCTCATACACACGTACCACATACAAACCTGGTCCCCAGGGCCGTCGGGCCATTAATCAAGATATTAATCAATACTGACTGGGACATGCATGGAAATCAGTTGTTACATGCTGAATGGCGTGAACATGATAAGCTGAGCGTATCAGAGTTCTTCAGATCTGTCGAGCTTCAAACTTCATTCTCGAGCAGTTTGTCAGAACTGTCTCAACTCAAGGTCCACTTACTAACTTACCCCATAGCTTTCAACCATTTCATAATGCACTGATGAGGAAACTGTTCCAGAGGTTCCTCAGTCGTTGTGGAACTTCAGCTGTTCATTTTTTTTTTTTTTAACAGTTCACAATTTTGTTGTGAAGCTCCAGAAATGAAGAAACTTCACCCGGCTTTCCATCAACTTGGGGGTGAGTAGATAATAAATACTCATTTTTGGGTGAACGGTTCCTGTCAACTTTTGGGACCTCCAACCCCGTCTCTCCTAGCAATTATGTTTATGTACAGCTAATTAAAAGCAGTAAATATCTTTTGAAGTAGACACAACACAGTCCAAATTACATTTTCTGTTAATATGTTAAAGGAAATGTTGTTCATTAATGTATGTGGCAAAAATCTGAAAATGTTCACTGACAATGTGTTCCATCTGCGTGTTGTAACTGCTGAATTATTCAATTTATAATCTCCCACAGTACTTAATTAACATTAGCGATAGATTGTGCTCTGATGCTCATAAATGTAGCATTTACTCAAGGCGACAGGGTTGCACCACCTGCTGAGGACGACCATGTGATAGTTGAAAAGCAGAGATTCAGCATTTGTTGCAATTATTTAAATGCCATTAAAACAACGTTTCCTCTAGCAGTTACACCACATCCACAGCGGTATCTGCAGGTATCTGCAAATATCCAGAGTTTGCGCATCACAGTTGGTAGAAAATTCAGCCAAATTATACAGCAGTTGTCAGGTCACAGTTCTTGTGGGGTTTGGGTGTCATTTATCTGAGTTATTGTGGGTTTAAAATATCTTCCTCAAAATGCTACACATTGACGTTGGAGACAATTAAACAGGTAACTGCGACTGAAGGCTTCTAATAAATTACTTTGATTTTTGTGCTTTCGGTTCCAGTATTGTTCACGTGGACCTGACTGCTAATCTTACTCTCTTCAAATATAGGTCACCCTGTTTTGTGTGAGTGAATAATTGGGGTCAGAGTCAGCAAACAGCATGATGTTACACAAAAATATAATTACTTACTGCTCTTCGGCTTATGGGCTGGAGAAAATGACTTGATTGTTTACTGGACATCGTGTTTAATGTGAACAGATTGGTTTTTTTTTAATTGTCTGAATAAAGTGCATAAGGATACAGACTGTAAAACCCTCACTCATTTCTAATTTTCTAATTTATTTGACTTAAATTGACTCGACTTGGACTCGAATTGACCCAGAATATGCCATATATCAGCCATGACTTAAATGGCTTTACATTCATAAAAAAACAGGTTATTAAGGGATTAGTTGATTAATAAACTAGTCAGTGAATTTATTTGAGTAAAACCTGTCACCATCATCTTGTTGCAGCTTCTCCAATGTGACGATTTACTGCTTTTTGACAGTTTAATACCATTGTAAAGTGATTATCTTTAAGTTTTGGACTTCTGAGAAGTTGTGATGATCCTTTTTTTTAGTCTTGATGAATACCCAGATTTATCAATAATTATCAGAATTGTTAGTTATAATCCTAATTCAATTTCTCAAGAATCACATCCATAAATGTATTTAATCTCTAAAACATAAGGTGCGAGTGTATATTCATGTCAGAAGCAAGTCACTTAAACATGATGGAAAAAATGACATTTCTGTTTCATGTGTTCAACCCAATCTCTAGAATAAATGTTGGCATTGTATGTTTCTCAATTTCATGTTGAAAACTGAGGTTTAGGCAGAAAAACCACGTGGTTTGGGTGAGGAAAAAGATCATGTTTCGTTGTCACACAAGCGGTTGATAAATTGCACACACACAAACTTCTTGTTCTTCGACTAAAAGAATATCAGAGGAAACTAAAAATAACTCTTCTCCTCCTGGAACATTTAACAAAGTAGTCCGACAGTTAAATGAAAAAATGAACTGCGAAGGAGAAGAAAATAATCTTACTGCGATCAGGAACAAACCTCCATCATCTCAAACTGGTCCGAATTAAACTCAACCGCCTTAAATCTTTGAGAGAAATAAACTCATCTTCCTCTCTTCTATCGATCCTGGACGGCACAGCGGAGCCTTTTAAAAATGGACTGAATTAGCAGGGTGTGATCATGTGCGTACGTGCGTGCTTGACAGTGTGGGTTATGTTTGACTTCATTGTATTACTTGAATTATAACAGTGTGTAGCCCCGGGCCACGGCTCTCCCTGAACGGGCAAAGTCAACTCAAATTGGGTTATCGGAGACCTCGGGCTGAGCAGCCGGGCCACCAGGAATCCAAAATAAAGCAGCGGCTCCTTCTCCCCCCCAAAAATAGACCACCATCGGCAGCAGGAAACCAGGTTAAAGCTTAGAAAAAAACTTCCCAAGGATTTTTCAGTAATGTATCCTCCACGTCTCCTCCTGACCTCCTGGATCCGATCACATCAGTCCGACAGATTAAGAGGGTGATGTGATTTGCAACCTTGAGGACCGAACAAAAGAGGGCAGTTTAGAGGTCATCATTTGACCCCTGAGGGCAAAATCAATGGCATTATTATGACTGGGAACAACAAGATTACATTCAATCAGCCGACATTTGAGAGGTGAAAGTCACATCTCCAGCTGACACTCAGACAATAAAGTTTCCAGTCGTCAATAGAGAAGTCCACGATGCTTATTGGACATGGTGGAAATGAAGCCTGAGGGAAGGTCAAGATGGACTGAAAGGGGAAAAGAGGCGATTGTTCGTCCGCATTCAAAGCCACCAACTGCAAAACCCATTTTACCAAAACCGGTTGGCATCATTCTTTCTCTTCCAGGCAGTTCTCTTAGTCACTCCTAAAATGTACTTTTCTACTTTCCCTCTTCAATATTGTTTTTTTACTCCATTACATTTATCTGACAGATGGAGTATCAGATTCAGATTTTACAGATTTTACTTGCATGTAAAATTACCAAAACCGCCCCAACTTTGGAGGAATACAGTGCGTCCATGCTGGACTCCATCACTGATCGTAAGAAGGTAAAATAAACTGGAAGTGACGAGTCATTATGGATCCCATTGATTTTCTGAAGAAGACCCGATCTACCCTCTGATGCCTGCCTATGATTGGTTGCCTTTGTTGGGTTGGTTCGGTTTAGGCATGAGGAGGGAGATTGGTTCGGGTAAGTAATCAGAGGGAGGGGAGGGCAGAGGTTGCCAAGAAAAGCAGTGGGACCAATAACAACGGGGAAGTGAGGAGTGATGTCTAACTCACAAGTTTCACATATGCCATAATTTATTCCTTAAATCTGTTTCCATTGGGTTTTATCAACATGCCAACAGCTCACACAAATGTAAAGCTTGGATTATCTTTTAATTATGGCCATCACCACATGGAACAACTTTGTTTTAACTTAATTAATTTCACGATGAAACGGTAGTGATGAAATGTAACTGAGTACATTTATTCAAATGCTGTGCTTAAGTACAATATTGAGGTACCTGAAATTTACTTGAGTATTTAAATTTTCTGCTACTTTATACTTCCACTGACTTTAGTTACTTTGCAGATTGCATGCTGCATTAGAGCCAAAGTGGTGGTTTTTTTAATTGGTCTATTTTATCAGCAAACGGATTAAAAAACCCCCACTGATTCCGATAATCAAAAAAATGCTGCTTTTCCTTGTCAACAGCTCAATTGTTCAAACATTGAACAGCTGATTTTCATGCATGTTTTAAAAAATGCAGCAGACATGAATAGAGCTCATGGAGCGATCGACTGCCGAGGCATAGATTCATTCAGGATAATCAGGCATGACTCTGCCATGAGGTATGGATCATATCACGTGTTTCAGACTGGGGGTGGGTGGGTGAATGTGTGTGGTGGGGTTGCTTTACGTGAAACAGGGGCTGCTAAGCACAGGCTTGTCCAAACATCTTGTCCGGCCCTATTCTGACAGCGGGATTAGAAGCACCTGCCATCGAGACAAAGGCAGGCCTCGAGCCAGATGAATGAAGTGCCACTAACCGCAAGCTCTGCCCCCTTCCTCGCCGATCCTCGCCCTCTCCAACGAGGGCCTCGTCTGAGGGCAGATGTAATGAGTCAGTTCAGCTCTGAAGGCTGACACCAAAACAAGTCGGGAAGAAAAGGTCTGAAATAGAGTTTAGTGGTGGAGGAAGGACTTTTCAAGTCTTTAAGTGAAGTAAAAGTAAACATGTCGGAGCAGTAAGTTTCCTGGGTAAAAACCTTGAGATGTATCTCAACTTTCATGCTCTCAGATCAGTTAGAGAAGGGAAAAAAGGAAGGAGGATTAAAGGAAGCAAAAAAAGAAGGAAAAGATGAGGGAAAGATGAAAGGAAAGATGGATGAAGAGAAAGAAATAGTCTTTAAAGGTTAAAGATTATTAAAACAGTGGTTCCCATTGTGGGGTCCAGACAACCGAAGGGATATTGAGAAGTTATATTGAAGTCACAATTAGTATTGCTTAACAGCATCAGAAATAAGGAAACTGTTTCAAACCTTCTTTTAATCTATTAACATAAGTTTACCTCTTGAAGCCTTTTAAATATTCAAACTAAACAGACTAAGAAGAAAGCATCACATATTGGTGGAACTGGTGCGATTTTGTAGAAATACTGTACAACAACTTTGTTTAGAAGAGTATTTCAAGATGGTCTTTTCATAAAACCAGGCTGTCTATGCAGTACAAAGACGCAAATACTTTTAAAATTGGTGTGTCCAAAGAGGCGACCATAAAAACTTGTATTTGGAAGAAGAGCCCTACAGCAACATGGAGGGATGATTTGTACCCACACTATAATGATACAAGGCTGGTTAAAGCCAAACACAAGCCAAAACAGCTTGGGAGCCGTTGCTCTAAAACTGAACTTTAAATAATATCTAAGAGACACTGCATCATCAAATTAAAAACAAGTGTTTCACTCAACAACAGCCATATTTATCTCATGTTGAATGTAATATATATATAAGTTAAACGGTAACTCTAGCAATCAGTTAAATGTAGTCGAGAAAAGAAAAGTCTTCAGGAATGGAAATTCTTGAGTAAAGTAGCAGAAGATCTGAACTCAGACGTCTGGAATAATGCCAGCTCATTGCACACAGACACACATACAATTCCGCTCATTATATCACCGGACTTAAACTGCACAGATCTTAATGAAGAAAGCATGCCGGCTTGATTTAGTGGAAGAAACCAGAGCAGACCAGATTAGAGGCACTGATCCAAGTCTTCATTGTCAGGACGCCTCAACTTAACTTGAGTGCAGAACTTCTCACAAAAAAGAATTCCCTAAACAACGGCAATTATTGTAAGTAGAACAACAGTTTGTGGTCATAATCATAGCTCCACCATTTAGTGAGATATCTGCCTCTGGGCACTGTTTGTGAAATTCAGGGGGCATCTGAAGTGTCTTTGAAGAATTGCATTATTTATATAAATTACAAGATCCAGAGACAGAGTCCCTTCTCCTCTGGATGATCCACAGATCTTTCTCCTTTGGCAGACTGAGGTTTCTAGTGAGCATCCATGCCCAACATTGTTACATGTTGATGTGAACTCCATGAACCACACAGCAGGTTGAATGTCTTGCATGTCCAATAAAAGAGATTTTCATATCATTATGGTCAAGATGCTGAATGATCTGTCAGTGGAGGATAATGTCCTCTGCTCCCTGAATACAGGGTTTTGAGGTTCGGGGGGTGTTGTTGATGGAGGGAGGATTACGTGAGGGGGGGGGGGGGGGGGGGT
>JBBPCS010000878.1:6526092-6544197 GCA_037974645.1 Hollardia meadi | reverse complement strand
CCCCCCCCCCCCCCCCCCCCCCCCCCCCCCCCCCCCCCCCCCCCCCCCCAGGGGGGCAGGGTGAAGGCGCCCTCGGGGATCTTTCTCCTCGGCACAGCATGGTGCTTGTCCCCCTGCTCTGTCCCCTGATTGAGAGAGCAACCCGGGGGCTGGCAGGCCGGCCAGGCTTGCCAAAGGCTCCGGCCACGTCAAGTCAATCTGCATCAGACTCAGCCTCCGAGAACCAGGAAGGAGGCTGGATGGAGGCTGGATGGAGGCCATCAGGTGCAATGTGACATTGATATAAACCATGTGTGAACACAATTATATCACTCCTCCATCTGTTTATCTATCCATCCAGAACTCTAAAAGGGCTTTGATTTATTTTCAAGACGTTCCTTTGAGTTTCTTTCAGCTCTTGTTTCAGTGTTTTTATTACTTCCACTAGAATTATTTCTTGTTCCTCTGTGTTGTCGATCTTCTCGGCTCTTTCAGCGTTGTAGTTCACATTTCTGTTGCCTCCTGTTTTGTTTCAGAATTCCTGAAGTCCTAAAAAGCACTAAAAATTCTCTGAGTTCTTTTATGATATCTGCTCTTATTTTTGCTTTTTTGTTCACCTCTGTGACTGTAACTGAGCAAAGATTCATTTCTTTTTCAAAATGAGATAGAGTCTCTTTCATCATATTCATCTCAGTAACTTATTTTTGTATTTTCAGGCCGAGATTTGGAAGGAGTTTAACACTTGCCCCTTGTGACAGGAAGTCAGCAGAAGTATTAAATAGTTGGACTTTTCTAGATTTGATATTTTACTCAGATTTTTGGGGATAGACTTCTTTACTTTTATGAGTGTACTTCTGCTGGGTTGGTGTTGGTGAGGTGGTTGTTTTAAAGCTATGGTTGAATCATACCTCATTTGGATATATTTGCATCTATCTCATCTCAGGAATTTTGAGATGACTTTCTCTGTTGCAGTCTCTTGCAAGAATTTCTTGATTCTCTGCCAGCTTAAAGGCAAAAGAGAGCTGAGTACTCCAATGTGATGAAATGCTTGGCTACTGCAGGAAATTAGAAAACTTGGCTTGCAGGTAGCTCAGGTTTTCTTTCATGGGTGAAAGGATAGATGGAGAAGTTCAGGATTATCTCCTCATAACGGTTACTCTCTAGGAAGCTCTGTAGCAATAGATGGTACGTCCCTATCGTTCATGCATCATTGTTATTATAAACACCCCCAGTTGCTAGCGTACCTGCCAGCTCCACTACCTGAACTGAGGACACGTTTTCAAATGAAGGAACTAAGAGAATATCTTGTTCAACCTTTGTACAGATCGACTGTTAGAGGTCTTAGAGTCACTTTGCTACTGATCGACAGCCATTAAGACTTCCGTGTGTCCCTAAATGTTTCATCTTGAAGTGCCCCAAGCTCATAAAACTTCTATGTATTGGATCTTTCTTAATAAAAAGTTGGTTTGCCTCTATTTGATTTAATATACCAATAAAAAGGTACTTTTTGCCACATGCCTTGCACGAATCTAATTGATTCTGACAATTCCATTCAATTATTCAAATTTTTGCATTTAGAAATGGCAGTTTGATAGTGGGGGACAGGTTTAAAGAAATACAAGCAGATAAGATCAGTTTTCCAATCTGTCACCATGAAAGCTAAATCGGCAGTTTGCAAAACACACAATGATCTTCCTCAAAAGGTGTCTGTCTTGATGAATTCTGCATGTCGTGCCAGGACTCGTTACTGCATCCAGTCACTGTGGTCTCAAACTGTCCCTGTTGGAGGTAGAAGAAGGTCTCCCCTCGGTATCATCCAACTGTCAAACATGAACACTCCCCACCGTGATGTATTTGGAACAATCCTTTTTTTCAACCGTTGCATGATTCCTGGGTGGTTCCCCCCCTCCTCCTCCGTCCATCCTCCTCCATCCTCCATCCTCCATCCTCCACTCCCTGTGTTTTTGCCTTTCTGGTCCAGTTCCCATTTCTAAGCCCTGGGGTGTTGACAGCAGCATACATGAAAATTGGGGTTTATATGCGTGTCCAGGCTCCTGTTTCTTTCTTCTAAAGAAGCTAAAGGTGCTGAGAGAGAGCTGTTGTTTGGAATACAGGTGAGCATCCATTAAAGAAGTGTTTATCCAGAACATTCAGCCACCTCAGGCAATGGTTTGGTACACGGCAGAGCACAAACAAGGATTTAAATGGAGCTCCTTTCATCCTGAGCATCAGGGTTGACGGGGTTAATCTCTCTCTAAGTGGGTGAGTCAAAAACTGATAGTAACATCTTCTTTCACTGTTGACACAATACAGGCTGCGATATTCATACTTTATGCATTATTAGTGGTAGTTTTGACTTGAAATACTATCTTACATGAAAAGAAAACAAATTTAATATAAACTTTAGAAGATCCAGTTTGTAAAAGGTTTTACAATTTTGGTGGCCATGGATGATTTTTGACTTTCCAATCCCTATTACCCTTCTTGCTTCCATCAAGCAACTTGATTTTAGCCAAAATCTTCTTGATCATTTAAAAAATTCATTCCACAGTGTTTCTTCCAAAGTGTGACTTTAAATTTTCGAACATGAGCGGTTGTATTTTGAATCTCTCTGCAGCCTAATTGGTAATTGGTGCCTATCTAAAAGTTCATCAAAGCACCAAAGAGCTTTGGGTTCCCTCCAGGCATGTATTCATGCCAACTGGGTTCAAAATATAAGGATGAAACCAACATACAAGCCAGCCAAACAACAAAATACTGTTTCTCATTTTGAAATGACACATACAGGCATTTTCTGATCTGACGTCCCGACTGGCACTACGAGATTTTCAGTACATTGAATATGGTCGTCATTACAATGATTTATAAGTTAATTCTTGGTCTGCAACCTCTGTGGTACACCTTTGGTCAGGTTTACACACTAAAACTGCTTGGCTATGGTACAATTGTGGTCATGGATGAAAAATGTTTGTTGGGTTTGTTGCGTTGGTCATGTAATTTATGCTCCGACTGGATGGTTGCTTTCTGATGGAGCCACCATACTACACACCAGGAAGTTGTTAGTTTCTTGTTTTACAGTTTGTTATTCGAGTACACAATAACTTTTTTGCAGCCTTTTTAAAAATGCGGTATGTATCGTTTAAACTGTTTTAATGCAACAATGGTTACTAAGCTGAAAGACTGATTGTGGTCCAGTATCCAAACTGGAAGTCATCCAAACTCCACAAGTAGGAGACTATCGCTGTTCCAGCTTTTGAGTCCTTATGTGTGAACATCCTGAGCGGCTGAATTTGGGTAAAAGGTGTAAAACGATACAGAAAACAAACAGAATACTTCCATTTGATCGAATGGTGCAACCATAATAATGGCAATGACAAACTCACCTAACAATTTAACGAAAAACACAATTCAGAGCATCACGATGGGTGCAAGATGGTCCACTTCTGAAGTGTAAAAACTCAAGATAAAATCAAAAAATTGTTTTTCATCAATCTGGGCTTACGTCCAACATGCTTGGTTAGTTTAAGTATCCTGAAAGCAGAACACCAGATCTGACAGATTTCTGTGCCAGGCTTGTTTTTCCTCAGATATCATTATGAAATGCGACTCTGCGTGACCAATGCAGTGTTGGGGTTAACTGCGGAGGTCTCAGAGGCTCCCAGTGTTTAACACAGCAGAGAAAACAAAGGTGTGAAACAAAAGCCTTTTCCAAACGAAACCTGGGTGGTGATGAAGTCAGATTACTAATCCTCAGTTTAACGTCTCAATTTGGATCAACTGAGAGTTTCGACACTGTTTCCACAGTTGAAGATTCAAACCAGAGTTGGAGAGGTTTTTTGTCACCCACCTGCTGCAGTGTTGGTGGGTCCCAAAATTCAGCAACTGCTTTGAAATCTAAATGCAATTTTGTTTGCATGAAATTTGAGCTTCACATGTTATTTCTATACTTAATCCCCCGCCAGAAATCCAACTGTATAAAGCAATATTTTTTTTGTTCGTATCAATGTCCTAAAAGTATCTTTACATAAGTAAGAAAATAAGAAAAAATATCCAAGAAAAGTACATAAGTATACAGGCTACTTGAGGGCCTGGTATTCAAGCATTTTGGAAAACATTTATCTTTCCCTCCACAACATTTCAGGAGCTTTTCAACTTTTACTCTATCTCACAAATGATCAATCAATGATTCCAAGGTTGGTGTTCACCATGTTCATGAGAAGAGTCCATTTTAACAACCCATGTAGCGTTGCATTCGTGCTTTGAAAGAACCTGAACCCAACCAACCCAAACCTAAACCTAACCAAGTAGTTTTTGTGCCCAAACCTAACCAAACCTTATACGACGAAAGTCCAATAGGACAAAGGTTCGGTACAACGAAGGACGCCAGTTACGCCAGTATGCCAGTTGCTGGTACTGTCCAACAGTCATGTCATTTGGGAGTCATTGGCAATCGACCTAGGTGTTTAGGTATGAGGACGTGTTGACCAAGTCCAGGTCAAAGCCAGTGCCTTGGTCAGGTCCTCATGTTATGAAGAGGGATAAAAATAGCACAGTGTTCTCATGACTTAAACCACCAACATATGTTTGTGAAGCTCCCTGTCTAACTCAGAGAAAAATAATCCTAAAATAACCCGAACTGTATTGATCCCAGGGTGATTCTCTCTTTGTGTGTCTCTCTTTGTCTCTTGTGTGTTATGTTGGACAGATGGTTGCATTACCCACAAAGCCACCCAAATAGCCTGGAACTGGAACTTTTTTTGCACTGTATTTTTAAATATGTATTTTAAACATGGACCCATGACAAATGTTTCCAGGCAGATACCAGGTTAAAAGTCATTAAACATCTTGTAAAGGTGGGTGTTGTTTTTGTTGTGTCATTGTGAGAGGAAAACATGAGCTCCTCACACTGGAAACCAGAGGCCAGCCCTCGGCTGCTGAACTCTTTCAAATGAAAACACCCACTCTTCTGTGTTTTTTTGGTACTTACTGATCCGAGATCTGCTCTGCTGACTGACTGCGGTCGACCACTGTTGTGCTGCTGTTTGTTTGTCAGCATAGAGGTGAAGTCGACGTAAAGTGCTGCCAACATGGAGGAGAAATACAGAAGATTTCAGTTGAGAAGTCCTGAAAAATTCAACACCATCTCAGTAATATTAAAAACTAATTCATTGCAGGATTCAGAAAAACCAGGGATAACAGAGACAGAAAAAGCTAATTTCAGTCAGGACCACTGTAGTCAAAGAAACTTAGATTTCCATTTGCATTAAGTTAGTGTGGCTCTGTTCTGGGAGCTCCCTGCCCTTCCACGTGCCTATATGGAAAGGCTACGGGAGGGAGCTAAGCAGCAAAAACAGAACAGAGCAGGCATCAGTGACAACAGAAATGACATTGATTAAGTCAGACACAGCATAAAAAGGAGGAGCTGGGATGGAGGTGGGTTGTAAAGCAGCTTGCAGAGGAAGCAGGAAGAGTAGGCAGGTCAAAGCATGAATGAATGAAGGGACACCCAATAAAATTGGCCAAATTCTCCTTCAGTGAGGAACAAATATTTTTGATTGCTGCAAGATAAAGGGCTCTTTTATCCATGTAATCATATATAAAATGATTATTAGTGTCAGGTACTGGGAATAGAAATTAAAGAGAATATAACTTTTAAAAAAACTCAATATGTTTTGTATTTGTCCACAGAAAAAGCTGGTTGCAGTATGCATTCTTTGCTAGAAAAAGGGATTGTTTCTGCACTGACTGTGAGGGGTACCAAACCTCAGGGCAGTGGGTGTACATAATTTATGTATAATTCAAGCTGTTAAATGTTCCTTTAAGCATGGAAAGGGACCTGAGTAGCCCCTCTTTAGAGTGTCCTTCACAAACATTATTAATCAGGTCCCCATTCTCACAGGCTCTGGTCTGGCTCGAGACAATGGGCTAAATGGATCCCAGCACATCGGGCTTGGGAATGGCTCCGCTGCACTTACAGTATTCATCAATCATAGTCTGCATCTATTGTCAGGATGCTGAGAGTGCGACCCCAACACTGCTGCTATTAAAGGCTCTGATCTGGGAATGTGAAGTTCATTCTGCTGCTGTAATAACATCAACTAAATGACTAAAATGTAAATACGTGAAAATGTTCAATAAAACAGTGAGTCATGCCTGCAGCTGCTCTCTGGATCCTGGCAGGAAAGGTTGATAACTAGCGGAGGATACACACTCAACAGCTGTTTTTACGGCTGGGAAAGATTTTAGATCATAATACATCAAACTTCAAAAGGTCAAGCAGTAACAAAAATAGTTAGCAGCAGGATTTCATTTATGTATTTTGAACAGGAGAATACTTCGGACATCTATTTCATGAGCTATGTGCACAAGACAGGGACGAGTACATGAAAAATTGCAAGAGAACTCCCGCACTTCCCAAAATAAATGTAATTTTGTGAGTTGGACAGTGTGCAGGAGTTTGTTTGCAACATTAATTTATTTTGTAACATTAACAGTATGCAAAGACATCCTAAATTAGATTAGATTAGATCTACCTTTTCTGCATTTGACTGATAATACTGCAGGTGAACTCAAAATTACGTCCATTCTTCTTCCAAATCAAACCATCAGACTTACTTCCTACTCCACAGGCAGCCCTGGCTTCAGTTCATAATCAATTTATATTGACAAGAAGTATTGAATCCAGAACAGTGATCCTCATATTTTTGGTCAAAGTTGCATTATCGCTGTGAGCAGTGATATTTGGACGTTAGAGAAGGACACTCTAAGCTTTTGTAGTGACAGTGTTGCTTGTCTTTTTTTCACCAGGGAGGGTTGCGTTCAAGGCTAGCATGCTAGCACACGAAGCTAAGATAGTGAACATGGTAAAATAGTGAGCATGTTATCTTGTTAGCATTGTCACTTTGCTCTGTACTGCCTCACAGAGTTGCTAGCGTAAATGCATGAAGGCTTGTCGAGAGATAAAACAGATATCACTGTCATTTCTACAGCCAGAGCTTGTTAGCTTAGCATAAAAACTGGAAACAGGGGCAAAGACCTTGCTGGCTTTGTCCAAATGTAACAAAATCCACCAACCAGCATCTTAACTTCACTAATTCTAATGTTGCATCTTGTTTAATCTGTACAAAAACCGAACTGAAAATGACACTTCACCATTTCTCGGCAGGTTGCCAGTTACAGACTACAGAAAGTTATTACAGTGTTATGGAGATAATTTCTTATCTGAAGGAAGCATTGATCTAATTTCCTGCCTAAAATTAATGAAAAGTAAGATAATCAAACTGAAAACTAATTTGTACATTGTGGGCTGCATGTGAAGCCTTTCAGAGCTGAATTCTTCCATCTCTGGCCATTTGGACAGAAGGAGGCCAGGCAGCAGTGGAGGACAGATTTAGATGCGTCCTTAGAGGTCAGTCGACGGGGGGACAGGTGGAGCGACAGGTAACTCAGTCAAGCTGGTAATGAAATGAAGCTTGCCTCTGGGCTGGAAGGAACAGAGAGCCCTGCCAACATCGTCATCACCCGCCGCTCTCAGACTACCTGACATGAGTACATCATACCAGGCTCAGTGCAGCATGATGAGGAAGATTAGTTTGAGCTGGTCATGCTTGAGTCAACATGTTAGTGGAGCTTTATTTTTTCAGTCCCGCTCACTTCGGAGATAAAGTTTTCTTTTTCACGAGAGATTAAAAACAAACCACAAATTTTTTACTGTTAACTTTCATTTTTAACCAAATATAGCCATGTTTGTATGTTTGTAAATAGCAGAATTAGTGCTTACTGTCATTATAGAGGCAGATAAGGAAGTGAAGCAATTGCAAATACTTAAAGAAATATTAACAAGTCAAACATTGAAGTTCTTCAGAGTGCGGCGGATGCAGGTGCTCACAAATATATAGTTTCACTTTCAAAGAAGGCTCAGTAAATTCCTAAAACAGCTGCTCGCTGTAGTTTTATCAAACAAGAAGGAGGCAATTGTTGGAGGCAATTTTCAGTGGCGGATTAAACCACATTTGGTGCTCTCGTGACTATTTGGGGCAGCAGGATCAATGTGATCTCATAGGATGGCGTATGAATAAGTCAGGTGACCTTTGTTGTAAACCCAAAATTCCAGCAGGTCCGGCTGCACCGCGGCCACTGGAGCTGATTGTGGCCATTCTAGACAATGCTCGTAATTCCAATCGAGTCAGACGGGAAATCAGACATAGGAATGGCATAGAGGAGATAGAATCCAGTAATTCTTCCAAAACACAACAACACATGCAGACTCCCGATTGTATATCACATCAAAACAGACAAAAAAGATATTGGTGTGTCATTCATACGCATCCGCTGACACCAGGTTGGCAGGGCGGTGTTTGTTGTACCGAGTCCAAATAAACTACAGTGAGTGTTCATGGTAATGAAGGAACATGGAACAAGCAACATGAGGTGGCTCACTGATGTGTTTTTAATGGAGCTCTGTGGCAGAGAGGAAGAACATAAATCTGATACAAACACAATACTTGTTGGTAGATGCATTCAGTGTCCGCACATGGAATTTGATGACAATAGGATCAATTTAGAGTATGACCAAGAGGAGAGGAGAACCAAATGTGATAACTGTAAGTAACCATGTGAAGGGTTGTCATCAGTACTGTGTCAAAAGTCTATCGTGTGCTGAAGCAGCTTTGTACCCGCAGCTGTAATCTCATGTGCTCCCAGATCGGCTTCTCTCTTTGATGCAAAGATCTTTCTCTACTCAACTCAAGGGCACCTGGGAAAACTTTAAAGACAGAGGGACACGTTGCGAGAGTCTTTGCAGATCAAACTACGGTATTATCCTCAGTCAGAATGTGGGGCACTTTATCCCTTATTTTTCGGAGAACTTTGTTTTCCCTGTTGTTGTTGTTGAGAGAAGGGGATTATTGATGTATACGCTTTGAAAATATCAAAGCGTTTGATCCACAGCAAAAATAAAGTGATGCCTCCGTTCTTTTATGCCATCACTCATTAGGGAACTCGCGCTCAAAGGGCAGCTTTGTGCACGGAGTCGTTTTAAGTTGGAGATGGCTTTACAATAGATTACCACGAGCGCAGTGAGATTTCAGGCTGAGAAAGTGAATGAAAGGCTATGCAAATTGCAGCATGTACATCTCCGGATGAAAGAAAAGAATCAAGACTTTCTGAACTTGAATAACACCCCCCTTCTCTCCTCCATCTCCTCCTGCCTTACGTTCCCTTTTAAAAAAAAAAAAATCTGAAAGTTTTTTCTCTTACAGCGACGAGCCCAGCATGCTCGGCTTTGTGACAGGTGAAATATTTATCCAGGGAGAGACGGGGGAAGGAGTCAAAGGCGGCCTATCTTGTTTGAGTCCCCGCGTAGACAAAAGCTATTGAAGAGCTGACAAGCTTGTGCATGGAAGTGCCCAGCATGGCTCGGAAAAGTGGTTGTAAGCGATTGAAAGTGAGACAAACGGAAAAGAAAAGAAGGGTGTATCTCTGGGTGACTATGGGCTATATGACGCTGTAATCTGGGGTCTTTTTAAAAGCCATCTCTCCCCGTCAGGATGCGGGGGTTTCTCTCACGCTGGGGCAGAGAACGCTGAGATGGAGCCTTTCAAAACTGCTTGACTTCTGCCACGGTGGCTGGCCCCAACTATCTGATAGCCTTTCTCCTTTTACATGGTGGCCTTTATCGGCCGGGTGAATTGAGACAAGGTGCCCATACCTGACCTGAGGTACCAACCTGATACCAAGTCCGCAAAACACTCAGCTCAATAAAGCGTTTTAACTTTTAAATGTGATCAAAAAGAGTGACGCCTTTCTCATAAAACTGTGAGTAAGCTCTGAATCATTTTAGGACAGATACAAATAAAGTGGCTGCGGGTTGCTCATCAATATTCAATACTTTATTGATCTATAATGCTCACCACAAACATACAACCAATCCTGATTGGAGAAACCAAACCGAAATCAGACACTCGGCTTCGTTGACACTGGGATTTAGCTTTAGCTTTAGCTGGGAATGTTTCTTGACAGAGAAGAAAAATCTCTAATCATCACAAAGGGTAAATAACTCCTTTGCCGACCAGCCCAACCTATACTGCTGCCTGTGTGTGGATGTAGAGAGAATAGGAGTGGGCGCGGCTTGCTAACAATCCATAACCTTACATTGAGAAAGACGCAGCTGTAAAATGGTGAATACATTTTTTGAGCATCACAACCACAGCAAAATGACTCCGGTCCGATAACATTTTAAAAGTCTATAAGAGCTGCAAGATTTGATAATTTTATCCCCATTCAAGTTAGCAGAGGGCTAAACCGGAAGCTATCGGCCCACCCGGTGGGACTCTCTATTGCACATGCTCTATGGGCTGCACAATGTGAAAGCTGTACAGAATTTTATACCTGGGAAGTTGAATATTTTCATGCGCCACTGAGCTGCTTTTATAGGCAGGAATGGGGCCGAAGATGTATCCCGATTTTCCCTGAACAGATCCATGACAAGCTGAGTCAGTCCATCTGCAGCCATGTTGTGGGACAGACGCACGGTGTGGCTCACACAGCAGCAGTAACAACACGACACCATAAAGGTAATATATGAACAAAGGTCTGACTCACAACTGTACTGCCCCTAGATTTCTCAGTCGATATCAAATCTTATCAGAATGCATGAAGTAGCAGTTTACGTCTTTAGAAACATCGAAATCCCTCTTAGATATTAGTTTGTTGCTAAAGGACTATCTTCAACATCCTTTTTGATCAATCAGTCGTCAATGTAAGGACAGAGACATCTGTGGACACGATGGGTTCATGCTTAGCTCAGAATAACATCTATACATTGTCCTTTATAACACTGTGGACATTGAGGCAGCTGTCAACCAATTCACCTACACTGCAGCTTTGCTCTTTATTTACCAGTTGCCATGGTGAATTATCGGATCGCTAGTGATGAAGGTTGTTTTCATTCTCAACGCAGGCACTTATCTTCGAGGATTTGTACTCCGACTTGATTAAACTAATTTTAAATAGCTGTTCTGGAGCCGGAAATCTCAGGATTAGTCAGAGTTCAGGTTTAAACTCAAGAGTTAGTTAAAAACCTACTTTCTGAAACAGTTGTCCAAATAAAGGTGTTTTGATTCAATCTACTGTCATCAGGCTGCTGGTTTATTTTATTTGTACAACACAAAATGACAAACATTACAGCAGTCAAATAAAAATGAATAGTATTAAAAACTAAATTTCAAATGAAACAATGTTTACAGTAGGCATAAAATGCTGTAAATGAAATTTAGGCCACCCTAAAAAAATTGGCGAGTGTTCTGTGCACACCCAGCCCCCTGCCCCTGATAGTCAGAGCCCCTGGCACTGCCCACAAAGAACAAAGAGACACGAGGCCCAAATTTGTCAGATTCAATTACAAAAACAAACAGAAAACACAGAGTGCATCAGTCCCTATGTACTTTCATTCTATAGGAATATTAACTAGAATGTGCCTGAAAGGTTGAAAAACACATTAAAAATCTAAAATATTTGCACGCTTTACAAATTTTTTAAGCAGTAATTTAAGGTTAAATTGATAAATTGGAGATATACCTGAAAAAATATTTTCAGAGGAGATGATTATTTAGATTTCAGTTTGTGATCAATGAATGTGCACTCTAATCAATCAGGTATTTGAAGCAACACTGAGTTTTATGTACGTAACTCGACCCCCGAAGCGAAAAACTTTGTGGAAGTTGAATTTTGGTGATTAATAAGTTTTTATTACATCATAGAAAGTTACTCATTTCTTTAGTCAGTTACTTTTTAAATACAATATTTTTTAAATTCATTATATAAAATCTATATTTCATATGAATATTTATATTTGCCATTTTTAGATCAAGAAAAAATAAGGAATTATGGGCATGATTTATTCTTGATTTTGCATTTTTATTTGCTTTGGTGAAGAGAAAATCTGGGACATTTACTGCACTGACATGATTCATCAAAATGTGGTGTCAAAATAATCTGTAAGAGAGTGAGTCTGTGTGTGGTCTAGTTTCCACTGTTGTGTGATATTAAATAAAACTGAAAACATTTTTTATTTCAAAGCCCTTTTTCCTTTCTTCTACAGTATTCTTGTTCATGATCACTCCGCTTGCGTCTTCCCAGCATCAAAACAGCTTCCAGTTATCTCCCGTCTGTCCGCTTCGGAGAAGGATTCCTGCAGATCCTTTTCAAGCTCTCGCTCCCATTTTTACAAACAGGGTTAAAAGAACAATAAAAGCCTTTGAGGAGCTGGAGGAGCGCCTCGCTCTGCTCCTCGTTAAACGCAGCCAGGCACGGACGCTGCAGGACACAAGGTAGATGATTATCAGGTCACATTTGTTTGACCTTGAATTAGCCTTGACATTCAATGCTTGACCACTTCACCCCCGGGCCGCTGCCGGAGAGGTCAGCGAGTTCAGACACATAAAGTGGCAGATAACAGGAAACAAAATTGACCGTTGGATTATAAAATTTTGTTTGTTTTTTTTGGGGGCTGTGCGGCACCCTGTAGTGGAGCACTGACCTACATTTGGTAAGAGACAAAATGAGGAAAGATTCTGCACATTCAGTCACAGCCAAACCACAACTGTTGAGTGTAAGCAGACACAGTTTTCCCTCAGCAATTATCCCAAGACGAGGAAGAGTTACAACATATTAACATGACATTTTAGTTGCTTGTAGAGGTTTGTGTTCCACTCTTTGTGCTCTAACGACAAACTCTATCGACGTTCAGGCAGTTTTACTAGATGGAACTATTTACTGAGTTCATATTTGCCATGGGTCTTAATTTAAATGACGGGTGGAATCCGTGCCAACGATGAACAAACAAAAAACTAGAATGGCACTCAGTAGAGCGCATACCATAAGCCTTAGCACCAACTGTAGCAACTGGTGACAGTCTGTTAGTACCTTACTGAATCCCTATTAATAGCTACACATTGGTTTATTTCCATTATTTTATATTGGGGTCCCAATGACCCCAATGGTTTACTGAAAACTAAATGATACCAGAATCAAATGACAGAGTTATTAGGTATTGAAATGGATTGTACTTGGGATAAAAGCTGTAGTTTGGTAAAGAAAAGTATATATTTTCATTTTACACATAATGCAAATTAACTTTAACTCTCCTAAAACCATATTTTTTTTTTAGATGACATTAATTACATAATATTTTAAGAAGAAACAAAATTTTGCTGGTGTCGTCCTTGTATGTTGTGTTGGTAGGATGGGGGTTAAATGGGTGAATGAAGAGGACAAGTCGAAGACACAAGTAAAAAAAAAATATAAATAAGAAATCATAGGAGAGGAGAGATCTTCACAAAAGGACTTTCAAATAAAGAAAAAAGCTAAACAGAGAAGATCAGGTGATGCAGAAAAGAGAGTAAACATAATATTTAAAATGTAAAAGAAATTGAGAGAGACGGGGAGAAAAAGATGGAAAGTTCACGTGTTTGACTCCTGGATGTGATCTGTCTGGATTCAGTTTTCTTCTCATGGGAAATTACGTTTTACAAGTATTTGCAGCAGAAATCACCAAGGTTAACCAGAGCTATTCAGAGTTGGTCAGCATCTCTCCAGCTTCTTCTGTTTTGAAATCTGTTTCTGCAAATTAGCAGCGGTTTATGAGAAACTGTCTTGTTATTGAGTTCGGGGAGTCAAAACATTTGCGGTGTGGGAAAGTGACGGTTACGGCGGGCCTGGTATACAGATAGAGGGATGTTATCTCAAGGAAAAAATGTGTAGACGCACCTCTGCTCACTACAGAGGATAAACTTTAGGTTTCACTTAAATTGTTCTGTACACATCACCAAAATAAAAGCATTCCAATTCCTGCATCTCACTTCCTGAGAAGCTGCAAACACTGTAAACACGTCAAAGAACCAAGAACCGTCTCATTATGACGTGGATGGGTTTACGTTTCTGACTATCGCCTCTAGAGGTACAAAGAGTGATTATGAGACAGGAGGGGCTGGGGCTAGCTGGTTAGCATGCTAACTTCAGTAGATATCTCTGCAACACAATACATAGATGTCTTTGACATAACGTCATTACTGCTGTTTCTTCACATTCTGTTGATAATGTTCTTTTTTTTTTAACATTTTAAACAAAAATTATGGCCATATCTTACAATAGTTGGATGTTTCTTGTGCTGATTTCCATAACTTAAGTAAGTTTCCAGTCACTGTATGCAAACCAATGACTTAGTTGGAAGATTTTTCAGTTGGACATTTTTACATTCCCAAATGTTAACACATAGGTCACATCAAGAACCACTACAAAGGCCAGTGTTTGTCCCTGATGCAGGAGAGCAGAGATCAGCTGCGTGTTAGGGTCCACATATGCCACTGAATCCTGTTTATAAGAGCAGATGCTCGCCGCAGAATGCCGTATACGAAACAACTAATTTGTCGTGGTTTTTACATGAACACGCCGCAGCGACACAAGTTCAAATGGATCCAGGGAGCAATGGTCTGGAAAGAGAACAACAACCTCTTAAGTGTCCTGAAACTATAATGAACCGTCACATGGTGCTGATTGCTGAGCTTTAATGTGGGCAAACAAGACATGAAAGAGAGTCATAAAGAGTCCAATGAATAGATAATGTATCTCTCTTATGGGACGCTTGACAAACGAGGGGTTTAGAAGTTTACTGCACCCAAAACGCCCTCCTTTTTATTGGGTGTCTTTGTCCCTTAGGCCTTACTTAATGATGTTTAATGCATAGGTTTATTCAACAACATACGCTTAAGTGTTAAGAATAAGATTCAGCATTCAAGCTCTCCCGTTGTGGCCTCTTCATAGCTTCTATAGCAGTTTGCGGCGTGGAAAGCAGAGGGTTAATCAGCACTAACACACTAATTGGCAGAGACTGTGCTTTTCCCATGACCTCTCTACACCCGTTATTAGCCGTATTGTTCTGGAAAGAAGAATTATCATATAGGCTGCAAAAACATCACAATTAGTACAATTTGACAAAAAATAAATGGCACAGCAGGCGACTCAACCCTCCGCTGAACTCTTAACTTTGTGCGAGGAAATAAACAGAAACCACTGATGTGAAACGAGGCCAAGAAAACAGGAGAGAAAGGAGGGAAACTATCAGTTTTACTCCAACATGGCAGAAAGTTAAGACACATTACTGCTTTTTTTATACTTTGTCAAAAGAAGTATTTGTATTATTAGTAGAGCTGAAGCTGCAAGGTCTCTTTATATTTGATTGATTGTTTAAGACAATTCCCTCTCAGGAAAAAAACAGTCTAGTTCTTTGCTATGTGACCGAAATGATCTGAACATCACAAGAAAGCTGCAGTATCAGTGCCACCTTGCAGCCTTGATATACTTCATACATGAGAATTCCCCAAAAGTGAAGCCAAAACATCTGGACGGCCCCCTGGTGGCTGGCTGCAGTATCGATCATAAACCCCTCCCCCTCCATGTTAGCAGATGGGACATGGGCCAAACTAAAAACTCAAAGTACACGTCAAAGAATCAAGAAGTGGAGACACGTCGGCCATCTTTATTTATTTATTTACATCTTTCTATTTATGCATGACCTGATACTGAACCCCGATCTACTACGGGTTGAGCGGTTATGTCTCATTGTGACGTGGATGGGTTTACGTTTGAAGCTTCTGCATCTGGATGAGACGCTGAGGGGTTTGACACAACAGCAGCATCAGACGCTCTGGGGCTGAGACCGGGCTGGGTGGGTTGGCTTCGAACACCCAAGT
This sequence comes from Hollardia meadi, assembly GCA_037974645.1. Classification (NCBI taxonomy): domain Eukaryota; kingdom Metazoa; phylum Chordata; class Actinopteri; order Tetraodontiformes; family Triacanthodidae; genus Hollardia; species Hollardia meadi. The sequence goes on along the minus strand of JBBPCS010000878.1, from coordinate 6,528,469 downwards.
AAAACCAACACAAGACCAGGGCCAGAATCACCGATATTGATACAGACACTTACACTTAAAATGATCTGTGTGTCTTGTCTGTGAAATCAAAACAAAGTCAAAACAAAAGTGAAATTATCTATGAAGTGAAGGGAAACAATCTGGAAACTCATGACAGCACAAACCAAATATTCAGTGAGTGAGTGAGTCCCACACTTTAGTTTGATCTACTGTCCACTCTCCTTCTGTTCAAAGAATTAAAGCCATCTTTACAGAAAAAAGGAGACCAGTTCAGTCCAAGTGGATTCTCAGGATGAGACACCTCGCTCTTCGTGTACGCCTCCCCTTCACCTCCCAAAATCGACCCGTCCTAACCACGGCAACTGGAAAGCATGCATAGCTAACGCCTGCTGGATTGTGTGGAGGCTTTTGTCTGGACTACAGGCTCGGTGAGAGGACTTGATCGCAGGCACTTCTTTGGCATCACCACCAATCTACTATCCATTTTTCTTTTTTTTTAAGGATGCAAAAGGGTCCGTTGTACAAAGCTGACATGCATAATATGAAATATATTCCCAGGTCGGGCCAGTAAAAATTCATTTTAAACTGTTTACCCAGGCAAAACAATGGGCAGCCGTCACGGCTGTTATCTGCTGATTTATTGGAGAGATGGAGAAAGAAAGAATTGGCAGGCATGCAGCGGTGACAGTTTGGTGAGGGGGCAAAAGGAGATGGGTGGAGGGGGCAGAATAGATGCACTTAAAAATCACTTCTTTCACTGTTACTCTTTTGGCCCTCGGTGGTCGGACAAAAGGATGAAAAAGTCCTGGCACTGAGCGCTCCTTTCACTCAACACAGCTCATCATTGTGTTTGGAAAATGAGCCAATTTCCATAAGCGATTGGGAGGACAATGTATTAAACAGGCGTGCATGCAGAGTGACAATACGAGAAAACAAAAGACTGTCCCGGATTGTCTCGGTGTGGGCATTCCTTGTGTTACAGTAGAGAGGCTTTCGATGCCCGATGTTCCAGAGGATGAAACAAGCAAGGAAAAATTTTCACAAACTATTAATGTTAGCTTCACAACCTGCCTTGTTGGTGTTTTTAATGTCTAAAATAACACAAAAAAATGAAAAAGCAAATGTGCTAAAATCAAAGATCTCTCGAATTTTAATGTAAAAGTAAGAAAAGAGTAACAAGAAATCAGGGTCTGGGGTTTTTAAGGTTTACTTAAGGTGTTCTTAACCAAAAACATCTAAAGAAAGAGATAATTGGCTTTTTAAAGAAATAAATGAAGTCTAAAAATGTTGGCCTTCGACTGTAGATATTTCCAGGGAGGAATACTTTGATGCTGGTGCCAGCAGATCTGGAAGGAGTAAGAGCTCCAGAGTTGAAATAAACAAAACAATTCATGAGACGATTACTGATTAGAAAACAGCACACGAGACACTAAACAGAAGGAAAGCCCATTATATCTTAATTACCTTCACAAACACTTCCTCAGGTTGGTCACAGAGCCCAAATCTATGAACTACTGGCTCCAGGAATAACATCAATGTTTTATTAAATTTGGGATTTTGTTATGAATTATTTTGGAATGGCAGGATGATCTCTATGGACTGTGATCTCCCACATATGGGTTTCATGAAATACTACAGTAGCTGATAGCCAAGATGATTAATCTTATTACAACTTGTTTTGTTACATTTTTTTTAGATGTACAGGGTGAAGATTAGTGTCCGTGGAGATAAATTAACTTTTTATGTTTTCTTGAAACCGATAAAGTTATGTGCAACTTAAAAATAAAAGCTAATAAACCGAGAACACATGAAATGCAAACTCACATCGCTCCGACAGGACATTGAGCTCACACAATACATCATTTAAAAAATATTTTCTGAGCAGACGCCTCTGTTGACAGAACATCATTTGTCTGTGACTGTTGGAAATATACATCTGCTGTATGATGTAATATGCTTCGGACTTTGGGGCTAAATAACAACATCACATGCTAGACTAGAACGTAAGCACGCCGTTTGGGGCATCCCTCTATTCTGACTTGCACCTGGTGGACGACTGCAGGACAAGGACTTACAGCTGCCGAGCGCGATGGCGAGCGAGCCACAGCACAGTGGAGCGTGTTGGCAGATGCTGAACGAGCCGCCGCCGGTTTTCTCACATCCTCCTCAAGGCTGTGATGTCAGAGAGACGACTGCGAGGCAATATGAGGACACTAACGAGCTCCACTCAGCTCGTGCTTTGAGGGCACGAAGAGCGACAATGAGGATCAACATGGGAACCAGAGTGCATTTGGGCTTCATGTGTTCACACACACACACACACACACACACACACACACACACACACACACACACACACACACACACACACACACAC
>JBBPCS010000878.1:6502048-6513012 GCA_037974645.1 Hollardia meadi | reverse complement strand
AACTTTCTTTCTCAAGGCCTTTTTGAACATGAGCAGAGGACGAAACATGACACACGGTCAGCGGTCCAGTCATAGCTCCGAAAATATTTCAATCGCTCAAGAATTTCTCAGGCAATATTCCTCCCATCTGTGAAGTTTTTCAAAAGCGGATTAGGACTCTGTGCATGCCGCCCCAAAGACCACTGCAAACACATCCAATCCTGTAATTTGATCAGTGTAAAAACATGCCGAGCTGTCCGCAAGACGCTTCAGATGTGGTTCAGATGCAACTTGCCAAGGGATTAAAAACACCACTTAAAACCCACTTGTGCACTTCAGAAAATATGCCTCAAATAATTTCATCTCTTATTGAGTCTTTTTTTTTCTGCCTTTGGGGTGAAGAAGGATGTGCATCTGTTTTCTGACAAAAAGCCAAGTTGGAGCTAAACAGGACCTCAAACCACATAAAGATGTTCTGAAATGTAAGAAATATTAAACATGACTCTACTTATTGAAAGCATTTCATTGCTTTTTCCACTTGAGTTTTGTGATTTTGCTTCCTTATTGAGCTTTAGTGCACAGATCAATTATAAACTAAAGAAATGCCCCAAAACCACAAAAAACGTCTAGTTGTCGAGTTATAGTTTAACGCTGGACATTTTCCCAGTGTGAACTCTGTGTCCTGGTCTATCCTGTCCTGGCAGCTCAAACTACAAGACATAAGTGATGTGTCCATAAACGTCAGGAGATTTCAGCATCTTCAAAGACCTTCTTTACTTTTCATCAACCCTTCCCTCTTTCGCTAAATCCTTTACAATAACACACACAGTGCACCGCACATCGGTCAGACGGGGATTTTCTACGGAAAGACACTCGATAGTAGAGTCTGACAAAAGCGGCTTACCAAAAAAAGGGGATGTTTATTTTCACGAGTTAGCATGTGGTGCTGGAAGAGGCCGCCTGACATCCGAGAGGCAGCAGGCGTCAAATATTGGGCAGCTGGAGGTGGCGTGAGCGTACCTGGTGACCTCTGTAGAACCAAAAAGTGCATCTGGACAAGAAGAAGTCCAGTCGCAGTGCCTATGACGGTCCGTTTGTCCACACAGAGAGGATGACATCAATATCTCTGGACAAGAATTAGTAAAGTTGGGGTTCTTTTGATGTCATTACATTCATTTTGGCAGATGCCTTTCTCCAAAGCAGCTGTCTGCCTCAAGGACACACGGACAAGAGAATTTAGGGATCAAACTACCGACCTGATAGCGGCCAACCCAGTCGAAGAAGAGGGGAAATGAGAAAATGAAAGGGAGAGAGGAAAAGGATCTTTTGATGCCTGCTTTCATTTCAAAGTCTTTTTATTTTTGTGCATTGAATTTAGTAAAACTTTACAAACTCAGTGTTGTATTGTATTCAGTGCAGAAATGTACAGTCCTCTGTACAGTAAGTCAACCTACAAACACCCCAAATATTCATGCTGGGTTTGGTCATTTGGTTTTTCTCTACATCCACGTCCCTCCTGTCTTGTACAGTGAAGCACATTAGGTCGCCTGTTAAAAGCCCTTCATAAATAAATTGAAGTAACTGTAATTTCTCTCTGAAGTGGAGAAACGAGGGCACGACCCCGGCTGACCCCTCCGTCGCTCTGAGTAGATGTTCTGTTTCCCACCTGCCACTGGAAAAACATTTAATCTGTATTTACATCCAGCTAATTGATGCCATGTCTGTCCTCCTCCCACGCCGTTTTCACAGAGCTCATCCCTTAACTTAAAGTGGTGTGGAGGTGCTGAGCTCATTACGGATGGGTGGCGAGCGGAGGACGGCGCGGATGTTTCTTTAGATGGAATAAAAATTGGATCTGCGACAACAGATTTCAGGAGGACAGGCGTAAAAAGGAAATATTGGAGAAATACAGCCATGCATACAGAGATGCTGTTCTGCACACACATCCATACACACCCTCAGAAGGCATCCCAACAGCAGCAGCGGTGTCTGTGACAGGTTAGTGGAACTAGCGACGTGGTGCTAATCAGCTTTATTTGTGCCACTAAAACCAATCTGTGGGGATCAGACGTGCCAGCTGTCTGCACTACAGGACGATTATTGCCGGGTTTCATATCACAGGAGTTATGATACACAGCTCTGCCGCAGGGTTATCTGGCAGCGAGCGGTGTCACGGTTGCATGACCCTGCCGGTTTGGCGGACTTAACGGCAAACGCTGCTGTGAAGAGGTGAGCGAATCATCAGATCAGTCAGTCACAGCCAAGCGGGACTCTGATGGAGCGATGACAGAGGCTGCTGCTGCTGCCTCCCCGGCTCCTGTAATCTGTTGGTGGATTAAACGATTCATTAGCTGATTAGCGTAAATCGATTAACGGCGCAAATGAAAACAAAAGGGAGGCCAACAGGGGAGGAAACTGAATGGCCTGGAGAAGAAACACAAACAACTTGTGCACGAGCTTAACCTAGATTCTGCTTTGTCAAGGTTTGATTTAGAGCGAAGGTGCTGAAACCTTTGACATGTATGGAGATTGAGAGGATGAGCCAAATGATGGAGTATTAAAGGATCATTTCAGTTAATTAACTTTATTATAGTGAGTAGATAACTGAATTTTCATTTTTTTGGTTCCTTTAAAAGAATTATGTCCATATTGGATGATTCCGCACGTCAGTTTCCATCCATTGTCGACATTCAGTGCCACACATCACATCCAACATTCATGCATAAGTTTTAACTAGCAAACCATAAACCTGCTGCACTGCTATACCGATGCATCATACCTCATTCTCCTCAACCATCTATTATACACACCCTCCCAATTTGGTGGTCCATCTAAGCTGCAAAAATGTCCCATCTCTCCTTCTGTCTGTCAGTGCCACTATCGCCTGCCTGATGTGGTTCGAAAATGAGGTTTTCATTTATCTACTCCATAAACTGCTTCTTGGACCTACAGCTTAGAACCTTTTACTGTCTTCTGCACATATAGTACCATCACTATTAATGTCTTCAATGTTTTTCATGTGGTTTATGCTTTTTATGCTGCCTTGCTGCAAAAAGAATTGCCTCATGTGGGACAAAACGGATCTGTACTGACCTTAATTAAAGGACGGATGTGTTAAGGTCGACTTTTCTTTGACTTTCAAATGAATAAAGATCAGCCACGTCAGAGTCAAATTTGCTTTGTGTTAAAAAATTTGGTTGAAATTCAGGCAAGATTATGGTTTTAATTTTGTTGATTGAAATTTATGTTTCTCTTACCCAGTAATGTGAATGTAAAACAACTTTATCACTTACATTAGTTAAGATTTTCTCTTGCTCTTTTAATGAATGAGGGGCTAACCCTAACCTTAAAAGTGTTTGAAAAAGTGTCATTATCCATGAAATAAATGTCTTTTCAAAGTTGAAGAGTCATTTTACTTCAGACTGCTTGTTTGCAGCTGTTGCTACCGCAGCCGCAGGGTGCACCCATCAGCCTCAGAACGACGGGAAAACAAAGTCAAAATATCTCGGGTGTCTTTGATGTAGCCAAAACCCTCATGTTCTCTCCATGTTCAGACATCGTTTCATTCAACACCACAGCATATAACTGCACGCCAGCGACGTAAACACCCTCTCGCCATCTCTCTGAACATTGGCTAATGACTCCCATGCAGTGCTGCGGTGGCCAAGGGGGTTCAGGCAGAGTTCAAGCCACACGTTTGCCACATGTTTGAAGCACACTCATCCCCTGCACCATCAAAACCATCAAAAGTCCTCTTTGAGAGCCCCGAGATGGCGTGGTGGTGAAGGATTGGGTCCCACAAGAGCTTTCTCGCCCCCGTCGAAAACTTTTTGTATTTGAGCCATCTTCCTCTCTCCGTAAGGACAAAGCATGAGTTGTAGCTGAACTTTTTCTTTCTTTCAACCCTCCTATGATGCGTTGGCACAATGTGCAAAATGAACTCAAACAAATCACAACATTTTTTATCAGAACAGTAAAAACTGGAGTTAACAGCAGTTTGGACCTGCAGGAATCACATAAAATGAATCATTATTGCAGGATGTCTTCAGGACTCTTTCAGCATATATGATTATTTGCTCAAAATACGTAAAAAAATCACTAAAATTATTGCTGTTTCCTGTCTTTTGGACTGAATGACGTTGTTTCAGAAGCTTTGTGATGCTCACACGAGAAGCCAACAGGACATCTCCAATCCCCACGAAGACTGGGAGATGTGGTTGAAAGCCAGTAATTTAATTCGTAATTATACTTTGAAGACTTTTATTTGTCGTTTTGTTAACGTGACTGCGAAGCCCTGCACGTGCAAAGCTGACACTAGCCTCTTCTGCTCCACATCTGCATGCTCTCACGAGCTCAGATCATGGAAAACAACAAAATATGTTACCATAATTATGCAGATGACACACTAATTTACATATCAACCAGGGGATTATAATCCCATAAAAGCGCCTACATATTGAGGATTAAAGGACTCATTTCTCAGCAGGATTTGGAAAAACCTTTTATCTTTAGTTGACCCGACGACTGTAATGGTGTTTTTACAGGATCGATCAGACAGCTGTAGCTGAGTCAGACTGCTGCTGCTCGAGTCCTCACGAAGACCAAGAAAGTGGACCATATCACTCCAGCTCTCAAATCTTGACACTGGCTTCCTGTCTGTCTGGGACAGGTCTCCTTTCTGTCCCCAGAGTCAAAACTAAAGATGGAGAGGCAGCGTTCAGTTTTTATACTCCACATCTCTGGAACAAACTACCAGAGAGCTGCAGGTCTGCTGCAACTCTCCGTCTTACTTATTTTATAGAGATGGCGAATTCAGCGCTGTTACTACGTCCGCTGGCGGCTCAGAGGAGGAATAACACTGACCCCCCATTATGCCTCCGTAACGTTTATACAGACCGGCGACATGCAACAAAGACGCAACATATATCTGTTGATTCCAAGGCTCCACTGAAGGTCCATCAAGTTTATACTGAGTGAAATATTCAAGGCCATGTTGCCATTTCTTAACATGGTTGAAGAATTATATCAAAGATCTTATTATTCAGAATAACAAAGTGTCTTGACTGAACTTTGAGCCACTTTTAAAGACATATTGCATGTCATTTCACGCATTTGAAGCTTTATTTTTTTTAATGCTACCTGCACTTTGTGTGTTTTAGACTTGTAGGAAAGGAGGAAGTCAGGTCATTTTTGTCATGTGACCTCTGTCGTGTTAGTCACATGACGTATAGTTGCAGTTTGGTTAGGTTTAAGTAAAAAGATCATAGTTTTGGTTATGTACGTGATGTGACTTAACATTATGTGCGTAACCTAAAAGTTACATAAGTTTACTTGTAGATGTAAATTAAGATCAATGTTTATTCAATGTTGACTTTCGGTTTTACACAGGAAACGAACACCACTTTCCTGGGTGAAAGTCCTGCATTTGTTTGACCCGTCCACCCCCCCAAACCTCCTCCAGGTGCGGACATTTTTTTCTCTGTGACATTCGCGGCTAAAATTACATGAAAAAAGCTGCATGCCGACGGCGTTAAATGACACACGAAAAGCAAAAAAAAAAAAAAAAAAACGTGTATTGACGACATGCTAAATAACTTAAGACATGTTTGTAAGACCAGGCTTATTCTGGGGCTTTGATGAACCCACCAAATTTTGCATGTGGTTGAAGAGGTGAAGAAATACAATTCCTCTTTTGCCATGTGTTAAAAAAACCTCTTGTCATCATTGATTCAAAGCTGCGGTCAATTTCCTGCGAGGGTCGAATGCCTTGGCGGAGCACAGTGAGTGATATGAGGAGGGTGAGAGGACGACACATTTAGACACGGTGATGTATGAGATCAAGGAGGCCCCAATTTGTCTTTAACACTGCGTGGCTGTAAGAGCGACACAGCTGGACTCTGTTAGCGTCCGCCGCCTCAAACAAAGCTGCGGTTTCCCCCTTGACACAAAAGGCAGCACATGAAAGGATCATCTTTTTTTTTAATCATGTTTTTTATGTGCTCACATCAGTTTGAAACGCGGCCGCTCTGAATCATGTGTGCCATCAAAAAAAGAGGACGAGCCACCAAAACACAACAACAATAAACAACTTCACATGAAAACAGGACCTGGTCCTCTGCAGTCACAAATTAGTCATTCTAATTTTAATTTCCTTGCTCTTGTATTTATGTGCCTCCGTTAGTGTGTGGGTTATCTCTTTTTTCTTCTTCTTGTTTTTCTTTTTCATATCCTTTTCATATAATGGACTAAGATAGCTTTTGCCTAGGTCAAGCCCCTGTGAGGGTTCTTTGCACCTCTCCATCACATTATTTGTATTAGATTGTTAAATCCATCTTTCTCTTCTTCCTTTCTCTGAAGGGAAATCAGAGGTCAGCCCTGGAACTGGTGGGGATTCAGTGCAAATAAAACATGATGAAGTTCCCCTAAAAAATCTGTAATGAATGTCCACTGTGGATCAAACTGCGTTTAGACAAGGAATTGCAGGAATAAATATTGCCAATATACATTTCTGCAAACCACAGATACCATTATTTAAACTAAAGTTTCTTTGATGTTGCAACTTTAGATTTCTTTATGTTGAATTTTGATTTTTATGTTGTGTCAACGCTGTGTTTAAGGTCTGGTTAGGAAAGGATCATGATTTGCCTTACCTGATTTTGTCGCCACAAAGACGGCTGGAAATTGCCCCTAAATCTCATTAAAAATGGCCGTTTTCTGGCTGAAGTGGTCATGAACAGCGGTCTCTTGCTTTGCAGCTGTCAATACATGTAATCTCAATTCTCAAATTATGTTATTAAGAGTTCTGTACCTGCACCAGTCTGCTCATCCGACTGCCAAATTTAGACCCAAACTTGAACCCAGACCTGAGGCTACTTTTTTTTTTTACACATTGTCACACGTTGAAGCACATTGGTTGCACGCTGCCTCTTTCCCTCGTACCACTTGGTCAACGTAGTGCATCTACTTGCTACAGATAATGGATGTCAAAGATTTTTATTACATTCAGAACCTGAATCTGACCCAAATCCTGATACATGGTCGGGACCTGCACTAAAGCTTTGGACTAAACAGAGAGACTGAACGAGCGCTGAACTACCAGATAAATCTCATCCTGTTACTTCATTTACAAAAGTCCATATTCACCATCTGGAAAATGACATACAGTAACTCGTGTGATGACGCACAGCATGGAAACAAACTGTCCTGCTAAGACTGAATGTTTTGCAATGTAATGCAGACAGGAAAGTTTGACTGAATTAGTGCTCTATTTTTCTCATAAAGCTCGTGAGGTTGGAACTTTAAATGTTCAGAACAGGCAAAACATTGTGAAACACGTAAGATACCGAGCAACAAGGTCATCAGCGTGTCTTCTTTGAACAACAGGTGCATCGTCTGACGGACAGTCAAGACTTCTTTTGTCATTTAGTTCGTAGGACTTGGTGCAACATGAAACCTTAAACATGTCGACTTGACCAAAGCAGCCGGCATTCCAACAGTACAATAAATTCTTTAAATGTTTCTATTCAAATTCATTGCAAGGGACTAATAATCAAAAATAATCATGAATGTTGAATTCAATATTTGTTTTAATTTCAGAGGATTAAAGGAAGAGTTTCAGTTTTAAGTCACAGTAGAAAAGTTGTTTTTATAACCATAACTTTTTAAAAATAATAATTACTTTTACATATGTTTATTTTATTAATATAATAATAATATAATAATATTCATGCATTAGGCTGTACACTGTCCACCTGAGACAACATCTCAAGCTGCCTAAATTAGTCACGAAATAGGAAAGATTTTGGGACAAGCTGAATCAATTTTTTTTCCAGAATTTTTTGTTTTGTTGTTTATGAGTATAACAAAACATTTTTTCTCAATCCATCTCTCCTTCCACCCTCCAACATCTTTCCCCTCCTTTGCTCCATCTCCATCTTTCCTGTCCTCCCTCTTTCGTCTCTCTCCTCCAACCATCCCTCCCTCCCTCCCTTCCCACATCCTCTCTTTCCTTATCTTCTTCTTTCCTCTGCTCTCTCTACTTTTCTCCTTTCTCCTTCTCCCCCCTCCTTCCTTCCCCCCTCCTTCCTTCCTCCTCCTCCTCCTCTCCACCTCCCTCTCCCTGGACCAGAGGGACATATAGTGCCCCCCCCCCCTCCCCTCCTCCTCTTCTCTATCTGCATTGTCTCAGTGGACTCTTTAGAGAGATAAGCCTTGCGGATTTCTACGCACGCCAACCTCGTGAACTTGACCCCTGGACGAATTCATCAAAGGAAAAGCCTGGTCACCCCCCCCCCCACGTCCACAAATACATCACCCAATCTCCCCCTTTCCTCCCCCTTTCCTCCCCCTGCTTGTTTTGTTTTCCTTCAGTTACTTTGTTGATGAGCTTCTTTTTTTTTTTTTTTGCGGATTTAACTTTCATTGTTTTATTTGGGTTTTATGTGTTTTTAAAAAAAATTTATTTCACCTCATTTAATTTTCAGTTTTCAAAATGAAAGAAACTGTATATATAATGGAATTTTTTTGGAATTTTTTGACTGCGATCATTCCCAACATTATTGCCTGTTCTTGTGGTAGCTTTCTTAAGCACCTTAAATGATCATCTAAATATAAGAGAGAGTGACACCTCAGTTACATAACAGTGATACTGATACATGCTGTTTTCCCCATTTACTTTGTAACAGTGGAGCCTGTGTGGACAACTTTAAACTGTATTCATTTATACCAACACTTAACACACTACACTTTGGCGTTAACATGTGATCCGTCTCTGGATATCCGAGGGAAAAAATGAATGTTTGTGCAGAACCCTTTGGATTTAGAGTAGGATTGGATCAGCCAGACTACATCTGGTGGTGATCTGGTTCACATTGTGATCGAAAAGTGATTTATGATGCTCGTCCTTGGCATCGCTTCCCTTCGTCCTTAGTTAGACCTGCCTAACTAGTTTGCATATTGAGATAACAGTGCGGGCAGGATGGAGATAACAAGAAAACTTAATAATAGCAGGTGTGCATGTAAAGGCCCCTGGACCACATGTCATTATCCACGTCGCATGTTAATACATTAAGTAGGAACTATTTTCTTTCCGTATCACCGTGCAGGATGCGTGCATCTACTCATGGTTGAGAGGCTCGCTAACTAAGCTAACTAACACCATTAATGTTTACATCCTGCATGTCATGAAAATGAGCCTCTCGTCCATGAGTAGATGCACGTTTCCTTCTGCGCGGTGATACAGAAAGAAAACAGTTCCTCCATGAAGCTGCTCACAACAAGGTCTGTGGATCATCTTGAGTAACCGGGTCATGATTTCTGGAGAGAGACATTGATGTTGAGTTTTTCAAATGTAATTTTTTTGGAGCTTTGAGCTCCAGTAGCGAAGTGCCATCTAGTTTTATTATACTGGAGAGAAGGCAGACAAAACTGAGCAACTCACACCAAAACTATCTAGATTTATAAATAGCATTACAGGTGAGTAAAAAATCTGTATTTTTGATTTTGGGGTGAACTCCCCCTTTAACCCACCTCTCAAATGTTTTGTCTCCATACTTTATAAAGTGTACTGAGACAGAAATACTGGCAAAAACTTACTATTTGTGTTGGTGTATATAGTATTTTGTATTTTATTTAGATTGTTATGCTTTGTGTATATACTTTATGTGTATACTGCAGTATTCCAGCTTTCAAAAGGTTTAAAGTTACTTATATTATACTTTTGTACTTCTGCTGTTGTTTTTCTCTGTGTGAAACCAATAAAGTTTATCTTATAACAGAGGTCGATGCACCTCTACACTATTAGTATCGGCAACTCCACTCAAATGTTTTCATTTACGTCTTTGCATTTGCTTTTATTGTCTTGTGGGAAAGACTTTGTAAAGTGTTCTATGAATAATGATTACCTCAATGTTTTCCTCACAGATTGTATGGCAGATAATTGTTTTAATTGCCCCATAAATGTATGCCAATGTCCTAATGATGTCCGGCTCTGATTATTGGAATTATAGTGCAGCAACAATATGCTTATAATAAACCTTAAAATGCCTGATGGGAATCATTTCAAGTGGAAAAAAGTAAAGAAATAAATAAATTGCACATGCAAACCACCAACTTAGTTGGCTCACATGCTCTGTTTCATGATGGATTGTGTTAATGTCGATAAAGTTCACAGAACTTGAGAATATAACTGAGAAAGAATGTAAAACAATCATCATATAAAAATTATAAAATCATCTAAACTGCAACATTATGTCATTAAATTGTTCCATAAAAGTGTTTAATCCTCAAAGTTTCTTTCACACATGCTTTAATGTATGTGTCTAATTATTATAATTATCATCCGCTAAGAGTGTGATTCTCATGTGCTGACAAACACCATCTGTTCTGTATCTGCAGGAGGAGGAGAGGAAAGAGGAGGATCATGGGAAGGAGGCCGGATGTGGTAAAGGAGATGAAGATGTGAAGAAAGAGGAGAAAGGAGAGAGAAGAAAAGGGGAGGGGGGAGAAGAAAGGAAGGAAGAGGATGAACCAGAGGAGAAAATGGGGTGGTAAAGGGGGCATCAGAAGAAGAAGAGGATACAGAGGAAAAGGAAGAGAGGAGGAGAAGGAAGGGGAACAAGAGGAAAAGAAGATTATGTGGAGAGGAGGAGGAGGTGAAGAAGAGCAATGAGAAGAAAATAGTGTGGAAGATAAGGAGAAAGGGTGTCAGATGATGAGGAAGGTCAGAGGGGAAGAACTAAAATGAGGAAGAGGAGGAGAAGGCGATTTACTGTGGGATGAGATTAGGGGATAGAGTAACATAAGGAGGAGAGGAGGTTGGAAGTAGTGGGAGAGGTGAAGGGGAGGAGGAGGAAGAGGAGAAAAAGATGCAGACAAAGGGGAAGAAGCAAAAGGAGGACAGTATTGTACAGAGGAGTTAAGAAGAGCAGGAAGAGGAGCAAAAGTAGGAGGGGGAAGAGAGAGTGAGGTGGGGGAGGAAATGAGGG
>JBBPCS010000878.1:6479016-6501948 GCA_037974645.1 Hollardia meadi | reverse complement strand
GGGGAGGAAATGAGGGAAGAGGAGAGGGATGAGGAGAAAGACAGGAGGGAATAAAGTGGGATGAGGAAATGTACGAAGAGAGGAGAAGGAGGTGACAGAAAGAGAAAAGTGGTTGACACTAAAGTAGTAGAGAAATTAGAGAGAAAAGAGGGGAGGAAAGGATGGAGTAAAGAAGAGAGGGAGAGAGGACGGGGGATGATAAAGATGCAGGGGAGAATGAAAGGAGGTGGATTGAGGGAGGTGGGAAGAGGAGGATGGAAGACAAGAGAAAATTTGGGTGGAGGTTTTGGAAAAGTGATGTTTGGTATCAAACGGGACGTGAACTCCGGTCTCCTGGGTGAAGGTCGTGTGTGTGTGGCCCTCCACTCAGCCCCGACCTCCACCTCCTCTTGGCACTTTCTCGCTTTGGAAACTACGTCATCTGTTCCAGTCGTCTGATACTGATGCGAGAACATCACAGGTTCATTAAATCCTTGTGCGTCTTGATTAATTGACTAATTGTCAGTATCTGAGGACCTGGGATGAGAACGTGTCGGCCATGAGAAGCAGGTAATTATCGGTTACCAGTGTCGAATGAAAGAATCCATATTGTGCAATTTGTTTTGGATTGACTGGAACGGTTTCAGGCAACGAGACCTTCAAATTAAATGACGAAACACGTTTGTAACAGAAGAACTTTCTGATCTTCAACAGACATTGTTTGTCTGTACCTTCAAACACTGCTGTAAATCACATCTGTTTTATGATGTGTCAAGGTTCGGTCGGCTTTAGGCAGAAAAAGTTACTTGGTTGTGGTGAGGGAACGACCGCGGAGCTTCATGATGCTAAACGGAGTAGAACCTTAATTAGTATCATTGGGAACACCTGTGTTTACTCCACTATTTCTTGCCAAAATGGCTGCTGTGAAAAAGGTCTATAACCATGTGGTTGAAGTTTGGGAATGATCGTGGTCATTGTTAAAAGAAAGCAACACTGACTCTTGTGTTCAAGTAGAATTACTCATAAAAATGGCCGCTAGAGGTCACTTGATCCTATTTGTTTTTCCTGGATAGACTGGTTTTAGGTAAAGGACTGGTTTTGTGGTGGTCATTAATTGATGGACCAATCAGGATGCTTGTTTGGTTCTATGAGCAAATTGATCCAACAAAGATCAAAGCCCTTTTGGGGCAGGAGTTTAGTTCATTCTTTATTTCTACTTTTCTGGTTGGCAGTGGTGTCACTTCAGGCCACGGACCCCCGAACTTAGCCTTGCAGGCTTAGCAAATGTAAATCTGAAGGAATCCCATTAGGCTTTGAGAAAGTCTCGACTCTGACTGTGCAGCTCGGACCTCAAACCCGGGTGTTTTATCACCCTAGACCCGCTCCATTTCTGCGCAGCATAAACACTGATTAGCAGCCCAAATCCCCTGGAAATGTTACAGTTTGTTGAGGCACGCAGTAAATCCTGCCGCTGAGCTGTGTGATCCAGCTCTGTGTGGAGGGATGTGGGAAACCTGCTGGCTGTGACTGTTCAAGACAAAAGATGTGGGTTATCTGGCACAGCTGGACTGTCTGTAGACACTATTAAACTCCTCTAACCAAAGCTGGAGACTGGAAACAGACACGGGTTTTGGGCCAAAATCCCTCGTTTAAAAAAAGTATTTCCCAGAAACTTTAATCAGAGAAACATCACTGGTTCTGCTGAGAGATCTGAGGAAACATTCTTAGAATCATGATTTTTTTTGTGTGTGAAAGAAGAACAAGGATGATGTGTAGGTGGCAGATTTAGGCCATGGAGGCACATGGAAGGTCAGGGAGGTGTGCTCTCTCAGCCTGAGCCTTTCCCTGTCCCAGAACAAAGCCATACCGCCAAATATAACTCAGCGCAAATGGTAATCTAAGTTTATTTGACTATAGTGGTCCTGACTGAAATATAATAACTTGTACTTTATGACGGTTACGCATCATAGATTTTATTCCACAGCTGATGGCAACTTTACAGAACTACTCCTGACTTCTTTACAGCATTTGAGTGCATAAAATACAAAAAAGAACATGGAAAATATTGTTTTAACATAAAGAGGATCTCATTCCAAGAAAATGAGTCAACGTTTTTAGTCATATGTTGCAACACCAGCTTAGCTTGACAACTAAGAGACCACTGGTCTTGACCAACCAGTAAACCTCGTCATTTTAGCAACCGTTTTGTTTGTAGTGACAAAACCAGTATTTTAAAGGCAAGGCATGATCTCTTCCTAACCCTAACCAAGTCACAAAATAAAATTTAACATTGAAACATAACGACAAGTTGCAACATATCCATGGCCAACACAACAAGACTGTACATCTTCAGAGTCTCTTCTGTAAACAGTCAAATCTGTTTGATGCTACTTATTCCGACTTCATGGAGTTCAACCAGCCTGAAAAGTTATATAACTTCGCCGGCTGCCTCATCCCAGTGACCAAACGTTTGTGCAGTTGAAGTCACTTCCCTAAAAATGGCCTCCCAGCGTCATCGGGAAGTGTTTTGAAAGTCACTTCACACAACAGAAGCCTCATTGTTGAGTCACCGAGCAGCAAAAAAGGAAGGAAAGGATTTTTTTTCTTTAAATAATGACACTTTGAGGAACATAGAAATTAATGAAATGTCAAAACTGTGGAAAGACCAGACACTTTTTCCTCCACCTCTGTGTCCTCACATCATTTCTCAGATAATCCTCAACGTCATATCTGTTGCTAACAAAGTGAAGCAACCACATTACACAGATCTTGGCGGTCTAATTGCACGTAGCCTAAAACCTTGTCAGCAGCGTCATTAAAAGTGATCCATGGGGTGAGCCATGGTAAAAGCAGGTCCTTCTCCATGCTGAGCCGGGCGAAAACGGAGGTTGAGGCCCGGGCGTGCTGCTCGCAATCGGTCCGTCCGGTTTTAAGAGGTGCTGGGTGACGGGATATAACAGGAGGAATTCCTGCTGCAGCTGCCCACCAGTCAAGAGGGAACCAGGCGCTCTCAAGTCCACCTCAACCCCCCAACAAGGCTCCCGGCCCTTCATTTAATCCCCTCTCTCAGACCCTGATGCCCAAACCTCAAAGCTGAACCCATTGTCCTTCAGTCCCAAACGTCGCTCCTTCCTCTCCCCTCCCCACTTCAAACCGTCGTGTTAACTCTTAGCCACTAAACTCCTCGAGCGATGTTGATTTGATTGAGTGGGAAGTTGTGTGAGACAAGTGGCCTCGACCGCGAGCTCACAGTGCAATGAAAAATGACCTTTTCACCTTGTCAGAGAATGTGGAAGAAATGCAGGTCCTGCACAAATTATTTCCATTTTTTTTATAGTTTTCAATCAAAAAATCTTGGTAACTTACTCTCACCACAATATTTTTATGGTGATAGAAAAAGAAATTTCACTGTACTGCCTGTATTTTTGTTGATTCCCTAAAAAAGTGACTAAATCTGCCAGTGCTGGAAGAATATCTTTTTGTAATTCAACACAATAAGCCCATCCTGCCTCATTATGTGAAATTTGTATCTTCACAGCAATTTTGACTGATTGATTGATCTGTATCCCCTCCAAAAAAGCACACCAATCACCTGTGAAACACATGAAGTCACATATGGCATCTGAAACTGAACTGAAAACACATGTCGTTCATTTTTCGCCCCTGAGGCCTTAAAGTACGGTGGCTGAGAGAGCTCAATGCTCCATATAAACTGAAGAAACTCACGGGTTCATCACTCTTTTCTAGAAACAGATCTGTATCCTGCTGCTCCACACTCCAGTTTTAGTAAGTGGCATTAATGCACCCATAAGCAGATTTGCCATTCACAATTAAAAACTCAAAGAAGAAGATCCATATGTTATTGTCTGTGCTCTACCTGCAGCATGTTTATCTATTTGGTTGCGTTGTGTTTGATTGCAGCAACTGAAACTCAATTTTTGTCACAAAGAAGAAACGTCACTTTAGATAAAAGATGAAGATTGAGATTCCCCACATCATGTCCCGTCCTAATATCTTATTTTGATGAAACCTTCATCTTATCCAGTCATTTCAGTCTATAGTTGAGTCCTAAAACATTTCGCAAAACAAATGACACAATCTGGCAGTGGAGAGAGAATTCTCTGCGTTTGAAAAAAAGACTCGTGGTTTCTTCCTCTTTCTACCAAGAAGAAGAAATCACTTTGTTTTTCTCAAAAACTGGAAAACTCAATTGACACCAAACTTGCAACGCAGCATCTTCGGACTGTCCTCCACAAAATCGATCAAAAATGTAACCTAAAATAAAAATACAAATTTTGGTATCATGGTAGATAGTGTGGTAAATTTCAGAATTCTATCCTCGTGTAAACAATTGCAGTCAATGGGAATTAGAGCATCTTTAAACATCAATTTCTCACATATGGAGCAGTTAATCTTTGTAAAAAATAATAATAAAATACTGACATTTCTTGAATTCGAATCAGGTGTGTTGGAGCAGAGAAACATCTAAAACATGCAGGACAGGGCGTCCCGGGAGCAGGACTGAGAAACACTGGATTCGAAGAACTTTGTCATTCAATAAGTTTTAAATTATTACGTTCTGGGCTGTTGTGCTGACAGATCGTCATGTATTTGTCATGTGTGAAGCCACTTCATAATTCCTGCCAGCTCAGCTCTAAACATGATCACAACATGGCGTTGGTAGCAAAGATTGTGAGTTCAGACCAGGTGGCGCTGTGTGAATTACAGACATGACTTAAGGATTTAGTGATAATTTGGTCCAGACAGTTCTGCTGATGGATCCTCCTCCATTTCTCATTTGTCTTTATCCTCTTTCTTTCATCATCTCCCTGCTCAAAATGCCCCGTCCCGACTCACAGCTGCGCCCCGGCTATAATTTCACTTGTTTCAATAAAAAAAGACTTTAAGGGACAAAATCACAGACCAAACCTTGATAAGGACATTTTTTAGTGATGATTTAACCAGCCCAGCTGCCCTACATCAAATTAAAGAAGCAAATCTTGGATGAAATGTAGTTTCCGCTGGTGACATCCGAGATCTTTTGCCGTCTCTGCCTCCAACTGGACCACAAAAACCTCCATTAACATTCAATCTTTTCTTAAAAGTTCTATCTCACTCATCATCCATTCCAGCAGTTTGTATCTGCCCTGCGGCTGCGATTGCTATCCTACACTTATTCCGAGCTGACCTGGGTAACACCGACAGCTAAATGCTTAAAATTCAAAATGTCAGCCCTCAAAAAGCGGAGCTCCCGGGCATCCACCCGCTTTGTTTACAGCGATAGGTTTACAACATCCAAGGCCAAAAAACACTTGACATTCTTATCTCGGCCATTTGTATCCTGATCTGAGGGGAGCTGAGTGCATCTGCATGTCCACGCCACCTCATCATTTCTGCCTGGGCCCAAACACACGTTTCCCTTTTAAAGTCACTTCGGAGCGAACATTTGTACGTTTAGCATCAACATTTTGACAGGCTGCTCTGTGAATCTTTGCCAGCCCCTTCTGGGAGGCGCTGTGTGAGCGCCGGCAGCCCTCCGCTGGCCAACTCCTGCTGGATGAGGAGGGGTCACGGAGGGTCGTGGGTAAAATAAGCAGAGGGAGAGGTCTCTGTTTCTGTAAAAATGATCATAAAGAACGAATTCGGACACATAAAAGTCCAGTCCAACATGTAAACAGACGGGATGTGGGAGGCGGAGAGCAGAGAGAATCATGTGCCGCCTCAGCTCTTAACCTCAGAAATAATAAGGTCAATTTTACAACTTTAGAACTGCTTCTTTTCACACGTTAAAAGCCTGTTAAACTTCTTTTAAATTTCGTGATTAGTAACTAATCTGACCCTCAGTAGAGCAAAATAAAGCTCTAAAGTTGCTTTTACTCTATATCAAGAGTTTTTAATATATCAAGGTTTACTTCAGCGGCCTGTCTCCTAAACTTGAGGCATTACATTCAAACAAACAGTGTGTCTATTGATGAGGTGACCCCATGCCAGCTTCATGAATCATGCTGACATTGCTGATCCCCTTCATCTCGTGCCACCATGAAGTTGACATTTTATGTTTTTTTGTGAAATATCTCAACCACAATTTCATGGATTGCCATTACATTTTGTACAAGGATGAGCATAAAAGGGGTATTAGTTGTTGTTGTTTTTAACCACAACCCTATGTGTACACATTTTGGTCTGTAAATGATGAATTCTTACCAAAGTTTTGGAATTGGTTTCAGTAAACTCAGCCAGCAGCCTCGACATGGCTGCAATGGCTGCAGCACAATCCTTTGGGCCAACTCCAAACAATCAAAATTAAAACCACTAAAAGTGCTTTTTCTGCCACTTTCAAAGCGTTGTGATAACACGCCAAATGACTGAATTATGACCTGGATTCTTTTCACGATCAGGCCAAAAAGAAGTTTAATCTATGAGTACATATATCACATTGCCATACTTGTGTTGATTTGATACCTAAACTCTATTACGTGGACAGAACAGTGGTCCGTAAAAGGTTAAAAACCTGGACACAGCCAATCCGCCATGCAGCATCCATCACATACACGCCATAACACAACACACACAGTCATCCACCTTCTAATCCCACACGCACAAATGTACACAAAAACACGCTTGCAGCTATCGACGGACATCCACACACACACACAGCCTGGATGGCCTTATCTAACACACACAAACACACTGCGGATTCCTTCACCCACAAACACGTATACACACACCTCGTCTGGGCTTCTAAAAGCACTCTACAAACACACACACAGAAAAAAAGGGGGGGTAAAAAAAACAGTGTCGGCACATGAAGAGCTGCAGCGAGGTCGCGGGGTGAAGCAGAGGTGGAGTGGGCTGGAAAAGGTCCAGAGATCAGGAACGATAACCCCGCCCCCCCAGATACAGGCTGATCTCTCCCCCAAACCCCCCCGATACGGCCCGTCGCCCAGGTCAGCGCTCTCAGGTTACTCGCTCAGGCTTGTTTGGACACCCCCACCTCCCTCACATAGCCTTGGACATGGACTTGAGTGTTATCCAGACGTGAAGGATGGAGCAGAGGCCGAGGAAGCTGCTGGTTTGGAAACCTGATACCTCGGTGTCTCTATTTTATGGCATTTAAAGGTATCGTAAAGCTTTAATATGTTGGAGTATTGTGTTAGGAACCAGTTTTCTTCAGGGTTTATTGGATGTTTTATTTTTTACTGAGTACAGAACATGGCATGCAGTGGTCTTGATCGGTGCTTCTTCAGTGACCCTTGACCTTATGAACTTAGGAAACCAGTTAAAGGACCACCAACGTCTCTTTTGCTTGAAGACGAAGCCAAAACTGTTTGTAGGATTAGGCACAGCGTTAGGTGGAGGTCTGGCTTTAAGTTTATCCCCTATTGACCCCCTCGTTCTTCCCACTCTGACCTGTGTGCATTAGTATCCATCAGTAGAAAACATGTAACATCTTAATTATATTTTGCATACAGCCTGAGAGACCCATCAGTACTTTTATCCTGAAAATTACCAGCAATACAAGGAGCTGGTTGTTGATTCGACAAAAGAAGGTAAAGACACACACTTGTCTGCATCAGAGGAGCTGAGGCGAACAACTTCTTAAGGAAACTTAAGAAAGCAAAATTCCCATAATATAGAAAGCATTCTGCCTGGGAACATCACAAACTGGCATGGTTTGTGCACAGCCCAGGATAGGAAGGCTCAGGTCATAAAAACCACCCAGGACATCATTGGTACACATCTACCGAGCATCAGTGATATCGGTGAGGCGCCTCCACGGAGCCCAAAGGTACTAAAGAATCCTCTAAACTCCACCTTTAAATAGTTTTTATATTTGTGTGTAGCTTAGGAAACTACAACTCGTGTTTCGTTATACAATCTTGTGTTGTATAATCTTACTTGATTCGTCTTGAGTCTGTGTTCGGTTAATGTCGAGGACCGCCGGGTTGTGCTACATGGGGGCTACATGTATTAAAACCTTCCCACTTAGTTTTGGATCCAAACCAGCATCCATTCACAGGAGTTTCCTCTATCCTCACAGAATCCATGGGAACAGTGTTCACCTCCGTAATTCTATATCTATATCTCAAGGTCCTGGCGGGATGAAAAGCCAATTGGTGGCTTTTGATAAAAGTCCAGGTGTCAGGCAAGCAGGAGCTGTTTCTGCTTGTTTGGGATCTGTTTACACTCAGAGGCTTTAGTTGACATTCTAACGTACATTCACTGTGAGAGAACTAGAAGAGGTCCGTTGTTTTTCAAATCAGTGGGACTTGAGGCTTTTAGCAAAAAATACTTCCGCAAATCACAAGGTCACACTGCCCTGCAACCAATCCTGCCTACTGCAGGGCTGAAACAATAGAAAAAGTACACGGATTCACTCATGCAGTTCATTTTAGGCATGTTTATTGCCAACAGCTGTAAACAAGGCAACCAAAACAAGGCAAGTCAGCAGTTGTTTAGTTCAGTGGCTCCCAAACCTTTTCACTTGTGACTGCCTCAAATTAATTGTATATATATATATTTTAAAAAATTGATTGATTGATTTTAATTTGTCATAATTAGCATATGACTTCTTGAGCTTTGGCTAAAAATTTGTTTAATGGGGCACAGTGACCTTGACCTTTGACCACCAAAGTCTAATCAGTTTGACATTTGTGCCAAATTTGAAGAAACTCCCTCAAATCTTTCCTAAGATATCGTGTTCACAAGAATGGGACGGACGTGAGAGCGCAGTGACCTCGACCTCTGACCTCTGAAAGCATGTATGTTACCATGTCATTAAACAAGCTGATGCATATAATTTGCGCTGCTGTAAGTAGACGGCTTTGTTCGGTGTCATTACTGTACATACTGTACTTTAATGTACGGCTCGGCAAGTTCGTATATAACGTATTTCCTCAGCGCAGAATCTATATCTGCGGAATATCACTGGGAAAAGAATTAATGAAAGGGCAGCGCTGTTCCTAGCCCTCTGAACATAACCTCCTCCGGACCAGGTTATGTGTTCAGGTATAAGTTATCATGGTGATCTAACCAGGATGAAAGAGAGCCACCTTCATGACCCTGAAAACTTTGGCTTTAGACTCAACATACTGTACCTCGCTAACCCAATAATCTTGCTTACACCCTTCTGTCGAGACAATTAACTCAAACATTTCACCCGAACACAAACGTTTGCTTCATCGTGGAGTAAAAATCAGGGGATCTAAAGATTCTAAAGGGCCCGGTGACGATGGATGACTGTACAAAATTTCAATCCATCAAATTATCACCGAGATCTGGAGCAAAGTGGTGACCGACTGACAAACACACAAGCCGACGGGTTGCTCCCTGTATTGATTTATGCTCGGTTTAGTGATGTATCTTAAAGTCCGTGTGAATTGTGAGCTCCTTTGTTTTTTCAAGATGTCATGTTTTTGGTCCTCTTGAACCTTTGCATTGTATCGTGAGTGTGGGGATCTTCTCCAAAGTATCAACAATAGGTTAAAATGAAGTAACATGTAGAGGAAAATGATCAGCTCGAGATCCAGTTGATTCAACGTATACATTGTTATGGTATACACAGTGTTTGAGGCACTGAGAAGACTCTTTTATCCCTGCAGCTTTCATATCATATGTCACAAAGCTCAGTCTAAGCCGGTGCAGTGATAAGGTCAAATAGCAGCTTATCATGCTCTAAAAAAATGCTGCTGTGACCTTTACACCCCGCCACCAATCAGGAAGCTCCGAGCCTCACTTCTGACTCTGGTTCAATGACGCAATGGGATGGGCTGCCGGCCAGACGCCGATGACATGTCAGAGCGGCGTGTTGCAGACGCACCGGAGCACCGCTTGTCATCAAATGCATCTATCTGAGAGAGGTGGACGAGAGGGCCGCTCGCCTGGCACTGAAGTTCAAAGTGACCCTGTGTGATTGTGATTCATCACCGCCACGGCGTGGGAACAGAAGAAAAAGATGAGGGGAGAGGAAAAACAAAGGAAACCTACTGACCTTTCCCTACACACACACACACACACTACTACACCAAACGCCCATTCATAAACACCTACGTCAACTCAGCTAAATCTAAAGCCATGCTAGTGACCCCTAGAGGCTACAATGTTCATAACACCCTACAATAGAAAGGTGTTGCACAGAAACAACAAACATACTGATGATGTAGCTATTCTCAGAACCTTAACAGTGGTGGAGATAAAAGTAAAGTTTGTCCTGAAGGTGGTGAAAACAGAAAGGTCATGATGGTCCATAAAATCTTAAGGGTTCATCCTCTGGGGAGCAGCAATGTGATCAGGAAGTTTCATCAAACTCTACCTTGTAGAGTTGAAAGGAATGAAAAGGTTAGTGCCTCATTTATTTTGATGAAAATTGCCAAAATATCAAAAAAGCGGGGCTTGACGGGGCTAAAACACATGGCTTGTAAAGTTTTTCTCAGTCATGAGTAAATTCTTGAAACACATGAAAAAAAGGAGTTCTGTCAGGACCACTATAGTCAGTAAGTTACTGTATATCTGGCAGTATGGCTCTGCTCTGGGAGCTCCCTACATGGAAAGGCTAAGGCTGGGAGAGCACACCTCCCTGCCCTTCCATGCGCGTGTATAAGACTCATTTATAGACACAAATGACTTGAGATGGAGATTTTTTGCAGTGTGGACCAAAACTTATACTCAAGGGAAAATTTTAAGGTTTCAGCAGCTGAGATAAAAGGTCCAGAGGAGGGTCCAGCTGACACTGTCATCCAAAAAGAAAAGGTTTAAATTTTCACAGAACACCGGCAAAGATGGAGGGCATTTACCAAGACACGGTTCATCTTGTATTTGATATTTTTGTCTGTCTATGTTTGAGCTATCTCCCGGCTATCCAGTATATCCAACCTTAAGTCAGGAATGTGTATCGCCTTGATACTTATTGCAATCTTTTCTCAGCTTGCGGTCCCACTGCCTCATTTCCTTGTTCTCAGATGGAGAGAAATTCCAGCCTCCCCCTACAGCCGCAAACACACACACACACACACACACACGTCCAACCACAAACGATGCCATTGAGTGTCGCGGAGCTCAGCCGCCTGCGCAAACGGTCATCCAAGCTTTTGGCCATATCAGGGTTTAATGAAAGTCGGGATGGATGTCAGAGGGGGTTCAGAGGAAATGCCTTGATCTGTGAGGCTTGCACTGAATTATGGGCTGGGGTCGGACGCATCTGGGGCCTGAAACAGATAAGCTTCCCGGGCCTGAGACTGCATGCGGCCGACTTCTGCAGGCGTCCAGATGGATGATGCCGATGCCGGCTCCTCGCTCCTTACACAAACATGTACGCTCCCCTTTATTGGATGACATTTTTCAGGCCGAGATTCTTCTCGCAGGCTGGAATGCAGGGGAAGCCCGACGTCCACCCAGCTTCCACAGGCAGCGAGCTGCCAACAGGACAGCTGCAGGGTCAAATGTCCCAGATAAAGTGCACATGATCTTTACTGAGGAAAGAAGAACTTGTGATGCCGGTCCAGGCATCGCTGCCAGTTGTTCATGTACAAAATGTCTTTATTCAGAGATGCTTCAGAAGTAAAGTTCCTTTATTGGAAACAATCAAATGAGAAAAAATATAAATTTCCCACCCGTGATCATGAGAAATGAAACCATGCTTCTTTATTTCAGGTTTCTCTCACAAACTTGCCATTATTCCTGTCAGAGGCGTTATTACTGAAGAGGAGCTGTTGTTTGGAATCCAGCACAGAAGGCTGTTGAGGGAGGACTTCAGGACCAGAATATTTGCGGCCATGCAGTCACACTCTTGTCCGAGCTGCAATAAATCTTTTCATCACATCTCCATGTTTCCTGAGGACTGCTCGAGGCTCGTGTGCGAGCTGTAGGGCGCTATGACCTTTGACCTGCACATGCTTTACTACAGCGATTTCAGAATTTAAGCGTGTCCAACAAGCTTCAGTGGTCAGATCCTCAAACTGATATTTTCTCCTGGTTTTGAGAATTTTAAACAAAAAATATTGCACTTACTTCAACGTAGCAATACAGTATATGTATATTGATCCAGATTCTGATCCAGATGCAACTTCAAATTCAAGTTTTGTACACTTTCTATGACTTAAATACACAGTGTTTTCTGAGGTTCAACCTTTAAAGGCTTTTGTGTAAATTTATTCAACAAATGACATTTTGCACATTATTAAAGTGTAGAATTTGAGGCATTTATGCAGGGTAACAGAGGACTCATCAACACCCCTCTTAGGGCTAATTGTTAGCGATATGTAGCATTAATATTTAAACTTATCCAAATTTTGACAAGGCCTCATTAAAAGTGTAACCAGTGTGGCTTGTAACAAAATGTGGAGCACCAAATCCAATCGTACCGGGTATAATAAGCAGATTAAACATGAATTTAAGGTCCCAAAAGTGATGTGAAGATAAATTTAATCCTTTCAAAAACTCATCCAGTTTCTGACTTCCCTCCCATTAATCTCATATTTTGTTTCACTTTTTCTCTGCCATCAATCCACACAAACAAACACACACAAAAAAAACAGAAATGCAAAAATATCCTTCCGAATCCCATACAAATCAATTCATCTGAGGAAATGTCTTTTCATTTTTTCTCACGATAACACAGTCCTCATCTTGAACTAAAATGCCAGCAGACAAAACTTCACTTGTCAGGATTTTCCTAACTTTTAAATCCTGCTTCTGAAACCACAACACACCTGAAACTGATATTCCCTCGTCCTAAAACAACCACTTAAATATGATTACAGTCACACACACACACACACACACACACACACACACGCACGCACACACCTTTCTTTCCCTTCTCACGTTCCTCTTCCAGTCATGTTACAGTGAAGACAAAGACTGGAAATATCACTGACCCCACGGCGGCCAATCAGCTGCCAGCAGAACAAAAGCTGAACCTGAAACATGGCTGGCCCGGGAGCAGCGCAGGCGCCAGTCAGAGCGCCACGGGCTAACCGGCAGGTTCAGTGTCTTGCCCGAGGGAACTTTGACAAGATGTATGGCCGCTGTGGAGCCATCGTACCTGTGACCTTTAGGGAGATGAGGCGGAGACTCTGCCGCCAAATGTTACACTGAGGTGAGAGAAAGCACCTGATTTATGGGGCTAGACAGTGACAGGGAATTTCGGCGTTGAAAATAAAACCTTAACTGGAAAAAGTTTTATTGGCACTGAAACAAATATTTTGCACTGAAAAATAAAACACAGGTGTTAAATTTTTGGGGGGGATTTTAATGTTTGTTTTTTTCAATAACAGTCTTCAGATTGTTTTCTTAATGTCTGTTTTTTACGCTGTCAATATCTTTTCAGTGACACTCGTGATTTGCGTTTTCAACTCTCTGTTAATATTTTTGGGTGGAGTGGAGGGCTGTGGGAGCCCCCATACAGAGAAAATTGGCATTTTATAAGTTATTAAAGTGTAGAATTTGATGCATTTATGCAGGGTAACAGAGGACTCATCAACACCCCTCTTAGGGCTAATTGTTAGCGATATGTAGCATTAATATTTAAACATATCCAAGTTTTGACAAGGTCTCATTAAAAATTTAACCAGTGTGGCTTGTAACAAAATGTGGAGCACCAAACCTAATCGTAACAAGTATAGCAAGCAGATTAAACATGAATTTAAGGTCCCAAAAGTGACGTGAAGATAATTTTAATCCTTTCAAAAACTCATCCAGTTTCTGACTTCCCTCCCATTAATCTCATATTTTGTTTCTCTCTACCTCCGCCCATCTCTTCGGCTTCTCTTATTTCCTCTCCTCACATCGGTGTATCAAGCTTGACCACTGCAGGGTCACAGGGATATTTCGTTACATGTGTTGACCCATGACCTTTACACCGTCAGTTGCTTGTAATGGTGGTCATTCAGGATGTTTTTTTGGATGCATTTCAAATGGTTCTGGATAAAAGCGTGAGCTCACAGCGTGAAATTAAAAGAGAATTTTGACTTCTGGCAGACAGTTTTGATAGAAGTTTCTCCTAAATATTTAATGTGAGTGATGCATACAAAGAAAGTACACACACACACGCACACACACCCTCCTGCATCCCTCCTGCTCAGTGATGGATGAGGCTGGCGGCCATGTGATACACCCCCACCCCCCGACATGGGACAGTGGCCTGGGGTGAAGGCTGCCACCTTCCCCTCCTGAACCGAACACCAGCCGGCAGGTAACATGTTCCTCCTCCAACAGTGTTTGGTCAGAATTACTATTACATCCCCTCGCTTCTTTTGTACAAGAAGGTACCGAGGACACCAGCAGGTAAGTCAAAGAGTGACAAACAGTTTCTACAACCTGCCTTCAACATTTATCCTCTTATCTGGAGGATTTAAACCCAGGACTGTGCAGTGCTGACTACTGCACCGTCACACAAATCTCCAGAAATACAGAGCTGTGTGTGTGTGGTTTTTAAGTTTTTAAGTTGATGTTCTGAGGTGTTATGAGGTTGGTTTGCTGCCCTGGTCCTAAAAACTTTTTTTCTTTTATGGCTGTATCATGTTTTTTGTTTGGGTTGTCATTTTGATAGATTTCCCTTCATTTGTTCTTGAAGTGGATATAATGTCTTGAATAAAAATATCCGTATTTCAGTTTTCACATGAAAGAATCGAATATAAATTCCCAGGATGCACTTCAAAGTTCTCAGAAGCGATCAAGACTTCAAGTTCAATGTCTTCCCAATTAAAAAAACAAAGAGTTGTGAGTTTTCAGCCAACGGCTGCTTACTGACCTCTAGTGGCCGAAGCTGTCTCTGGCCAAACATGAATCCACCTTCTTCTGCTATAAACACACAGCTGATGTCCCTCAAAGTGGTTTTCTTTTCTGAACCCACAAACCTCTCTGCTGCAGTCAGCAAGCGTCATGCCGGATTACCAAAGCCAGACTTCACACCGAAACAAAAGCTTGGGTCAACTTTAATTCGGCCTCTGACGAAAGCAGAACATTCGAAACAGGCCGTCAACCTGGAGAAGAACCGGATCGCTCTGGAATCTGAGTTTACTCAGGTGAAAATGCTTTGTGCTCTCAGAGCTGTTTGCTTTCTGTGCATGGTGTATCCATCGCGACCAATATGAAGGGATTTACTGACCTCGTTCACTCGCCGTCAGCATGGATACCAAAGGAGATATTATTATGTACACCCACCAAAAAGATGAGTTATTTGTCTGTTTGCAACTAGAAGTATTTAAGCTTTATTAAGGAACAAACTATAAAAGAAAAATACAAAGTTATCTCCCATCAAGCAGGAAGGAAGAAGCCTTCAAGTGTCGCCGAAGTCACCTTCCTCCAATGTCACGAAAACATAAACTTTTCTCGATCACAAATCTGGTACAATGGGAGAAATTTAAATAACTGTAACACAACCTTTGTACTATATTGTCTGCCAGAGAAAGAGGACTAATATGCAATGACAAAGCAAAATGTGGACGACCCAAAGCATTTTAAGGAGCCACATAACAGCCATGATTGTTTATTAAGTAGTAATCTCGCACCTGTTGTCCAAATGACCCACTTTAACAGGCCCGCCCATAGAGATGGAAAAGGTCCAGTGAAAGCAGGTCAATGCATGTATGTGCTCTCTGTCTTCTACATAAACACATGAACATCTTCACATCGACATCATCATGTTCGCGTACGCATGACGGGTCAAGCCGACGGAGCAAATCATCCACTGTCCTGGCAGACGTTCGAAAATACTGGCGGTGTTTCTCACCATCAATCTGTTACACTGGCTGTCACGACGTGCTTGATTTAGGGGCCTATACCATCTACGTGTCTGGTGTTTATGAATCCACAGGCGGGTTTATCTGTGGGGGCCCTGAGCCTCTTACCACCACCCCCCCCTCAACAAGTCACAATGGCTGAACGGAAGCTGCCCTGCTGCTGCGGAGCGAGCGTTTCCCAACGCTGCAGCACAATGGGGCCAAACCTGCCTTCATCCCTGGGCTCTAATCTCGATTCTCTCCCTCCCTCTGTCCCTCATTCACAGCCCCGGTCGGCACGAATGATGGCCCACCATGCGGTACGCCGGCACAATGGCGCTAATAATGTGGCAGTGTCCCCACTTCTTCTGACAAACGGTGGAGGTTCGTGTCCTTGACAAAATGGCTGCTGATTGAAGGGTTTCTGAGGGAAGGCGCTGTTTGAATGAAGGCTCTGTGCACAGATCTAATTAAAGCACAATGCAGCAATTACTGCTGTTCTGTATGTGACAAATGAACAGAATTAGACACCGCAGAGAGAGGAAACACACACACACACACACACAGGTACGTACTGACACATACAACCTTAACAAAGGCAGGTCATGTGGTGCTTTTAGTGAGAGCCGGATATTCACAATTCTTTTAGAACACTTCACTCAGAGATGAGTTTTAGCAGCAGCCCAGTGTTTCCCAAAAGGAGGTCCAGAGGAACCTGCAGGGGTCTTTCCTGAGGGTACCGTGAGTGACGACTTTATTTTGACTCCAGATTAATGAACTATTTATTGAATCTAATAAAATACAATCCCTCCCAGAGCCCAAACGAAAGCTTTACATTGCTTTTTCAGCTGGACTTTTTCTTTAACTTGCAGAAGTTCAAAGTCCCTTTTATGCAAATTAGGACCCTTCTGACTGGATTAAAGCTGTCAATGTGTTTTCTTAATGTTTGTCATGGGGTTTGTTGTATTTGTATATACATGCATTGTTTGTGTATTTTATATCATGCATTATATATTCATATGTTGTATTTTACTCATGGTGAACATGAAAAAGGTAAAAAGTGAAATCTCCCCAGATTTCTAGGATTTATTCTTCATTTCTGCATGAGACAAGAGAGTTCTTTCAAAAACCTTAATGACAATTAGCTTTTGACAGGTTTGGTCAGGGAAGTCATTCTTCAGGTGAAGTGAAGATATGAAAATGTTTTATTTCTCTAATGAAGCTTTCACAGAACAATAAGGACTCCTGCCCCAACTTACAACAAGGACACAACTAATGTTTCCCATAGAAAGGAGCTCTATGGCTGCACTCCAACGCAGCTCATAAAAAACCCACCACAAAGACCAATGTGAGCCAAACCAGCTCCACAGTGAGAAGAGGGCGATGGGGCTGGTCAGATGTGACGGGACCTCCGCGAGGGGGACCCCACTCCGCACTTGACATTCATCTCCTCTCAGATCACTTGAGTGTGACTTTCCCTCGGCTTTGCTCAGCGTGGAGCCCGCAAGTCCTCGACGACAACGCTGACATGCATTGTTGGCATGTCACTGGGTTTTTGGAGAGGGCCACGTGCGTCCAGCCAGCTAAGACAAGTGCTCCCATACATGATGTCAGACATGAGAACGGACGGAGCTAAACACGCTCTCCCATCTGCGAGGCCCGACGGGCACAAAGAGACTTATCTGAGAATCGGCTCAGGGGCCGTTAGAGCCGGCCGCTTTACGCGCTTTGTTCAGAAAAAATGACGTCTTCGTGTTCTCCGAAACAGGAATTTACATTTTTAGTGTGGCTGATGCTCTCATACAAAACAATTTGTGCAGCTTGAGTGCTTGAGAGTCTTGCTCGAGGACACTTGAGCAAGAAAAATACTCAATGGCTGAAGCATCTGTGACCTTTTGAATGTGGGATAATCTCTCAAAACCAGCAGGCCACGCTGCCAGGCAGTTAGAACGTGGATTATGAGGGAAATGTTGGAGTAAATGCACGCAAACACGATTGACACTTTTTACTTTTTGCGCACTCAAACTGTGTTCCAAGTTATTTTCTTCTCTGTTGGAACATTTTGTCCTCCTGTCAGCATGTTGCGGAAAAATCGACTGGAGTTGCATTCAAGGAGCAGATAAATGAGTCAGAAATCAGAGAAAGGACATGACATTAAATTTGCCTCACTGAATAATTATACTCATCTAAACTCCATTATAAACTACAGTATTCTGCCGTGACATAACAAAAACAATTACTCTAACCAACATTATTTAAAGCTCAACTTAATGCAGATTTTTTATTCATGACTGTGTAGTTTGGACCGAAGCAGAAGAGCATTTGACGAGTGACTACATACAACTTACTCAATCTTCATATTTAGTTCACTTCCCAGGTGAGAAAGTACCACACGTGCACCAGCCAGGTCTTGAAGATAAAGATAGATGAAGTGAATATTAATAGCTTTATATGCAAATTTAACATGTTCTTATCCTCAGCCGTCTGATACCGCTGCTTTGCTCATCCAGGTGCACAACTTATCGGTAAGTTAGCATGTTTATGAGCTAGCCCCGGCCCATCAACAGAAAAATACACCTTCTGAATTCAAGTTTCTCTATTTTACAGAACTAAGACGAGCTTAATTGCCTCGTTAACTCAGCGTAAAACACGCTTCAGTCGGAGGCTCTGTCCGTTCCCAGTTTGGTTTCGAGCCGTGTTCAGGCTGCGGAGCCCAGTTGAGCTGAACTCCACTGCCAGCGTGAACAGTAGGCCCACTAGCTCCACTGCTAACTAAGCTAACAGTCGCTATAGCTACAACCAAAGATAATTACACAGCCCCAGATAACTAACTTACGGCTGACAGTATAGTGACAGCAGTTGGCGATTTACTCTGGTGATTTGATTGATGGAAAACTGAAAGAATCATGGAAGGGTTTTCGTGGCTTTGTCTGTTCTTCTTCTTCTGTGTTCAGACCAGTCAAGAACACTGAAAAAACCCAACTAGAACAGATTTGATAAATAGCAGCGAGGTCAACACTGGGCTACATTTGAGCTCATTCTTCACTGTTTCTTACAACTCAGCGAACTTCTTCTGCTAAAAAGATTCTGCAAAGCGCCAGAATAAGTGTCTAAGTGGATTTTGAGAGGAGATTGGTTTGTTAACGGCTTTTTCAAAGGTAAAAAATTAACTTACAAGCTCAATTTTGAAGCTAGTACGGACACAAAGTTGTAAAAGTCCTCAGAAAAAAGGACAGCTTGAACATCAACTGGGCAAACTTTGCTGATGAAGACCGTGGGACACAGCTCACAGCTCTGGAACCTGGAGCTGAGACTGTTTTGACTGAACTTTCGAGCCGCTGTTATTCAGAGTTCAGATGTCATCGTTGTTGCAGATGAGCTAAATGAAGAAAAAGTGCAGGGAGTGATAAACAGCCTCAGACCTGCTGGGTGTGAATGAATCGGTGTCATCAGTTAGTCAGACAGCGAGACAGGCGGAGACGGCAGGGGAGTCTGTGTCGACTTCATTGTCCTGTCCGACAGAGGCTGATGGGTCTCTAAAAGACTGACAGATTTCACTTGGCCAAGAGCCAGCGGGCTAACACACACACACACATTAACACACACATTTACATACGAGCGGCACCCTACACAGCATGGGAACTTTTGGGGCTGCTGGTCCCGATGAATGGATGACGGAGGCGGAGGGCAGATTGTCAAACTATTAGTGTCAAACATGGGATTCAAAATCGTGTGTCCCCCCCCGCCAGTTAATGGGAAAAGAAACACTGCAATCATTTATTTTAATTGAAAAAGAGTGAAGTGCTGCAATAAATGCAGAAAAAAAACACCCCTGTATCATGAGAAATTATATAAAGATAGCAACAAACGTGTAGACAAGACAGTCCGGACAAGGAATAAATTGTTTTTCAGAGTAACTAATGAGGGCTTGTGCTTTTCTTCAGAAAAACAACTCCTTTTGTGTCCCTCGAAGTATCTGAGGGTCAGACTCAACCTGCTCCTCCTTCTAGAAATGAGACGGACCTCACGAGACGTTCAGGAGCTCATTGTCAACTTAGAAAATACCATGATGAATCCCTCAAACGATGAAGAAAGAGTAAATACCAGTGAGTTTAACACATGAAAGCCTACACCGCACAAATTACAGGTATTTACTCGAGTCTAACTTGGTGTAATAATCGGTGTCGCTCACGTTATGTATACATTTTCCAGTGACTGGTCACTTGATTGCAAACACCCGGTGAAAACGACATATTTCCTTGAGTTAATGAGATGTTGAGGGTCGCCTGAAGGCTTTATTTGACGATTTATCGACCAACACATCCTCAAACCTAAACGACTGAACGGACTCCCAAAACGACATACTGTGGTACCAGACCTTCGTCGTCATACGGTTTACGTTGTGAAATGGTTGCAGTTTGGTTAGACTCGATGGACAACAAAAGTGAAGGCAAAAAATGTTAATCGCCCCCTGGTGGCTGGCTGCAGTACAGGTCATAAAACCTTCCCCCTCCATGTTAGCATATGGGACATGAGCCAAACTTAAAACTCAAAGTACACGTCAAATAAATTTTTCCCAAAGATGGTTTCTGTCATTTTAGCTAGTTCTTATCGGGCTGATGTTTGTTCAAGTGTTCATTTTTCTGATCAGTTTGGTTTC
Organism: Hollardia meadi; assembly: GCA_037974645.1. Lineage (NCBI taxonomy): Eukaryota > Metazoa > Chordata > Actinopteri > Tetraodontiformes > Triacanthodidae > Hollardia > Hollardia meadi. The sequence goes on along the minus strand of JBBPCS010000878.1, from coordinate 6,481,590 downwards.
AATTACTTATTTGATGCTATAAAAAGGGGCCGAAACGTCATGATTGACAGCTGAGCCCTGCTCCTGATTGAGTCGGACGGGGCGGGAACTCGATACTGCGACTTCCACCAGCTCAAGATGGCAGCGCTCGTATCGGAGATATTTTGGCTTCATTTTTGCACAGTGGGAGGAAGTGGAGACGCGTCGGCCATCTTCGTCGTCAGTCTTTATGTCAATAGGACAGCTTAACAGTTATCCTAAAAGTTACAAGAGCTTTTTTAAAGATTTTGTGTAATCGTTAGGATACTTAGGAACTATTAATCTGTAATGGTTTTGTTCCTAAATCAGGTCTTAACCCTAATTACCATGGTTACCAAACCAAGTTAAGATAGGATCTGCAAGTTAGGAAGTTTCCCCAATACGGCCCCAGGTTAAAAAATACCAAAGTTACCAAAACATCGCGTACTTAGTTATCCAGAGTACTTAGAGTTATCCACTGTACAATGTGGTTGTCTGGACAACAGCATCACAAATCTGACTCTAGTCTCAAGTTCACAGCTCCGTCTTTGACCATCTCCGTCCAGTTAAAAGGCACGAGTGATGAGATTTATCTCAGACTGAACACAGCGACGATGAGGCACGTCTTTCGTTCTCCGGTTTCTGACAGAACAGAGCTCGGTGTTGATCTACAGTCTGAACAAAGCGGGCCTGACGCCAACGTTGACCCGCAGCGCTAATGAGGACCAACCTGTGGTCTCAGCATCTGCCTTTGAGCCGCATTCAAAGAACGTAGCTGTTCAAACTCGTTCACACGTAGGCCTTTCCTGTTTTTTTGACACTGACGTCGTCACCCCACCCATTTGAAACAACACTGAGATGGGGGCTGTGTATTAATCTGGGCCCCTATATTAGGGTCAATAGAGCCACCCGGTCAGTCATAGCAAACACAGTGGAGACCCGGGCCTAAATCAATTTACTTAGGAAAACTTGAGGTCAGGGAGGGTTAAGTAAGAGGTGGCGGGGGTGGGCGGCGTCGCTCCTCCATTCAGCATATCTGATTTAATACGCATCGGAGCAGGGGAGGTGAGGGAGGAGGAGGGGGGGGGGGGCGTTGCAAATAAACTCAGCGGATATTAAAGGTCAAGGGGTCGTCCAACATGTGTTTTCTGAGACGGACTTACTGAAGACTAAAGCAGACGAGTCACAGCTGAGACGGGGGCGGCACAGATGTGGGCCGAGCCACCAGGTAATAATATTTACAGTCAGTACTGAACATGTCAAGAGTTTGATTGTCTATAATTACAATAATGTACGCGCAAAAATAATAAACTGCTGCTCTGACTTAGCAGTTTATCACGTCTAATTACGCCAAAATAGGCTTTCAAGCGATTTTTCATGGTGTGCTCTGTGTTGCCATTGTATTTTATTTTCCCTGCTTATCGTATTTATTTTTTAATGAATCCTTAATTGAATAAACACAATGTTTGATGTAGGTTTTAGGTGCTGATCTTGACACAAAATTCACCCCAAAACATTAGAAATGTGTCAAAAATAACAGCTGCTCATGACGAATTTAGCATTTTTAGGAAGATTTTTGTGTTTGATGGTGTTTTGTTTCTTATTTTGGTGAATAACTGAACAAACAATATTTATTTATTTAATGAGTTCTTTTATTCGTCGCTGTTTCACCTCTAAATTTCAGAATTTGCCACCTGGGGATCAAAGTTTTATCTTATTTCATCACATTTTGGTGTCAGTACCTCAAAATCGAGAGAGCAAGGCTTTTCTATTAAAGTTTACATTTTGAAACAATAAAACAGAAAACCATAAAAGAAGGGGGGAATTGAAACAGTACTGAAGAACACAGATTGAACATACATAAAAGTGAAACATGCTGTCATCCTTTCAGATTTTAGCGGTTGCCTTCAGCCCTTCATGTGAGCTGAGTGATGCTGTGAACTTTGTCTGCAGCCTCTCTGACGTACACGAATATAAAACCCTATTAAGGTGGATTTCACAGTTTTTCCCACAGTGGGGACAGATACGAACACAGTCCGTCTCACGAGCACCTCTGTGGAAGTCATCAGTATCAGATGGCAAGATGGGGAAAAGATTTCTCACGCAAACCTTTTAAAAGATATTCAATATTACTTTTGCTCACAGGGAAGATTATTTCCATATGACAGCGGCTGAAGTGATACCATCGTTTTTTAACAGTTATGATATAACTTCCGTGTTTTATTTTCATTTAATTTGACTCATTTCTTTGTCGTGCACTGGAGCTGCCCGGCCTCACTGATACAGTCTATGATCAGGCTGCAGATGGTCACTGACTTCGTCCAAGGGATCATACAAAGAAAAATAAACCTGTAGCTGCACTGAAGACTTTATCAGGTCAGTGCTTTTACATAAAAACAGCACTTTATTATTACATGATTTTAAGAGACAAAGCAAGCAAAGAAAAATACATTTGAATATATATACAGTACCAGTCAAAAGTTTGGACACACCTTCTCAGTCAATGGTTTTTCTTTATTTTTTATTATTTTCTACATTGTAGATTAATATTGAAGACATCAAAACTATGAAGGAACA
>JBBPCS010000878.1:6440477-6478197 GCA_037974645.1 Hollardia meadi | reverse complement strand
ACACACACACACACACACACACACACACACACACACACACACACACACACACACACACACACACACACACTCTGAAACATGCACACACAGACCAAGAGACATCAGAAATCAAAGGTCCAGGGGCCGCTGGGGGCCTGTAGTTCCTCCTCTTTGCTGTGTACCCAGAGCTCTCTTCGGGATCCACTTTGATGCGTCTGTTAATTAACTCCTGAAGGGACGGCGGTAACACCACGATCAGGCCTGACAGCCGCTGAGTCGAGCAGGGGAGTCCGTGTGTGTGTGTGTGTGTGTGTGTGTGCGCGTGAATTTCAAGGGCGGATATGAAGGATGCCCCACGCTGTGCGGAGAGATGCCCGCGATGACATTTTGACACGTCGAGAAAACGAGTGATCCCAGATGTCAGAGTTTCTGTGGGGGGACAGATCGTCTCTCCCATCATCCACCGGGGCTGGTTTGGTTATCACAAGATGTGATAGCTTTGCCGTGTTCAATAATCGCCTCATGCAGCGCAGAAGCTGCTCCCTGATGACGAGCCTCGGCCTTTTCCTCGTATGACAAGCAGTTAAAGCCAAAAAAACAAGCTGCCAAACCACAGCAGCATCGAGCTGAGTAACAAACCTGACATCTTTTTTTCCTCCCCAAAACTTTTTGAACATGTGGCGTCCCAGCGGGGCCATGTGGTATTCTTTAGCAATCAACCCCCCCCCCCTGTTGGCGGCGTCTTTCCACAAGCTCAATCAGACCTTGAGGTCAGGAGGAATCTCTCCGGCCCTCCGGAGGCCCCCCCGGCTTCTTCTTTCCTCCCTCCAGGAAAGGGAGGAGACCCACCAGGGGCCGGGGATAGACTCTATCCTGGCCGGGGGCCCCTGGAGGTCTGTGACATACTGTTAGTGACGGGGCCTCAGCAGGTGTCACTGGCTATTAGCTGCGCTTTCAGGTAAGAGAGGCCCTGCTGCTGTGTGACAGCTGTAAACCTGAGAGCGCAAACATTCAGTCAGCAGCTCCGCAGAGTAGAAACACTCTGAAGTTTGACTTCAGGAAGTCTACAGACGAATCAGCAGCAATATGTATCATTATTAGTGCAATGTGGGGTCATTAACACTGATGCATTCACATGTAAGTAGCATTTGATGCTGTTAATGGTTGAACTACGTAATGTTAGTTACGTTAATAACGATGCATCATAACATCTCGGTCTTTGTCTGCAGAGTAACCGCTCACTCCGTTCATCACTGGGAACAACTTGCATTATTTCGGTTCGTTTGGTGAAGCAATGACACATTTATGCCTTTTTAGTGCTGGTCTGGTTCATTTTCACTTATTTACAAACGAACCAAGAGAAGCGAACATCAAGTTTTACAGACTGGTCACTGATCAGGTCATTGATTGGACAGTTTCTGCGATTGTGATCCTGCATCATCAGGACTCACGTGGGGGAATCAAACTGTGACTGACTGTGTCACAAAGAGGACATGAAGACATTATAAGCATTGTTATTATTAGACTGCAAGTGGATCGCATGTTATGAATATAAACAGGTAGAGACTGAACATAAAAGGAGGCGTCTTGTACAGTAACGATTCAGGGATTATTACTGTGGGATCAATGTCAAACACTTTTTAACCATAGAGCACCATACAAGCACAGCAGTTTAAAAGCTTCTGAACCATTAATCAGGGAAAATACCCGTGCTGACGTGCATACATGATTATCATATGATTTGTATAAATATACACCTGGATTATTCAGATAAATCACGAGCAGCAGATGGATTTATTGGCAGTTTATCTCTTGAAATCATGCTAAAATCGCATATCTGCTATCATTAAATCCTGTGGAGGAGGGAGTTTCCCTTCATTTAGGGCCTCATGTCATGACGCTACCTCTAAACACTCATCGTACATTCATGAAGAGTGACCTTTAAATACGTCATCATAGTGTTTGTGCGATGGCGAAGGGCATTTTTATGATTTGATTGTTGAAAATTAGCCTCCAGGAATCAACAACAAAGACAGAAACAACCAAACATTACAGGAAGTCACTGTTCTGCTGTAGAGTAGTGAATGATGTCGAGCTTCACAGAGGGTTCTAGTTCTGATTTTTAAAGAGAGAATTAAAGAATTAAATCAAATCAGTTGCACTCTTCATACTGTCTGTATGAATGTGATGCAGGATGTTGGTAAAAACAGAGCAAAACGTTTGCTTTATGACTAAAAGTGAGAAAGAAAGACTTACCGAAGGCGCTGATAAATAAAAGGACACATCCGGGCAGTGAAGAGGAAGTCAGCGGTCCCGACTGCGGCTGTAAAACAGCGAGTGGCCGGGCTGTAGCGGGACCATTTGGCCAAAGGGTCAGGGATCAAAGCAGTCGGTCGAACCTCGGCGGTCAGTGTGGACTTGACGCCGTCGGCAGGCAGAGCTGTGGAGACACACATATGGCAGGGCCTCAGCGACGACTCAACAACAGCTGTAGCTTGTATTTATGAGAGCTGAGAACACATTCAACTGATGAGGAGATGGAGTTTAGTGTCTTTGACGAGATTCAGGGTTCTTTTTACACTGCAAGAATCAAACCTGCAACCTTTTACCCTCCTCATCTCATAGAACCCTCCTGCCCTGCTGCTTGCACTCACTTTGTGTCTTTTTTCTGGGGGATTTTTCAGGTTAACTTCAACACCAAAGTGCTGCAAAGTAACTTCAGTCATTTAATGTGGGTTTACAGCCCTCTGCAGAAAGTATTACGTGGAGCGGAACTGGACTAAGAAAATGAAACAAAAACAGGATCCCTACTTTCGATAAATGCTAGTCACTTGGTCCTGTTGCCATTTTCCTTACTTTCCCAAGATTTCATGTTCAGATTTTATGAGCCCAGTTTTATACATAATCTTAAAAAGTAAGTGAGGAAACCTGCGGGATCTTATGAGAGTAAGTTTTTACTCTGTCCTTCCCACGCAGACCTCCTCAAATCACAAACATTTCAGTCATAAAATGGCATCTTTTTATGGCTGAGTGAATTGAAAATGATGCAGTAAACAATATAGTTTAATGTTCAATTACAATAAAATAAAGCAGAAAACGAGGAACCAGTGGATGTTTTGCATTATTCCCTTCACAAATGACAGAAACAAGTGGCTGATTATCAAAATTGCTGGTGATTAATTTTCCTACCCATTAATCAACTAATTGTTTCAGCACTAAAGCAGTTGCACCTTAAAGCGCTGAGTTCAGGGTCTGCTGTGGACCACAGGTGGGAGGCGCTCATTAAAATAGTCCGGTCATGGAGCCGAGCCAAAATATCATTCAGCTCTTTTACTATCCTCTGTGTCCCATCAGTGTTTATCATCAGCTTAAAGGACAAATAGTGAAGCAAATAATGAAAATAAGCAGCAAACAAGAAGCGTTTATCACATTTGGCCTCGTGGGAACACTCCCTCTGCCTTGTGCTCTGTTTTTAGCTTTCAGATCGGGGATTTCGAGTCTCGTTGCTTCTCTTGAAGTTAAGAGTAACAAGTCTGGGAAGTCGGTATAAATTCAAATGTCACCGTTAGCCTCTATTTGTACATTAAGTGCTCGCACAATAAACAACCCCCCCCCCCCTTCTGTCGAAGCTGTATTCTATTTAAGACTCGCCACCGACCTGGGCTTCTTTTATGGGATAGCTATTATTCAAAGGAGAATAGGTGTAGGGCCCAACCATAAATTCCAGCAAGTGGCCCTTCGAAAGGGGTACCGCGCCGAGGAATTGACTGCGTGCTCTGTGATTTTACTCTGCTGGGCTGTGACCTTTTGAGTCGAGACAGAGTCATTTGTTTGGTTGACAAGAGCTGCTCTAATAATTCAGGGGAACAGTGGCTGCTGGTAATATCCAGTGATGAGCCAAACTGTACTCTTGTAAGCCGGCTACACCTAGAAGACGGAGGCATTTGTTTTCCTGACGCAGGAAATAGCCTTAGACAGAAGGCCGTTTGATTTCTGGGAGTCGAGGCCCTCCACAGGACTAATGTAAATCATGTGTGTCACTGAGTGGTTGTGGGCTTTTAATTTACTCTGTGTCAAAGGTGTTTTTTTGGGGAGGGGGGACTTACTTTGATATTTTTGGGTGAATTTCATGGTGAACTCCACATGATGCATGAACAGCCTTTTGGATATCCCCTGCAAAAGGGAAAAAAAAAAAGTTTTTTGTGATAATTGTGCAGAAACAAAACAGTCCAAAAAAAAGGCTTTGAATGATTGTTCACAAATGTTAAACATGCATAAACAGCAGCAGCAGCAGTGAAGTAAATAAAGAAGAATTAACACCAGATGTGTTGTCTCAACAAACAGGTGAGTGCTTGGGTTCCTCTCAGAGTAACTGAAAGTATCAACGGAACAACTGATTTCTGCACAATGACTTGGGAGAGAAGGGGAGGACGACCTCTGAAGTTGTTGTTCTCTTAAATAACTTTATTGTGAGGATCTCTTTGTTGGCCATTATACTCAAATGAATCATTGTTTGCCCTTTCAAAGGAGTCAACAGTGGGAGGTGACAGTTAATTACACTGCTAACTGAGCTGTTGACTTGCTAACATGGTTGTTAGCTACACCTACATGTAACTGAGAGGGAGTCACTCCTGAGCCTCTTCTCTTGATTTAGGAGCAACTTTATTTGTGAGGGAAGAATAGTAACTTGTTAGACCTATAAGTTAATGTTGCACAAGGTGAAAAGTTGTGAATTCCTCGCTAATGTTAGACTACATACAACAATGCTGAACCATAAGTTGCTAATGCCTAAACTTCTAATGCTTTCTAAGGTTCAAAGGCTAACACCAATCTTAGCTGTAATGGCTAATTTAAACATTGGTAAACGCTGTACTCATTATAAAGTTGACAACAAACTCAATAGACTAATTGAAACCTTTTGAAAGGCTGCAATGCTAGCAGTAATGTTAACCTTTGTTAGCTTTAATGTCACAAGAGCACAAGCTAATTGCTACTTCATTAAAAGCTTAAAAATACAAAACCGCTACCATTTAATATTTTAATGTGTTTATTCAGAAAGCAGCGGGTTATTGAACTTAAAACTTTTCGCAGGCAACAATGCTAAACTTAGATGCTACAAGATGAGAGGTCAACATGCTAGGTTAGCTGAACAGAAAACAGAAGCCTATAACAGCAACCAAATACATTTTTTTGGGAATACGTTGAAAAGGTGACCAGTAACTTATAGCTAATCAATTGAAAGCTTTTAAGACTGCAATGCTAACAGAAATGTTAACAAAATAAGAATTTGCAGTTAGCATATTTGAAACTTAAAAGGACAATAGTCCTTAAACGAAAACGAATGTTGACAGCGTCTTCTGTGGATTGTTCAGAGTAAAAGGAGTTGCTGATGACTAAACTCCATTCACCTACGTCGTTTTGGGGTGGAGGAATCTTAAAACTGTACTTCAAAAAACATAATACTCACATATGAACACAGTGAGGGTAATATATCAAAAGATGACCCGTGGTTTACTTTAAATCTACTTTCACCTAGCCTAGCTGCTAAATGTGTGAACAGCAAATGTTAAGCCTGACTAATAATGATTTGCGAGGACAGATCAGAGGACTGCAAGCGTGAAAGACTGCCATTATGTGCCTCATATATCACCTCAACTAAAGGAGCTTTTGTTTGTGTATGTGTGTGTGTGTGTGTGTGTGTGGTGAGGGACTTCCCATGAGGCTTCACTCCTGGCCTCTCACACCTGTTACACTGATTCATCCGCAGCAATAAAGACACCAGACAGAACTGTCAGTCAGAAGTTTGTTAAAGAGGCAGTAAACTGGGTTCGGTCATTTACAAACTCAATCAAGGGCTGGTTCATCAAAGTGCGCGACCTACAATCGTTGCATTGTTAAAGGGGGGTTGTTACTCAGGCCGTCCCGTAACCAGAGAGGCCCGGTTCCTGAAACTGCATGCTGGCAATGAGTCGGCTACAAGCTATTTCAAGTCAAAGGTTCATGAGGAAGGCGGTCAGTTTCATCTCAAGATGTCAAAAAATATGTATTTTACATAAGAATTTACCTCAGTGTCCTCTTTTAAAGCTCTTAAGCCTAAAAGTGGCGTAAATTTTCCACGCTGGAAGATATCTTCAGATTCTTTACTTAAATAAAAGTGAAAATACTCCAAACATCTAAAAAGACTACATTAGAAGTTATAGTCCTGAATTCAAAGTTACTTTATGGCCAAAATGTAAAAGTACTCATTATTATACTTACTTTATAATTATTTTCTGTGTATTATTAATTATTATGATGCCTTATTGTGTAATGAGCACAATAGGCCTTACAGATTTAATAATATTCATATTTGATGCCCAAATAAAATGAGTTTAAAGCATTAAACACTGCGAATGAGCTGATTTGAACCTATAGATTTTGAATTATACTGAAATTATTAACACACCTCTCAGTTTTATGTAATTTTATCTATTTAATCTATTTTTTTGGCAAAGTGTGTTTTTTATTCTAAACCGATATTAGAAAAAAAGATATTAGATTGAGATAACATACATAAAATATAAGATCTTGAAAAAGTTAGTAAGTGGACAAAGAGAGGCAACAATTAAAACTTCCCCAAATTGGAGAAGTTAGAACCACAGAATGTATTTCCAATTAAATGATCATCCAAAAGTTATGTTGATTGCCTAATTTATTGATCGGCTAATTGTTTTACTGCGACTTTAATCTTGTTTTTTAAAAGGGCTATAAATAAAGTTTTTATTTGTCATTATTCTAATTTCAATACATGCTACTACTGGCAAAATGGTGCCATATGGTTAATGCTTTACCTCAGCTGGGTGCAGAATCTAATCTGAGCCAATAAAGAAACTAACAGAGGAGAAAACAGGTTCCTAAATATTTAGTTTTTAAAGGAACATCTAAGTCACATTATGACGCCTGACTAAATAGTCTGAAAGTCTACTTCATTTCTATTCCACCTTTGAAGATAAAGTAGTATTGTTCTAACTGTTCAAGCCACAAAGCCTGTCTGAATAGTGCTGGCGGAAAGGTCAATAGTCAAATAAACTTTGATGACATGTGAGCTACGACCTCCGACTCCTCATCCCCCGTCCCCTTTAACCCTGAAAACCCCCGCGCCGACCCCTATGTCCCCACTGCCAGAAAGCAGATTGAGTCGTGAATCGCAGGGGTTCGCGGGAAAACCGAAAGCCCCCCGCATGGTGAGCTGTCTTTCATGAAAAAAAATCCCTCGACATGTTTGCTCGAGGATAATCTCATAGTTTGAGCGATAAGATAAACATGTAGCAGAGGGCTCGTGTTCGTCAGGTCAGGCACCACGTGGAGACGGTTTGCATTGAGATTTTAAACATCGAGCTCTTCTTATGCATGAATGAATGAACAGTTACAGGTTCAGTGTTTTTGATGGAGGAGACTGGACACCAGCTATTCTAGGTTTTGGTTCCTCATCATATCAACCCTCTCCTATATGATCAGGTTATCACTTGACCTGAAGTCACATGATAACTCCGTCTGCTGAGGAAGACCATGAGATGCGGTTAAAAGCGGGTAAAAATGCAAGGTCAAGAATGTTTTGTCACACTCAGGGTGTTTTTGGTTGTTTATTTTTAACATCAAAATTTGGCCATTTTGTCTAAAATTGGTTCGTTAGTGAGTAGTGGCAGACGTTAGCGAGTAGTGGCAGACCTTAGCGAGTAGTGGCAGACCTTAGCGAGTAGTGGCAGACCTTAGCTAGCTGTGGCAGACGTTAGCTAGCTGTGGCAGACGTTAGCTAGCTGTGGCAGATGTTAGCTTGTGGCAGACGTTAGCTAGTGGCAGACCTTAGCTAGTGGCAGACCTTAGCGAGTAGTAGCAGATGTTAGCGAGTAGTAGCAGGACACGTTTGTCTGATGATTTTCAAATGTAACTGGTCATTGAAATTATGCATTTTAATTTGGCAGTTTTTATTTTTTATATTTATTTTATGCGAATTCTTGAGCACCTTCTTAAAAAAACATAATTATCTTAGTAAATTGAAAAAGCCCACTAGATGATGCTCCGGCCCACTGGTTGAAAATAGCTGCCCTAAAATAATAAATGTTCAAAAGTTGTTTTCATGCAACAGCAGCGCTGTTTTGTGCAAGTGGTTGTAAAACTCTTTTAGTATTTATCTCGCTCACATCACACTCAGTGCTCCTGACGAGCCTTTTCATGAACGCTCTCGAGCAGGAACATCAACAGTACTCTCAGTGATTCCAGAGAGGGTCTCGAGTGATTCCTGAGTGTACTCATCCCAAATTAACACTTCCTTCCCTCAGCGTGGCCCTCCGAGTGTACTCGAGTCGTCCGGCGTTAACAGCTCCTTTTGTGTTCTTTCCCTTTCAGAGACGTTGGCGATGGAGACTTCCACATCGAGAGCCGCCGAGAAGAAAGACAAAATGGACGGGAACGGATTCTCCGACCTCCCGAAGAAGCCCTCAGAGACGAGAGGTAACTCTCTTCTAAAAAAGTTTCTCCCAAGCAGCAACTGGATCTGAATTTCCTGTCCGGTTTTGTCTGTCAAGCCTCTGTGTGACAGAATGAGTCGAGGTCTCGCAGGTGCTCAGCTGGAGGGCAAAGGGGGAGCCAACACGGACGATGAAATATACATTTCAAAGATAAAGTGCCTTCTTGGGAGCCGATGCTCACGGCTCTCCTCAGGCCTGATAAGGTACCAGCAGCAGTCAGAGGTGACTTACAGTAGATGTCTGATAAGAATCCGAAATAGACTCAGGTCTTAAAAGAGCATCATTAATGCGGATCGCCCCTGTATCAAGGCCTGGTGTGTGCAGTCGACGAGTGTGGCACCATTTGAGCACATAAACACTGATGAATCGATAACATGACAAGAGAAGGGGTGCGGGGAGGGGGGTCGGGGCAGGTGAGAACGAGTGTTTGTGTTGTTGAACTAAATCAAGAGTAGCAGCGATCCTCTCTCGCAGCGGAGGGACAGGCAGAAAGAGAGAATACATGTTTTAAAGATGTCAGTGAACGTGTGATGAAAGCCCGGCATAATGAGGCTGAAAGACCTTGTTCTTACCTCCAGAGTACAAAGGCAAAAAAAAAAAAAAAAAAAAAAAAAAAATGGCTGGGGCTGGTAGAGCCGAGGACGACATGGAGCTTCAGAGAGTGACAAAGATGCAGACTGATGGGCCGCCTTTGAAATGGAAATTAAACGCGTGATTTAGTGACATCTTTAGTCATTAATGAAGGACTTGGTGGCCTGCCATCATAAAGAAACACTCATTAATTGATAAAGAAGGAACAAAGCTGGAAATGGAGCTCAAAACCAGGCAACTCACCAAAAATTAAAAAAAATAAAAATTCGGTTTTTAAAGGAAAAGCTGGAAAGTCAGATGAGGTTTTTTAGTCCAAGCAAAATAGTGTTGCAGCATTCTCCTAACTGAAGAAGCTGGGGAAAAACTAGTAAAAAACATAAAATGACTCCATATAGTTCGTCCAGCCAAGTGGACGTTTCCAGTCTGGACATTTTACAGTTCACCTTTGATTTCTCAAATCATCTCAGTGAGCAAAACTACAAAAATAAGACTCATCCTTTAAGTTTCTTCCATGGGAAATATGTAGATAGGACTGAGGAATGAGGAGGAGAGATTTGTTTGCATCACATTGTAAAGTTTCTCCTTTATGGCACAGATATTTCTGTACATCTTGACGAACATTTCCTCCTCAGCATTAAACAAAAAAGCTAATCGGGATATTTCGGCCCGTCAAAGCACTGACCCACATTTTTGACCAGATGAGCAACAAGCTGACGTATTTTTATGGCCCACAAAGTTGAGGTGAGGACGACACGAGAGGTAGAAAGAGAGACAGAGAGTTTGCATGTTTTAGAGATGTCAGCGAACCTGTGATGAAAGCTGCGTATAACGAGGTTAAAAGACCTCGCTCTTACCTCCAGAGTATAAAAGGGATGAATTACTGGGAAGCTGAGCGGCGGACGACACCGAGTTTGACTGACATGGATGCAGAGTGACGGGGGCCCACTTTTGAAATGGAAATACCGCCATTGATTTAGTGACATTTCTTCTCTTTAATGAAGAACTTGGTGGCCTGCCACGATGAAGAAATCAAACATTAATTGTTCATAAGAGAATGTAGGACGGTTTTACATGCAGAGTTGGCGCGTACGGTGCTCCATTTCTTGACGTGGTCCTCTTCAATATTTGAACAAATCTCTTTCCCTGCTCTGGATCATGGGGACACTCATGTGGTCAGGGGTCAAACTTCCTGTCCTTGAGCAAGGCACTGGCTGCACTCTATAATCATTTTTAGAAACAGAAACTCTCACACTTTGGACAATGTGGAAAGGCCAACGTCTCAAATCCATAACTTCCATTAATAACAGTGTTCTCTGACTAACTAGAGCTCCATTAGCATTAGCATTGTGATAATTGATTAATGGCTTAATGCTTCAAAAAGTGCACTCTTATTTGATGTTTCTCAAATGTGAGAATTTGTTGCTTTTCTTGGTTTTGAATGATAGCAAAGTGAATATTTTGAGGGTTTTTCAAAATCAAAATATTTGATGATGTCGCCTTTAGCTGTCGGATGGTGTGATGAAACTTTTCAATGTTTTCTGACGTTTTATAGACCAAACGATTGAACGAGCAATCGAGAAAATAAGTGGAAGATGAATCCCTAATTCTAATGTTGGTTCAGCTGACACCTGATGTACATACTCTCATTAATGAAGGTTAAAGACCCCCATTCAATCAAAAATGTGTTTTTCTTTACATCCCCTAAAATGCCTGACCTGATCTTTCACCGGTCAACCTAGCGCAAACAGCGGTGGTGGGCGGAGCCAGAGGCCTTTGATACATAGATCCACCACCGGGAAAACCATGTTAAATAAAATATTAGTCATTATGTACTTTAGAACGTGTCTAGAGGGGAACTTTAATGAAGACAGATCCGGATTTGAACATTAAAACAGGCACAAAAATCCTTTGTAAGTCAACTGGCAATGTAACATTACAAGAATTAAGTTTTTTCTATCAAAATTTTATTCTCATAATATTTGCTTTTTTCTCTTTCTGACGCTGTCAAGAAGTGCAAGTTTGTTTTAAGTTAAAATTGTAGGAATTATCTCAGCATTATGATTATTTTTGATGTCTCAAAGTGAAAAATGTTTTCATCTTTATTGAAAACACAGAAGCAGTTCAGGATAAGACTCATTTTACATGACTCCAGTTCCTTTTGACCTTTAACTTAACCTCACTTGAACTCGTCCTGTTGTATATTTATAAGCGGCCGTTTTCAATATCAGCTGCTGAGTTTTTAATCTCACCTTAAATGAAAAGTCCCTCCATAACTCTTCCTCCCTATCAGCTTTGTTTAAGAGCCCCGTATTTTAATCTTAAATAAACAAGAAGCTCCCATTCACAGCCGCCTCCTGTTCCCGTCTCGAACCAATCAGATACCAGCGTAGAGGCTCAGGCCTCGGTCCTAAAAACCACAACCGTCTGCCACTGGGTCGAGACAGAGCAATTACTTATCGCCGTAATATGCATTATTATTCCTGTTGCCAGCTCCTGATAAGTGAATATGCAGCATGAGAGGGGGGCAGATGAGACAAGGTCCTTGAACCTGAGAGCTTATTCCCAAACAAGTCGGCCGAGGGAAAAGCAGACCATTCTAATATACTGCTGCTGTTCAGGCCTGCTTTTATTGGCAGTGTATTGTTTACTGTTGGCTGCAGAATTCCTGTCACCTAAGTCATGCCCACCTCTGAGCCTCGACGCCGGCTGTATAACAGCCCGCCCTGTTTTATATTCCCGTCCAGCGTTATTTATTTAGAACAATTTCCTCTCTATCAAAGGACATGGCTAATGCCGAGTTTTAATATGTTATTTACACATAAAAACAAGCTATTTACAGCGGTGTATGTGTGCAGAAGGGAGGAAAATGAATGGGCCCCTGCGCCCCTCTCCGATCTGTTATATCACAGTTTAACAATCTGGATTGCTAATAGAACCATTTATCATGGAGCGGTCATTTGTTTTATGTGAGCAGCCCAGGTCCCGTTCCCAGAGGCCTATGGAAATGGGGTGCGCATATAATGAAGCTCAAGTGAGAGTCACTTTGTTTAAAAAGTGGATACGCCACGCTCAGAGTCAATTAGGATGGACCCAGGTGCTCCAGACGCTCCTATCTGCTCCTTTTTTGATGATCAAACCTCCTCCCCCTCCGGACGCGCTCCGGCCCTGCATCATGAAATTAGTTTTTTGTTTTTTTGGAGAGTGAAGGAAACAGGCTCTAACGTCAAATAAAATAAAACTCTGGCATGGTGATTTCTGGGCACTTGTTCGGTGTCATTTACCAAGAATCGGCCCTGGCGAGGCCACTTTTCTGGGCTGAACTCCCCTCTCCTCCCCTGGCCGAGACCGGGACTCTGCTGCCCGGTTAATGGATTCAAATGAGAGCTTGTATTTCCTCTGACAGCGCGCATCTGTCTGCCTATACAGGCTGGGCCTCGGCGCGCAGATTTACGCCATCTAAGGGACCTTCATGATTCCGAGCCCATTCGTAATAACTGAAGGTATTTAGAGTGAGAATATTGGTGAGAAATGCAGTGAAATGACAAAGAATCCGCCAACTGTTATTGATGTGTGTGTCAGTTTCTAGACTCGGGCCTTGGAGAATTAGAGTCGCCCTGTGTTATGGAAAAAATGTCCCTCTGTTTATATACATATAAGTCCAGAGACATTTCTTTAAGGCTTGGAGGAAATCTGATTTCTGTTGGATTGGTTAAATTTAGAGTTATTGCCTTTTCAAAATCCATCCGTTTCAGTCCAGGAAGCACATGACAACTAAACTTGATCCTGATTGGCTCCAGTCAGGCCAGTTTGCAGAATTTGAACTGGAAATTGCCCAACTGGATCAGAGAAAGCCAGTCAGAGTCCAGTTTTGAGAGGATGTACACCTGAATATGAATATTTTAAACCACAAGGTCCATTTATTAGCTTTTCTGGAGCTTTCAGACATATCACATGCTTAACAGTTGAGGTTCAAAGGTCATTCTTGGCCCTGGAAACAGTCGTTGAGAGAACAATCTCACCACAAGGTCCATTTAGGAGATTTCAACATCTAAAAATCTCCATCAGCAGTTTTCTCAACTTCTCTTTCTAATGTGAAACATGAACTTTCAAGCTTTAAAGCCAACATGGAAGTACTATTTAGTTTATTCTTATCCTGATTTAGGAAACAAAACCCTTTAAATCCTTCACGGATGCAGATTTCTTTTGGTAACTGCTTTGTTTTCGGAGCTCGTTGTACGTTTTTCTCTCCCCTCCGTCTGTGTCGGTAAACTAGGACAGAGGAAACTACTGGGTGCCGCTAATGATTTGATTAACTGGCTTTGGTGGCTCATGACATACATCTTGCCGAGAGTGAGTTTGTCATTCGAGAGGGAGATTGATGCGCCGCGCTCAGCACCTCCCCCGCCTACCTCCCTCCATTCCTCCCTCCATCCCTGCCCACAGCCTCCCAGGTCTTTCTGCTGAGTCTGGCTGGTCCGCAGGGAGGGACCCTAAGTATTTAGCACCTCCGAGGCCGCCCCAGGGCAACACTGGGTGGGAGGGACGGAGGGGGAGGCAGAACTAAACAGGCTAAACAGACACTTTCATGAACGAAAAGGAAGCTTATTCACGATAGAGCTATAAATTACATTGCAAAATAAATATAATTTGAAGATTTTATGTGGTAAATTTCTCTACCAGGTCAATTTTAAATCAAAAATTGGCAGAAAAACATCAGAATTACAGCTTTTACGATTAATCGCTGCAGCTTAGTGACCTTTCTCCCATGTTTAGACTAGTACTGACTCACTAAAGTGGTCCTGTGTATTCCCTGCAGTGTGCAGGAAGGTTTTCCAGTAACATTGCGTAAGGTTCTCTGGATTAAAGCAAACACTGACATCTGCTTCAGGTCTCATCCAGCCCGTGAGTCAAACTGGAGCTGAGGACGCGGTAACCAGGCTGCCCATTAGAAACAATGGGATTAGCTTGAATGTGATGAATCCTGAGCTCTGGACAAAAGCCCCTCGCTTAGATGAATGGAGAGGGGGGTGGGACTGGCCGTGTAAATAGTATTTTAAGTGAGGTGGGTTAGTGATAAGGCAGATTTCTTTATCTGGCCGGTAAAGTGTGGGCCGGTGGACAGTGAGTAATTGATGGTGGCTGGATGCGCAGGCCCCCACCGCAAGCTAGCGAGCTGCACAGAGAGCACTCAGGGGGTCAGGCCCGCTGGCAGAGAAAAATGTGACCGAAAAAGGCTCAGCATCCACCTCCTACTCCAAAAGGACGGCCACTAATCTTCCTGAGAAGAAGAAGATGAAGAAGAAGAAGAGGGGCCGGCGGTTCTTTTCTCTCGTCCTGCCTCTGTGCTGTTTAAATGAGGCCCTGCCCGGGGAGGCCTCAGAGAGGCCGGAGCAGAAAAATAGCCCCCTGACATTAGCACACAAAACACTATTTACACACAAACTATTCCACCATCAGCCGGGACAGCCGCGCTGCTGAAAACAACTGGATTTAACAGTGTGTTTAGCAGAGGAGTTGATACGGAGCAGGACAGAATAATCAACACAAATTCTTCATGTCATCATTATCCCAAGAGACCGAACTGTCACTGTACTGCAGTGATGGAATGAAAGTAGATTTATTCAAGTATTGCACTAAAGTACACACACATCTCTTTAGTTGTTTTTTTTTTTACAATAATACTGTATTGTGGCATCATTAATAGATACTGTATCTGCACTGTGACATCATCATCACACGAGAGTCAGTACGTACATAAACACAAACAGACTGCTTCCAGTAGATCGATCACAGACCAGAGCAGCTGCGTTACAGGTGATGAAAACATTATTTAAACACTTTCACTGCACTCACCGGTTATACATTCCACTCAGCAGATGTGAAGGACAGTTAATGTGATTTAAAAAAAATTGAATCAAGGTGACGTCACTTTATCAAGGAAGTAACTGAACGCAGCTCAAGTCCTTCACCTGCTTGAGAATTTGAGCCTGAAATCGGATGTTTTTTGCAGCACGTGGCCCCGTACAGTTCTCCAGTAATCACAGTGTCTCTCTGGATGCCTGTTTCCACACGAAAACCCACATGTGAGCCGACTGCACACACAATCATCTGGGCTAATGGGATTTCCACACACACACACACACACACACAAACACACATTTCTGTGGCTCTTTGTAAACATTTAGCTTGATGACTTTCCAAGATGCCCTCGTTCTGTTTTATCTGAAGTTTCACTGGAGGGAAAGGCTGGTCTGAGATTAGATGTACTAATTCAAAGCACAAATGTTTGTTCTTATATTTATTCTATTTATAGACGAGTGGTAGATTACTGAAAAAATAAAAAAGCGTTAAAAAAATGTTTTTGTTTGTCCACAGTTGCTCCTTACTTGTAAAAACTTGTGGAAACTTGTAAAAACAAGACCTACATATTCCAGAATATACTGTAGAAGCAGCCAATATATAGTCAGTAAAACTGGAAATACTCATGTTTCATGCCTTAAAATGACAAATTGTGGAAATTTTAAATTGTTTTAATCCAACTCACCTCATAAATACCAATAAAAGGGTCTAGTTTTAGTCAGGGGAGAGAAAAAAACAAATTTTGGCAGCTTTAATTAGCTGTTTTTCATCCACATTACATCCTAAAACATTCAAAAAGATCATGGGCATCTCTACAACAACACCTAGTTGTATTAACATATAGTTCATAGCCCTTTTCATAGTGTTTTTCTGATACTGACACCAGTATTGGAAATGATACAGCCCATATACTAGATTGGGTATCGGCGAGTACACAGATCCTCCACCACTTCACGTATTTTCCCTGAAACAGGACCTTTATACCTCCCAGCAGCGAACCGTACACCTGTATGCAACTAACCACTAAAAGTCTAAAAAAACAGGACAAAAAAGTTCGTTGCAAGCTAGAAATCTTTTGGTAAAAATGTAAAGTACTTTAATTTTAATAGTATCATCAGAAAAACATGACAGAATGTTCATTGTTTTCGGAAACATTTACAATATTCCACTTTTAATATGATGAACAGGAGACAAGTTTATAGATAAAGACAAAAACTGGTCAAAAATCACAAACTAGAAATCAGGGCGGTGAAAGTCGTCCCCCTTTGCTCATGGTTTTTCTTGTTAAACTCATCAAAATGAGGTTTCTCTGTGTTTTAAGTGCGTATGGCTGGTTCACTGAAGCTATCCCAGCGCTGACCGCGAGCTTCAGGCAACATCTGAAGACATCAATCTGTCCAAGCCTTTAAGGTTTGCTTGCACTGACTCCAAAAACAACAGGCTACATTCCTGGAGATTTACAACTGTGGGGAGTGAGTGGTCGGGAGCGACGTATGGATGTTTTAGAGGATTAAGCCAGAACTCCCCATCCTTTTCATTTTTCTCTTTCGTATCCCTCCTTTCCTGCTCTACCAGACTGCAAATGAGTTCTCCTCCCCCTGAGAGGTCGCCTCGGAGGTTTGGGGGGCAGGTCCCCGGTCGGTGCCTCCAGTCCAGCCGCCGCAGGCTGCAGACATGAGGACCAGCCACAGTATCAGTGACTAAAAGTTTAATTCTACAACCAAATCTTACAGTTATTTAGATATGCTGTTCCAGGCATGACTCATCAAATTGTAGAATTTATCTCCACGTCACAAGGCATGTCTGTGGCCGAAAACACAGTACCTGTCAATACGATAAAAAATGAGCTTGCATAGGTGTCGTTAGCATTGTGAAACAGTGTTTGTAGTGAGGTTTAGGCTCAAAAACTACTTGGTTTAGGAAAAGGTCACAGTTTCAGCTAAAATAAGTATGTTTAACATAAGGGTTACGGGACAAGTCAGATTATGTATATAAGTACCAGTACGCAATGGAAATGTAATGAGGTCACAGAACTATTACATGATTTCTTTATGTTTTCAGCCATTCTTACATTTCCTGTGACGGTCACCAATCTAACGTGTGTGGAATCAATCACATCACAAAGTAGAGTTAACGTGCCACGACAACCATAGCTCCAAATCAGACATCGTCATAAAACATGCCGACTGTTCTGGTTGAGTTTTGACCTTGGAAACATTTTTCAAGCTACAGGTTTTTCCAACTTTGTCAGATTTAGTTTTAATTTTATACTGAATACATTGCACATGCTAAAGATGGCAGTTTAAACTAGAGCAGTGCATCCAAAGACTCCCCACGAAACAACGACTGGTCCGACATGAACTCGACTTATTCTCAATAAATGTCTTCCACACTGACAGCTCAAAGTGGAGTGGGCAGATAAAAATCTGCTCTGTGTGGTTTTGTTTGTTTTTCCTGGAGCAGGAACACGAACCTCGACACAGTGAAAGTTGCTCTAAGTTCACCGTCTGAAGGCAGCGCTGATCTTTAAACATAATAAACACACTGAGGGGGAGGGGGGCAGAGAAGCAGGGGGGATGCAGCGTCTTATATAAACAAGTCGGGGTGGGGGGGTACTGACATAGACTCGCCTCAGATTGGTACGAATGACGAGCCCAGACACATCTGCACGAGACCGAATAAAAAACAACAACACTGCACATGTGGAAACACTGCGTGTGTGTTTAGTTAACTTGTGACCCATTAGGCAAACAGAGGGATCAGTGTCGGTGTCACTGCGGAGGCCATGTTGCTTAATCGGGGGACGACAGTGTGTTAAGTAAACCAGTAAAATAAACTTTGCTTATAGCAGAATAACTGAATACACACCAACACTGCAGATGTATGAAAAGACACTTAAAACTGGAGATTTTTTATCTGCTTGTTTGAAACAGTTTTGGTCACAAACTGTTGCAACAGGCAGTTATTGAAGAGGAACCGTCGTTTTCAGATTTGTCAGTGAGGCCACTTTAGTAGCACCTGCCTTCAAAATATGCTTTTAAAACATGAAACTTGCGTGAAGTCTTAAATCCAGGATTGACACAGGATTTTCTCTGGACTCAACCAGCCCGGAGCTACTTTTAGCATCGTCAGTGAATACGACCCTTGATCATTTGTGACAGCATCAACAGAAACAGAGGAAGAAATGTCGATATCCAGGCCTATAATAATTTTATTATTTAATTCCTTGAATCCAAGACACGTTTCTCTTTCAGGAGACAATATAAACAACCTGAAACCTCGTCACAACAACAGTTACAACTTAGAAGTAAAAGAAAACTAACTTTCTTAACTTAATTTAGTCTGTTTTTGGCATTTTTTGCTACTGATCTTACATACAGTGGTTTCTGTACCTGTTGGCTGCTGCTGTTTTATGCCAAAATCTTTTACCTTGACTAATTTTAAGTCCGCAGTTTGTAGGAACTCCTTTACCCAAAGCAATAGAATCTGAAACAGGAGCACTCTCCATTGAAGCCCAGACAAATTAAATTCTTGTGGGGTTTTAGCAGCTCGTTATGGTCCTGACCCGAACAACCGCAGTCTGAAGGTCCGCTCTTGATGTTATAGGACAAGGAAAAATACAAGGAAAGTAACTCTAAGAACTTAAAGTTAGATTGAAGGAGTGTCATGTCAGATGTTTTCCCTCTTCTTTTTCTTTCTGCCAGCAAATGGAAATCCCCCGGCGTCTGGCCCTCCAACACAAATACCAACCACAGAAAGTAAACCAAGAAAAAAAAGTCTCACTCAGTCAAACCTCCACGGAGAAATTACTGCCTCGAACCTTACAGTATTACTCCTTTGCACTGGACAAAAACCCACTAACACCCACCAACATCTGGCTTTTGTCTTCAGTAGGAAAAGGTACAATCAGTGATGTAAACATGACACCCGGGTGGAACAATTTTTAGCCCTTTTCCGGCGCGATGCTGTGACGTGCATTGAAGTTAAGGACGTTGGCATGTAAAAACTTTTCCATCAGTCTCCTTTCAAACATCGTTCAGTTGGTGTTGAGTTTGAAAGAGAGAATGAAGGAAAAGATATAAAGAATGTGCAGCTCTCAACAGAGATGGGAACAAAGCGAGAGGGCTCACTCTTTAGCTACTTCCCTCCATGTTATTGATTGAGACTTCTTTTTCAAAACAAGCTTTACCCTCTTCTTGATGCAGTCTGATCTGCTGCGAGACGCACCAGAGAAAACACAGAAAAGCCGACTCGTCTTCTGGCTATGTTTTACCCACATTTAAAAACCTGCAAATGCACGCTAATTTTAGTGTGCAGTGATGGTAGCGGGATGTGATCCATTGGGGAATCATGAGTGAAACAGATCCTTTCCTAAAACAGCTGCTCGCTGTAGTTTAATTTGTGTGGGTGCTCCCACTAAAGTCAAGATACAGTTCTTGAAAGTTAGTTTGAAGTTGAAAGGAAGTCACTGTCAGGATATTTGCTCAGAAAAAGAGTCAAAATAGGGTTGAGATGAATGTTTCCTGCAGTTTGTAGACGATTTGGTTAAGTCATTTCTGTAGTTGCCACCACGACTATACAGCAGCTACCACTGGAGACACTGAGGTCATGTCCTCTGTTTACTTTCTACAATGAAAAACGCAGACATGGAGGGTTAGCCTTAACGCTGTATACACTTATCCTTATAATAAACATACGTGACATTAACATATCATGTGCAATACCGTTCATGTGTTAATCACATGTGGAAAGCGATGTCACATGTGATAAATAGATTTTTTTCAGGGAATTTATCAACTTTATGAGCTGAGATCTGATTCCTTTGTTTCAGGACTAAGGCCACATCCACACTAGTATGCTTTCATTTTAAAATGCATGAAAAATGAAAATGTACTAGTGTGGATGTAGCCAAAATATACATTATATTTGAATTTTACTACCGTTAGTTCAAACAAAACAAGAAACTAATAACGGTTTCAGAATTTCCCCACAAACATGTTATTCCTGACATCTCAGAGGGCTAAAAACTGAAATAGCTAAATCAACAGAAAATATAATTTGACATTAAAGACCCAAATATTTAGAGAATTTTACAAACTCAAATTATCCCATATTAAAACATGTCAAGTTGACTCAGTCAGGTGGCCCATGAAGCACACAGCTGCCGCCGCTCTTTACGAAGTTACAGTGAAACGACAAGAGGCGCACTAATTGCCTTGTAAGTATTGCAGAAAGCAGCTGGAGATTAGCAATAACGGCTAATTAGCTCGGCTACAGTGGAAATCAAAGCTCGCACGTGAGGATAAACACAGGCTGGTGTTTGTCTGCCGATTATAAATCTTTATGAAGCACCAGGTTGTCACAGTCGTGGATTTTAAAAGCCCCGGTCTGAGAGAGCGAGAGGTGTTGCGTTTCAAAAAACTTCCCCCGTTAACACCCAACCCACGCCTGCATCACCAGCGGCCCATGGCAACTGTTAAAACACCGTAAATATGACTTTGCTCTTTTCTTAATTCAACACTGAGGAATATTTTCCCTCATAAACACGGTGAAGTAAGTGCTTCCCAATTAGCCGGCCTCATGCTCAACGCTCAGAGAGCCAATGAAACTGATTGGAGCCTCAATAAAAGAGCTTTTGTCGGAGCTGGAAATCACTTGGATGGATGGATGGAAGGATGGATGGATGGAAGGATGGATGGATGGACAAACTCTTTACAGAATCAACCGAAAATGGCAATTTTGGGGAGTTTTGTCCTTCTGTTAAATCTGTTTTGGCTCCATTTATGCCTCTAAATCTCCCTCCACCTTGCAGAAAGTTGTCTAACTTCCCAGTCTGAACACTTCAGTTTCTTTCTACCGGTTTAGCTCTCTGTATTGAAACTCATCCCACCCTCAGCCGCCCTTTGTTGCAGTGGCGACTCCCCCCCAGCAGCCCTCAGTGGGTCTGACAACAGTTGAACCCACACAGGGTCACGGTGCTGCATCCACTTGAAGGCGTCTCCTCCCTCTCTGCCTGACTGACGAACCCACTCTTTGTACTTTTACAAAGGGGGCTCCACCTTCCTCACAATATTCCCATCGTCTGACTTCCCCCGAAACAAGCTCTTTATCACACAGAGAGGGTTCTGGGAAAATCTCGTGTGAATTTTCAGTCACAGATGGGCATATCCTCCATGCAGCTTTAATCGTTGGTCATGAGCTTTGTTGATGTTATTCTGAATCCCTCTCAGAGGTGAAACTCTTGGTTGGACTTGTTTTGGTTTCATCCTTGTAAAGTGACAGAAGTGGTAAACTGGACCTGCAACTGATCACGGTGCTCTCTTAATGGGAGTTTTAGAATTTAATTGATATGACTCAATGAATTTTAAGCATGCAGCTGAGTTTGGCAAAATGATTAACAAAAAATTGGCTGTTTATGCTTATTATATTATATTATATTATGCTCATCATATACATTTGTGTCATGATCTATGCCTATTTTTTGATGCTTTTATTTTGGAAGCACATTGAGTCTATGCCCGTTATATGAAATGTCCTGTATAAATAAACCTGACTTGACTTATTGCCAGTTTTTACAAACATTTTATTCAAAGGGCTGCTGAGGGAGATAATTGCACTTGAATCATGAAATCACTCAGTACCAAGTGACATGATTGGTTAACCGTGTTTTGGCTGTGTGATAGTTGATTGTTGAGTCTCATTCCCAGGTCGGGCCAACCACCAACCCAAAGCGGTTGGTCTGATGATGCCTGAATTCTTTCGGAGCTTAACCTGAACTTTTTGTCTTTGCTCCTCCTTCAGTCTCGATTCATCACGATTTTACAAGCCAGGATGTTTTGCAAATATTTGTCTATGCTGTCTGGAGAACGAATGAAGTCAGAGACCGTGACGCGGGATTTGCTACAATATGGCTGGAAACTGTTAAAATAAGAAAGTCCTCTCCTCTATGACGGGCGTTTAATATCTTTAATCTTTAATAAAAAACCAAGAATGCAGAACTTTACTGTTTTAATGTATTTTTAACAAGAGACTTTCTTTGCCACTCTGTCTGAGGGTGTCTGGAGTAAACTGGAGTTAAATCCAACACTTTCTCATTCAGACATCAATCTGTTTCCACCTACAGCATCGGAAAGCAGCAGGAAGCGGGCTGCAGGATAATGTATGTAAACCACCGGGACGTGGGTGTAATGACACAGTTCGTACTGACGGGGAAATTCGATCACAGCTGACAGCTCGTCTGCTGGGCCCCGCACACAAAACACACCTAGCTCCGGCGGTAACACGAGCCTAAGTGACGTCGAGGACCGACACGAAACCTCAGCGGGCGGCCTCCTGCCCCCGCACACACTGCAGCCAGGCTGTCGGAGGTGGGAGGCCTCCCTTCTTTCAACAATCCCCTCAGCCGGGCTCTCGTTTCCTAATCAAGGGCTTCCCTGCCCTCTCTCAGTTTGTACGACGAATGAATGTAGTCCCTGAGCTTTCTGCCGTCAGGACAGTGATGAAGGATTCAGGGACCTCAAAATGTTCATCTTCTGTTTTAGAAATTCAGAGGCCAGTTTTTATGTCGTTGCCGTTTATGATTATCCTGTTTCCAAGAAACTGTAAACTTTGTCGTCACCATCATCTGATTGGACAAGAGGAAAACATCCAAATGATGTTGGGCACTTTTCTGCTCCGAGAAGTTTTTTCAACTCGATGCGTTTCAGAGAGGGGCGCATTAGCAGTGCGCAGAACGCTTACTGCCCATAGGAAACAACTTGAAAATGACGCTTCTGACTGCAAGAAACTCTCACCATCTGATTGGGGCCTTACTGATTTCAGTCTTAGAATCATCCCACCTCTTTAACCTGACATGCGCATTTCCTCTCTCTGCAGCCGTATCTGTTGTTCTAACGCTGCTTTTTCTGCAGAGCCTAATGCGGTCAGGAAGCTAATAGCTCTTTCAGACTAATTGTTGTCCTGATGCGCTTTGTCTTGTAACCATTGGTGGTGTTTGCACAAGCTAATTACCCACCAAACCAGGCTGAGCAAGGACTGAAATAAGGTCAGGGAGATATGCATATGAGCGCTGCTCTCATTTATACCATCTCTTTCTTAATAAGTCGATACGTGAGTCACAGGAAACTCATTAGACGGGACTTTTAAGATGAATCACGGGAATGATGCTTCATTTTTTGGTCTGCATCACAAAGTTTAAAGGTGCTTCATATTTAATGTTTTGTTCTATTTTAAGGGGGATTATTTTTCATTTGATCCCTGCGCAGTTTGGAAAAAATAGTTCCTAAAACGCAGCTCGCTTTCCTGCTTTCTCTCGCTCTGCAAATGCTTCTTCCCTTTTCTGATTTACTGAGACGAGGCGAGTCAGCGTTTAATTGTGCACCATGCTCTCATTGTGTGAGGCGGCCTCTTCTTCTTCTTCTCTCCCCAGCGAAGCACTTTATCATTACACACTGCACTGTTTGCTGGGCTTTGTGGCCCTCGCCGTCCCTATTCAGCGGCTGAATTGTGCGGGTCAGAGGTGGCCCACTTGGGAAGACATGCAGGAGGAGGGGGTCGGACGGCGAGGCTTGCCGCTGACGCTCCTCCGGGCCACAACAAGCCCACCTCTTCAACAAGAAGCAGGTCAATACAAGTGTATTGTTACTGCTGTGTGTGTGTGTGTGCAGCATGGACAGGCAGTCTGGCATCCAGCAGAGTCCTTGACCTCAAACAGGAAGGTCACAGGTTTGATTTGTCTTACTATGCATCATGGACAGTCCTGAATGGTGGTTTCCCAGAACCCAGAATCACTCAGTGGCTCATAAAAATGTTAAAAAACCGACCATATAGTGTTGGCAGGCGTTAAAAAACAAAAAATTTTAATTATTTCAACTGAAAAAGTAATTTCTTTTTACAATGAAATCAATACAAACCATTTAAATGGAGATTTCTTTTTTCGCTCAGCTGCAGAGTGCTCAGTGCTGCCACCAGTGGCTGGAAGCTAAATTACAAAAATACGACCAAACAAATCATCAATATCTCATCAGAATTGATTGACTGTCACAGAGTGAGGAAGTAAATCTCGCTCCTTTTTTGATTTTACATGTTTTGTATTAATTTGAATAAACAGCACCTGTATTTGTTGGACTAAGTCATGTTTTTGGCCACTTTATGTCATTTCCACCTTTAAACGTAATTTAGCAAATTGTCCACCATCTGTTAAGTTTGTATTATCAATATATTTCTTGCAATGTTTGTTTTTTTTTTGAGCTGCTGAATGATATCCAGGCTCCAGGAGAGGGACCCGTTTCTGCTTTTTAAATGTGGCAGTGGACAGAATAGTGTGGAGTTTGAGTGGCTAAGTAGCTAAGTTGTGAAAGAAGGAGAGATTTAGCTATTTTGCATTTCATGAAAAAGCAGAACAACACCGATCATTGGTTCAAACAGTAACTATAGAGGTGGCGATCAGAAAACAATTGCTTTTTTTCCGAAGGCCATGACAAATCCATGTTTTATTGTTTGGTTTCGGAGAATAGATCTGGGAGTGTGAGCAGATCCTGGTGGCTTTGCCGGCGATGCAGATGTGTGAAGACTGTGAAGGGAAGAAGAAGAAGAAGTTTGGAGCTCTCACAGCTGGAGATTCTCCTTTGACTTTTTACAGCATCCTACAATGTGTCCAAAACAACGGTTTCATCAAGTCCACTTTCTTTAAACTGCTTTGTTCCTCATGAAAGTACTCCTTCGCTCTTATTTTTCCATGTTGCAGCAGCTGTCTTTACTCTGACAAATAGCTTCATGACAGCAGGATTTGCATGATGTGCAACACCAGACACACAAAAGCTGTTTCTTCACCGGTTAGGACCACATACGTTTTGTATCAACCGTTAAGGTCTTGTAAACAAACTGTCCTAGAACACTTTCAAACGGCCTCAGGTTTGATTCCCACAGCTCTCCTGGTGAAGTTCCTCCTCATCCTCAAATAAAGTTGTATCATCAATCATTCGTCATCGGAGCCTGTCATCGAACCAGAGCAGCTGGAGTTTGTTCAGTCAGTATTAGGGTTACAAAGAGTCCGAAAAATTTCCAATGGAAGTTTGGCGCTGGAATTTGGGAAAATTGCACCTTTTAATAGTGAACTTGTTCGGAGGAAAATACACATAAAAAGCAATACAAGGTCCATAGACTGTATAAAACATGTGACGGCACCAGTGGTTTTCTGACGAGCTCTGGCCCGCATGTTTTGTTTTTGGGTGCAGATGGATCCACCTGAAGCAGAGCTGATGGTGCCTCACAGGCTGTAATCACACTACAGCCTTCTTTTCGAACCTCAACGTTTGGGCTTATGAAATGCTTTGACTCACTCAGCTCAATTACAAGCCAACCGGGCGACGTAAACTAAACTGAAAAGCAGCTTGTTTATGGGAGAGTCTTTGTAACGTGTCATCGCACCGTGGGCAGAGATATTTTGTCGGTGAGGGGACGTCCAAACAAATCAGAGTCCAGATCTTGTAATTTCGGCTCAAAGTGATGGGGAGCTCTGTGGTGGAATTCCCCCTCTTTGGTGTTCAAGATCACAAAGAAAAAGATTGTAGTTTTCATCATGCTCTACTTCGCATCACCTCCCCATAAACTCTTCTTTTTTTCTTTTTTTTGGAGTTGTTTCCTGTTGTTGCAGCAGTTTAGCTGGATTATTTGTGCCTTTGCAATAAAAAAGCTATGAAAAATAAAAAAAGGAAAGGGTGTCTTTTCCAATATAGGACCAAAAATACTTAAAACAAGTGAAATATTGCAAATGTCATTCCTGCACCACATCACTGAAGTATATGTAGGGCCACCAAAAGGCTCTCAGCAGTGGGAAAGTGTTAATCAGGATTAGAAAGTCAATTCCCTTTAGGTTTGTCTCCTTTTCTCTATTGTTTTCTCTCAAGCCGTCTCCCACATGCTTCTCTTTAACAGAGAAAAGAAAAAGTGAGGAGTATTGTTGAAGAAAGGCTATTTTGAAGTGTGTGTGTGTGTGTGTGTGTGTGAAGAGGGTTTTGTGTGGAGTCTGAAGCCAAAGGTCACAGTGGTGACAGAGCGACCACATTATGTTCCCTCTGCAGTATCAGTTTGGAGACATGTGTTTGCTACCAACTTTATGGAGAAGTTTGCTAAATGCACATGCTCTTATTCTTTGCTTCTTCTTCTTCTTTATTTGCGAATTGTGACAGCGAGGAGGAGAAGTTTACTGACATATTTTAACATTAGATGAATGTATGAAGTGTTTAAAAGATGTTTTTAAAGATATTTTCTTCGTGGTGAGCTAAAAATGTCTTTGGACTCATGACCTATTTGTAAAAATGGGTAAATGGGTAAAACTGGGATACAGAAAACAAATGATTCATTATGTTGTTGTGGGCGCTCTGGTTTCCTGACACACATACAAACATGTAAAAGCAGGAGTAGATGCATGTTTCCTTTTGCGCCGTGATACAGAAAGAAAATAGTTCCTCCATGAAACTGCTCACAACAAGGTCTGTGGATTATCTTGAGTAACCGGGTCATGATTTCCATGAAGTGCCATCTAGTTCCATTATATTGGAGAGAAGACAGACATTCTCTACAGCTGATATCTCCAAAACTGAGACACTCACACCAAAACTAACTAGATGAATAAATAGAACTACAGGTAAGAGGAAATATATGTTTCTTGATTTGGGGGTGAATCGTCCCTTTAATAAATAACCTGCAGTGAGTGAGAAAGCAGTTTCTAAACACCATCGATTCAGAAATGGGAACAATTTCTCAGCATGCCATTAAAGGACAGGCCAATAGGAGTATTTTGGAACAGAAATTGTACAGTTTTTGTAACTAATATTGGTTTTTGATCAGCTTATAAAGGCGACAACACTTTTAAATTGAAGGATTTGTGGATAAGTTTGTAAAAACATTTAGATTTATTTCAGTTTTATTGAGAAAAACCCCTGATAAAGCAGTTGAAACGATTTAATTTCTAATTCTCTCAGCTTTCCCACCCGGGTCAGAGCTTCTCTCTGTTTGTCTGTATGAAAACATTTATTCGAGCTGAAGAGGTCCGGCCCATCTTTAGAGGACTGAGGAAGTCGTGCTGTGGCCTGCTCTCCATCACGCACAGCAGCAAAATGTCAAACAAACACGGCCAGCAGTAAAATAAAGCTGGTTAGGAGGAGCAGAGCCACGGGAGCAGCTGGGTCAAAAAATAGAGACAGTTCTGCTTCAGCAGGTCGTGTCAGGCGTGCAGCGGACCGTTTATCGACATGGGAGGCGGCCGAGTGCTGACGCGTCAGGACGGACCTCGATCTATTTTGGTAGATCGAGCTGGAGGTCCGGGCCTCCTCGGGGAGGATCGGGAGGGATTGGAGAGCGGCATGAAGCAGGAAAAGACGTCTTCTGCTCCCACCTGCGACGCATTCATCACCACCACGAAGAAGAGGCGCATCACTCAAAAGATTCCCCTGTGTTCCCTCTTCTCTCCCTCCTCCAACATCTGTGTCTGCAGAGGCCTCCACCTCATTAAGACATCACAACAAGAACCTTACAGAGCTAATGTGTGAAACTCTCTCCTGCCTCCTTTTGGAGAGGAACTAGGTCTTTGTTTAATTTACAGATGGAGTAATTTCCCACTCAGCTGCTCGACTAGTCCGGGGCGAGGCATAATCCCAGGCGCCCCCCTAGCAAGGGTGCCAGCGGGGTAATATGGATGTTAGCTGGGGAGCATGGTGACAGCCCCAGAAGCGACAATTTAATTCATTGTATTCTAATTATCGCTCTCATTCACTGGCTACAAGCCCTTTCTTAGGCTCCTCTCGACAGCGAGCCTTTATCACAGGCCCGTCCAAGCAGATAATAAACTTTTGCTTTCAGGTAATTACTTAATCTGGACAATCCCGCGTGTTAAGCAGTGCTATTAAGCAAGGGGGTGATAAATCAGGCATGCATTGGAGGTGGGTGATTACTCGATGGTGCAATCAGTCTTTGAACCCTCGCAGTCTTTTTAAGTACCTAAATTGCACAAACAACATGCTAACAACACACGGCCCGCGTCACGGCGAGCAGAGGAGGCCCATCAGTGTCGGTACCTCATTTTTTTAATGCCAGCCGCCATGCGCTCACCTTCAGCCATGTGATGCATGGAGGTTATTAACACGTGGCCTGAGCCCAGCTGTCCAAGGCTGACAAGTAACGCTCACTCGTGGGGATTTGCCACCAGGACCACCTTGTTCAGCCACACCGTGGTTTGGCATGGATGGATGGATGGATGGATGGATGGATGGATGGATGGATGGATGGATGGATGCGCAGCACGGGCTGAACAGTTCTTGTCCACACAAGCTGGATTTGTTGATGTGTGATAGGCTGATCGTCAGAGATTTCTGCTTCCCTCCAAACACAGTGGAGGTGACTGTAATGGAAAGTCCCAAACCACTGCCACTTTTTTTGATAGGGACTATTTTTTCAGTAGAAAGTAGTTCCGTTGAAAACTGTCTCCATTAAGGTCTGCGGGGACTCTGTTTATGTTAGTTTGTGTGTTGTGGGACTTGAGCCAACATTCTCTGCTGTAATTTCCTGCTCGGATCTTCATCACGGAGTGAGTAAGACTGGAAAGATTTCTTGGCAGAGGTCGGACAGCTTTTGGCGTAATTACTTTTGTGACTGGATACTTTCACATCTTTCGTCTGGCTGTTACAGTCAAAGCTCAAATGAAGACGGAGTTGGTTCGTCTGACTTCCAAGGTCACAGAACAACTCCAGGAAAGGCAGGACAGACTGACAGCTATTTGCCAGATGTGGAATTGAAGATTTGGAGAAATCTCATCAGGGCCATCCTGGAGATCACTGAGGATAAAGGAATCCTCACAATGCACCAAGTACCTCTTAGCACTACTTACTAAACTTTAAGATAACGTGGTGCAGCAACACAAGGAAGCAGCATGCATACAGAACAAAACGGGGGGCTGACTATGAAAAACTAGTCGGCCCGCTGCAGCGCTCCACCAGACGCTAAAACAAATGTTTTCAAGCAAAGACTAATAGATGGCTGGAGCCTAAGCGAGGGCACGGCGGTGCTGCGTACGCCCAGGGGGGATCGGGGCCCAGTGAATCAGGTAAATGTGCCTCTTGAACTCTCACGAGCGCTCGCCTTTTGTTCTTCCTGTGGCGGCAGAACAATGGAGCTGTCTCGGTGATGGAATAAGCCTGCCCGGTCAATCCCCCGGCCAGGACACGCAGGGCCCGCGGAGGACCGGCCGGAAACCTGACATGGTTGACCATGACTGGCTGAATTACTTCCTCCAGGTCCAACGTGTCCAAACTGGAAGGGTCATTCTGGTTGAGACCTCTGAGCCCTGACAAAAAAAGAACTGTACCATAACAAGACCGGCGGCACGTTTGGGACTGAAAGTTTTGGTCGTTTAGAGAAAACTTGACACAAAACAAAGAATTTCTTTATTAGTAACTGAAGGATCAGATGTGCTGAAACTTCAGTACTTTTTTAATTTGTAATTTTCATCCTCCCTTTTGACCTTTCTTTAATCATTCTTAAACTGCAGTGTGCCTCTGTACAATGATCAGTCACTGATTTGGTTGCATTGCATGCTTTTTTAATCCCTCATTTTTAATTTATGTGCTATTAAAGGGTGATACTGTAACATCTGTCCACTGAGTACAGATGTACATCCACAGTAATGTTTATTCATGTGCACAAACTGTAGAAAAAGTAATCTGAAAGTTGTCCAAAAAGGCCTTAACTTTGCATACTTTTACTTATATTGAAGTTTTTTTCCCACTGTAGTACTGTGACCTGTACTTAAGCAAAGTATTTAAACACTCCTTCCTCTCTTTGTCACGTTTCGGTGACCCAGATTTGGCTGCTCTTCGTCTCCCACCTACTCCTCCTCCCTTGACCCCCTCTTATAATTCACCCCCAGCTGTTATGAATGGCGCATTAACTTGAGCTGCTCTTTGAATAGGGCCCCTCAGCTCTCTCTCACCCTCACACTCATATATATACGTATATACTGGCTCTACTCAGCCTACACAGTGTATAGAGTCAGACAGAGGGTAATTATACCAAATTACAATGGAGAATGTCTGGGGCAGAGTTTGGTCACAGAGGAGGAACGAAGGAAGGAGACTGTACAGATAGAAATAAAGATATCTAGCCTTTCAGATAGAAATAAATAGATGAAAACAGAGACTGACAGAGGAAGACAGAAATATATTTTTGTAGCAATAGAGATAAATACATAAAGAAATATAGAGATAGAAACAGAGATAGAAAGTTAGATCACGGAAAATCAAACTCAAAGTAATAAATACCTCAAATAACAATCTGAAACTCAACATCCAACCCAAAGTAATTAATAAATAAAGCTGGAACTGATCAAACTAACGTCTAGGTAGGAGTGATTTTTATATTTTCAGCTATTTTTGAGCTATTATTTTCCTTCAAAGTCAGTAATTCCAGTTGAGAGGTTGACTGGTGGAGCGCACAGCCACTGGCTACTAGTATCGGAACCAAATTCCACCGACATCGATACTTCATCAATAACGTCCTATTGGCACCAGGCTGATAGCAAGAAATTGAAACGAGATGTAGAGCTGTTGATAAAGATACAGACAGATGTGTGAGTGTATTTTCAGTTGTTCTTCACAGCTGCTCAGAGTTTTGAATGTCAGGTGTGGCACCTTTATTACACACAAGCCTGAGGCGTTTTCCATGACAAACACTGAGAGAGGCTTTAACATGAGTCAGACACGACTCAAACACAGGAACCTCCGTGAGCTGATGCACTGACAACTAAAGGAATCCATCGGCTTCATGTTGAGTCGTTCACTCGAAGTGTAGACCTCGACATTTACATTTACACAACAGGAGAACAAGAGGACTAAAATCTTTACTTTCTTTTGTAGTGCAGTAAGAATATTTAATCCTGTTTCCTTCGTTTTGTGCAACTTCTCACTGAACTACATTTACAGAAACATCTCAATAAAGAGCGCCGAGTGACAATACTGACGGGGAACAAGAGAGAGAAACAACTACTTTAGGTTCATCCAGAATTCACATCAAGACATTCCTGCATGAAAACAGTGCAGAGGGATCGGTGAAAGGGGTCACTGTTTGTGCTCGCTGACAGGAAACCGTCTTTTTCATCAGACCCTCTGAGGTTTTTTTCCCCCAAATTAAACACGGCTCACACGGCGGCGTGAAAACATCTGCGATGTCGGGACGGAGCTGAAGGAATCCAGCCTCGTCCCAGCAGGCCTCGGTGGCATTGTGCAGACCGAAAATGATGTAAAGAGGGCTATTTCTGTGGGCGTTCGGGGACCGGGCCTGTCCGTCACGCTGTCAGGGTGCAGAGTGAGAGGAATGGACCTGGAATGCTGACTCACTCAGGTCCCGGACCCCTGGGAGCCCCGGGAGGCCCTGTTATCCCCTCCCAACGCTCAGCCGAAAGCAGATAATGATCCATGGTCCTGACCCCTCCGCTCAGAAATCCCAGGTCACCCTGCGAGATTCCCACTAGTGTGTGTGTGTGTGTGTGTGTGATATGAGAAGAATTATAATGCAACCCAGAGATCAGCTGGCTCACCTCTCCCTCCTCTCTGGCTTTTCGTTCTTCTTGTCTTCTCCAATCCGGCAGCTCGGAGACAAGACACACCAGGTTGCAATTAACAGGATCTGTACAGAGGGCGAGCGAGGGAGGAGATGATTAGGGAAATGTAGAGAGAGAGAGAGAGAGAGAGAGAGAGAAGGTTAGGCAATGCCCTCGTGGAGCTTTTCCAAAATAAAAACCTGAGAAAAATGTTCACAAGAAACATAACTCCATAAACTCAGTTAAAAGACCCCAAAAGGCTTCATTTATACGGTGGTAAAATGAAGACACGACATCTTCTGTGGTTTCGTGTTATCGTTAATTAGTTCTGATGTTTCGGGTAAACTTCCCAGATCCGAGAGGAATCCACACAAGGAAAACAAGGCTTTAATGAAGAATCAAAAGGGCCATTAAAAGGATGCACGATGAAACGCACAAACCTCATAAAAACAGACGCCTATTAAACGTAGACGGCTTAAATTGGAAGCAGAAATGCACCTTGAAGTTTGTCTTATATTCGCCTGCGAGTGGATTAAATGATTTTTAGTGTTACAAGATAAAACATGCAAACATGTCATGGATTATAACCTGTATCCTCTTAATGATGATTGTTTGTATTACTGAGAGTTGCTAATGTACCATCATACAGGGGAGAGTCATGTGTTGGGTTGTGTTGTTCTTTGTTAATCACTTAATCAGAAACAGTGCGTAAGTAAGGGATAAGAAGAAAGCTAACGTGATGCTAGCAGCAAGTCAATAACACTGCGTACGGTCGAGAAACAGTAAATGTAATCTGGCAGTATGTTGAACAAGACTATCTAGCTATCCAACCATGCCATTGTACCAAATGACTGTCAACGATAGGCCATGATAGTCACCCTCCTGTGGTGAGGAAGAGGCACTGCAGGGCTCTTTTTTTTTTGTATTACCCTGCAATCCATTGCAACACAAAGTCAATAGTTCCGAGTCAGTATTCTCAACTTCCAATCCAAATGCTGCAGTGGCCTGTTTTGGCTTTACTCTTGGGGAGCTCTCATGACATCCATCTTTATATCCAGTCAATGGGTCTAATGAAGAGATTCTATGAGGTTGCATTATGGGAAATGTAGGATCCAGTGTTTCTGGAGCTTGACCCCAAACTAAGCTCTAAAAGTCTGGATATCTCAGCCTCCTCTGCTTCGATTTTGACCATTTTGTTGATCTGTTAAGTCCCTTAACTTTATGGAAATGTAACTGGGAGCACCACTTTAAGAGAGAATGTCTCTGATTGTGTCACCAGGTAGCTGAGACAAACAAACGCTGCACCTGTCTTAAACACAAAACCACTTTCACCAACAATAAGAAATAAAACAGACAAGAATCAGATTGTGTAATTCATACCCATCAGGCTGACCCAGGGGTGTGTGTGTACTCAGCGTAAGCCAGTTAAGGGGTTTAGCTGTGCTGCTGTTTGCAGCCGAGCCGAAGAAAGCTTTTCCCAACGCCGTCAGTCCCAGTTTGAGTCGGAGCTGCAGCTTCCCTCCACACAGTCCATCATCCCGCCTAGTTCAAAGACCGTCTAGCTGCAGGTCTTTGTCAAAAGCCCGGCTGGATATCTTTTATGTTCAACATGTAGGGTTTCTTAGGACGACTTTGATTATTTATTTATTTATTCCACTTCTCCTGTGTGATAGTGCCAATATGTTACACGAAAGTGCTCAGCTTGCTCTGAAATTCCTGTTGCTTTATTGTAGCCCTTTTGCCTTTGAAATTCCTCCCTTTTTTTTGAAAGTCAAGCTCTTTTTTTTTTTGAAGTCTCCTCTCCCTCCCTCACTCATCTAACTCTGACTCCTTCTGTACTTTTCTGCTCTCGCAGCCCCACACCACATCTTCCCCACCTTCCACACGCCGATCCCGATTGACATGCGCCACCACGAGGGGCGATACCACTACGAGCCCCACACGCTGCACGCCATGCACGGGTAAGTGGCCTTTTTTCCTTTCGGGATTTCTAGATGTCACAATCTGAAAGAATGATTCCGAAGACGCAGGTTGAGCCAACGTAGAGTCGTCAGATCATTTTGATGCAAATCTTTCGTTCCCACTCAGTTACTACTGCAGCACAGAGGCTGTTTTCCTTCTTTGCTTGCGAGTGTATGTTAGCAGGCGCTGATGAGAGCGGAACGTTCGCCAAGTTCAATATCAGAAGCAGATGACAACATGCTGACTTCCAAAGTGAATAATCAATGCTAGTTCTACATTTCCCCTCTGCAGCCCTTGTTTCTGATACAGTTTGATTATGTGGGCGAGCTTTGCTCTTTTATTTCTTGGCTCTAACCATCCGGGGACGAAACACTCTGATGCAGTGAGGAGTCAGCGTGAAGTCTGAAGTTACTGGGATGCAAACTGGGAAAACCTCAGTGAGGAAAGTAAAAAAATCTCCTTTTTTTGAGGAGCTGAGGTGCCACTGAGCAAGGCACTTTACAGATGCAGCTTCAGGCTATGAATGCGTGTCAACTGTGATGAGCTCACAGATCGTCTACTGAAGTAAATGTTGATTTATTGCAGCAGTATTAAAGTATTGTTATTCCTGACAAATAGTATTAGATTGTGACCAGTGTATCCCATTTTCAGAGTACTATTTTCAACATTCTGGATACTTTTAAACACATGATACAACTGGATTCTTTGATTGCAACCGTTGGTGTTCTGAGAATATCAACAGTCACACTTCAAACATGAAGGTTCCAATGAAATATGAATTATGCTCCCCACTAGGCTCAAAACTCTGTCACTTTTTGCGCATTTGCCATGGAAGTTTTTGATTGTCATCTGTGTTGGAAAGTGCACTAAAAATAATTAATCAATTAATCACATTATCAAATTAACGATTGAACTTGGCCCTGGAGGCCCCTGCAAGACTTTGCAAGTTGCTTTAAGAGGCCTCATATTCAGGAGCATCATATTCTATAAATCTATCACACGTTTTGTTTGTAAAATCATATTCTGCAAAGTAATCCCAGCTGTAAAGTAAAAAGTGCAACATTTCCTCCTGAAATTTAGTGCAATAGAAGCATGAAATGCAAATACTCAAATATAAGTAGCTGAAAATGTAAACTTCAATAAATGGACTCTGCTGGATAAATAAAAAGAGTAAAAAATAAATCTTGTTTTTAGTCCGCAGCTCGCTCCATTAGCAGCGATCAGCAGGGCCGGATCCATCACTGATGGCATAATACATCCAACCTGCGTCCGCCACCTCTTTATATTCATTAATGGCTTGTTGTGGAGCTAATCTGTGTGGCGCAGGCCGTGTTGCCCCCGAGCTAGCGCGATAATTAAACTCCCAGAGTATAGAGGTCACAGCACAGGCTGCATGCGCCGCTGCAGCAGCGCTGGTGGCGAGTCCGACTTCCAGGTTGCTGTGGGGTTCAATAAATGATGCGATCCCATTTATTTTCCTGAGGGAAAGTTAGGTTGGGAGGAAAATAGAGTGTGTTGTATATAACGCTGTAGAAAATTCAACTTTACAGATTGGTTATTTGTATCAGGATGCATTAGTCCACTGAAACAAAAAAGCTTTTTCTTGCTTTAAACATCAAACCAGTTGTCTGGGCCCAAATTAAAACCTACAGCAATCTTGTAGATTCTTAAATGTGTTTGATTTTGTTTCATCTCAGGAGAAGATGAAAATCAACAACTGGGCCAACAATATCTGCTGATATGATCGAGCACAGCCGCCAAATGGACCTTGCAATGACACTGTTTAGGCACAGATCTTGTTTAATTCAGGTTAAAGTTGTAGACTTGTTAAGAATCATTTAGACTCAAGACTCAAGTGGATAATGGTGCAAATGCATGCATTCAGAAGCTATCTGTTGTTACACGTGTTTATTTTAATTGATAATTATCAAACAGTGACTTTATGAATCACATTGCAACAATAATAGTGTAAACAAACTCCTCCTGCGTCTATTTAAATGCAAAAATCTTGTTCAAGTTTAAAAACTGCTACTTGTGCAGCACACGAAGCAGTGGGCAGCTTGTAAAACGGTACCTGTGAGTTGGATGAAGCTGTGGCACACTTTGAAACAACACGGCTCCTGCAGCAGTTTGAAGTTACTTTATCACAAAAGAAAAACTGGCGCCGGGACCAAAAAAAGTCAATAGTTTTCTCCAAATAGTACTCTTACATTTAAATTCACAGATTTGATGGTGATGCATACTTCGCGCCTGGCGGAAGCAGGGCTATTCATCACGCCGGCCCGGGGAAAGTGGAGGGCGGGGGCGGCTGTCCGCGGACTCGGCCACCTTGATTAATGTGATTTGATCTTGACAGTGGACCCGTAATTCATCAAGGCCTTGATCTAGCTGTCGCTCCCCCCTGCCTGTGCCAAATTCACCTAATTACAGGAACATTGCGCAGCAAATTAAGTGCGGTGTCATTTGTCGCCTGGCGCGGCACTTTATTATTACCCGTGGCAGCGTGTCAGAGGTCCCCTCCTTGATTGTCTAACATGACATCTCCGCGCCGTCCCCTTTATCATTGTTTGCATATACCATAATGAGAGGGCTGGTTATTTTGTCAAGCCTGTCATAAAAAGCAGCCTCTTTTTTTCCTTCCTTCTTCCACATACCGAGGACGGTTTTTCTTCCCTCGCCGGCAAATGACAGCTAGGCGAGGAAGTTGCAGCAAGAGGCAGAAGGAAGAACACGAGGGGGAAGACTTCCTCCTCTGTGACGGCGTCTCTGAGTACAGAGCGAGGTTGGAAAACACCAAAGTGTAAGAAGCTGAGACGAGATGGGTGAAGGGCCTGAGTACTAAAACAAGGATGAGGAGTTTACAGAGTTCTGGTGTAACAGGGGACAGTAAGAAGGCTGATTGACTGGCTTCTCTCTATTGGCCACCAGTGGAGTTTACAATTAAATGCCATCTTAAATTAAAGTCGCCAGAATAAATGTTGGTACGTTGCTGCAGATGTTGAAACTTCACTGTGTTTAATATCTGGTCAGGTTTAGGCACTAGAATCACATGGTTAGGGTTCAGAAAAGATCATGTTTTGCCTTTAAATGTATGATTTTGTTGCCACAAAGGGCTACAAAATATGGTGTTGGTGGGTTGAAGGGGTCTCAAACAGTCAAACAGTGGTCGCTTGCTTGGCAGGATACAAACCACTCACTCAGTTCAAGTTTAAACCTCCAAAATGCTCACTATAAGAAGAAGAAAATACAGTCTCTGCAGATACTGCCACACACGTCTAGTGGGTCAGAAGTGATGATTGAGAGGTGATGCTGACGCTTCAGCCACACACAAACATATTAGTATGACATCATACTTTTGGAAATATATCCAGATAGTGGTTGCGTTTGCATATCATACAAGAGTGGACTAATTGCCTTGGTGGAGGTCT
Source organism: Hollardia meadi (assembly GCA_037974645.1). Taxonomy (NCBI): domain Eukaryota; kingdom Metazoa; phylum Chordata; class Actinopteri; order Tetraodontiformes; family Triacanthodidae; genus Hollardia; species Hollardia meadi. The sequence continues at coordinate 6,441,280 of JBBPCS010000878.1, read as the reverse complement.
GAGTGCACTTCTGCTAATTATCAAAATAGCTGCAGATAATTTTTTTGTTTTTTCTCTACTGAGAAGTCAAACCAACAAAGCCATCCAGCCTTGGTCAGCTGCTGTGAGCTCTGACTTCCTGTTTGTGTAGATGAGACCCAGTGATGCCAAAGACGTCACATTTTTAAACTAGAACGGCACTCAGTCAAGCGAATACCTCCACCAAGGCCCAAGAGCCCAACATCCATGCATTATTCCCTGGATAATGCATGGATGGATTCCGACGATAACAGACTAAAACAGTATGAGAGGAGGCTCAGAAGAAGCTTTGTGCGATTCAGTTATCTAAAGGTAGAAGTTTGAATCTGAAAGGCAGCAAAAAGTTTGAACATCTGGAAACATCTCAAACTTACATGAAGCAACTCGGTGCAGCTTTGAGGACACAACAAACTGGAGGATGAGACGGTGAAATGGCTTTTTAAGGAGGCCATGATTTGCAGCACTGTGATCTGTTTGTTTGTATCTAGGTCATTTCTTCCTCTGCATGAGGAGGAGGGTGTTCGGGGGGGGGTTTGTTGCCTGTTAAGTTTGAGGCGTCCACTTCACGCAGCACTCATAAACCTACAGTGGGAGTTTTATTCAGCTGCACACTGGACGGCGTGATTTATCTAAATCAGAGAGCTCCCTGAGCCCGACACCGGAGACGAGACTCACTGTCACGCTGTAATTCATCTCTGGTGTCGCCGAGAAGCAACACACACACACACACACACACACACACACACACACACACACACACACACACACACACACACACACACACA
>JBBPCS010000878.1:6337725-6432156 GCA_037974645.1 Hollardia meadi | reverse complement strand
CAACAGTAGCTCCCTCTGCCTCCCCCGTCCCTCTCTCCACCCACCCTCTACTCTCCTTCCACCCCACCTTCCTTCCATCCCTCCCTCCATCAACCCCGTCCTCACCCCACCCTACGTCCGCCTTCACTCCACGCTCCGCCCCGTCCCTCCCCACCATCACCCCCCACCCCTCAATTTACATGGCTGTGGCTCAGGAGGCAGAGTGGTTCGATCCACACTTCCTCCGGAGCCACATGTCCATGTAGGGCAGCACAGTGGAGTTTGTATGTTCTCCCTGTGTCTGCGTGGGTTTCCCCCTTGTGCTCAGGTTTGCAAAAAACATGCAGATTGAACGAATGAAATAAACAAAGTCAATCATATTTCTTCATGTATCTGTCTCTCTGATTTAAGATATGGAGTATAAATAAAATTGTAAGGTAAAGAATTAGCTAAAAACTAACACTCAGTAGAGCTCACACCTCCGCCAAGGCCCAACAGTCTAAATGAAGCTGAATCAAGCCAACAAAACAATGCAGGAGAAAACATAACCTCCTTGGTGGAGGTAATGACAAAGTTCTTTGAAATCAGGTGTCTCTAATCCAGTGTTTCTCAGTCCAGGTCCTGGGACGCCCTGTCCTGCATGTTTTAGATGTTTCTCTGCTCCAACACACCTGATTCAAATGAATGGATCGTTATCAGGCTTGACGACGAGATAATCACTTGAATCAGGTGTGTTGGACCAGGGACTCGTCTAAAACATGCAGGGCAGCGGGTCCCCAGCACAATGAACAAGATGTTCATACTGCATCACCCGGGGCTGAAACTCCCAATCTTAGACACCAATAACAAGTCTCGATCTCACTGAACTACCTGCAGAGTGAGAAACCTGCTGGATTCACACTATCACTCAGACAATCAGCAGGGCTGCATGTAAAGGCAGATTTTAAACTAGTGTAGAAAATTCAGTTATCAAGATACAATCCTGAGAATTTGTGTACTTCATCTATACAACAAAGAGATGACTTTGATCTGGCTGGATCGTTTGTGGAGGACAGTCTGAAGATGCTGTGTAGCAAGTCTAGCGTCAATTAAACAAAAACTGTAGGAGGAGATTGGTTTAAAGAGTTTTAGAGAAAAACAGAGTGATGGACTTCATAATTCCTGCCAGCTCTGCAAATTTCAAAGTTTGAAACTTTAGACGTTTGCTGCAGCGGCACCATCAGGACCATCTGCACACAAAGTCAGCTGAGGAAGTTTGGCACAGGATTTCCCCAAAGGAAGAAGAAGAATAACATTGGCAATTCTAAGAGGGCCCTGGCAGCTTTGGGGCCGTCACATCATGAAGGAACCGAGATATGAATCCTTCATCGTGAACTTTGTCTTAAAATTAGAAATATAATTCTCATCATTCCTTGTTCTAGATACATATTTTGTCAAATAAGTTGATTTCAGTTGTAAACAGTTTGTAACATTTTGACCTTTTCAAAAGATGTTTTCACTTATAAGAAAACAAGCTTTTCAGGACAGAACTGACTGCTGGAGCATTTTCAGGTCAATGTTCATGTTGATGAGAGGTTTAAAATGTTTGAGGCTTGTGTGTCTAACACTCTGAGGATGAATCAGCCCTCACATTGTAATTCACATTGTTTCTCTGAAGGTAATTGCCCCCTTTTTGCCCTCCGGGAATTTTGTAGCTGTGTTTGTTCTCTCATTTTGTTTGCCATCGTCCCTTTTAATGTCGGCGTTATCGCCCTCGGTCATACTGGTGTTTTGATTTGCGGTGTCAGCCTCAGCACATGTAATGAGCGTTTGCAGCGTCCCCTCAGAGGTAAACTCTCGGTGGGGGAGATGGTTTAGAGGGACACTCATCATTTCCCTCCACCCACACAGTCCAAACTTCTTTCTTGTCCTGTGAGCTACTCAAGTAAGCTCTGCCTCAGTCTGATGTGTGTGAAAGGTCAAAGAGAGCAGAAAACCATTGTGTTCCTCCATGTGAATTGATTAAATTCTAAAATTAATCAACAACAACCAAAAAAGGTCACTTTTTTCTGATTGATTTAATTGATAATACTGCTCATTTTATTGGTTTGTTGTCACCTGGACTCACTCATCTTTACTTTCTTGAGAAAATAAATCATCCTTGAAATTTGCATGTGTTTGTGACTCTACGTCTCCCTTCTCATTATGTCACATAAACCAAATGGACACCAGTACTACATAGTTCAGTTTGCAATTTTCTTTTCAACTTAAGGCTGAAAACTGTGAGCCAAATAAAAACAAATTCCACATTTTAATTTTGGAGAATGGGGATAAAAAGTATTGTTAAATAATTTTATTTAGTATTGGCAGCCACAGACTTCCATAGAGTCTGCCCTGCAGTGAACATTTCAGATAGGCATTAAATCTTGTATACTTTACTTTCACAGGAGTAGATTTAACAATAGATTTTTTAAACTGAAATCAGTTCATGAAATGCGTCTGAAGTTTTTGAAGTTTTATGTCCAGATTTTTAAATATTGATCAATTGTCTATTCATTTTTTCATCATATTTTGACCCTGAATTTTTTTTTCCTGTATCCAGAACCTCAGCGGCGACTCGGCAGTGAGCAGCACAGTTGACCCCATGATCACCAAAAGGTCAAAGGTCAAGACTGAAGCAGAGGGATTGAGGCCGTCCTCTCCTTGCTCACCGGTATGAAACAAAAAAAAACACCTACATCCAACCACTTAACACGTCTCGCCACAGCTTGAATGTTTTAAGAATCTTAACATGTGACCTTTTAATTACAGGACACCGTCCTCATCACAGTGAAGTATTTATTGTACCAGGAGGAGGAGTTGTATAGCATGCGTCCTTAAAATTAATCAAAAAGCAACATCTGGTGAGGAAAACGACTAACGTCATAAAATTTTGCCACTTTTTAAAGGAAGTCGTTGAGAAAATTGTGCCGATTTTAATTGATTCAAATATACAACGATAAAGAACTTTTACAAATTATTTTTTCTTACCGAAATGAAATGATAGTCGTATTGGAAATTACAGTCATAACACTTGCCTTATATAAGATAATGAGACATTCAGAGTGAGGAACTTTTGAAAATTAAGAATATTTTTGGTGCATGAGGACAGTCTGGACGTTTGTTTTTTGGAAAGTTTGGACATTTGAAAGAAGTTTGAAAGTCAAAACATGGTCTAAAGACAGGACATTTTTGGATCACACATTTTTTTTGCAACTTTTTGGATAACACTTTGGAAGACTGTTTTTGGAAAGCAAATTAAACCTCTTGGACGATGAGGACATTTTTGGAAAGTGGGGGCATTTTTAAAGACTGATGACTTCCCGTTTGTTTGTTTTTTCTTGCTTCTGTCCTGATCCTCGGTGTGACTCGCGGCCCCAGGGAGCCCCAGCCTCCCGTGACCCCCTTGTAAAACGTGTCGGATAAAGAAAAACTCCACATGATAAGAGCTTTGCATCCATTCATTCGGTCGCTCCAGCCCCCCTCCTCTCTCCCGCTCCCTGGCCACTGTAAACTGTGCCAGAGCACTTCATTTTCATGAAATATTGGCCGGGCTTTATTGTCATCTGAGGAGCCTTTTTCTCTTTCTTTTGACAAATTTGCGGCTCCTCTCCAATAGCGAGGCAGGTTTGGGCTTGATGCATGGGGACGGCGGTGCGCGCAGTCGTCTTGGGGCCACCAGAATTGATGAAGATAGCGTGCGTGGGGCAGAGACAAACATGCTGCAGTCAGCACGTTGTGTGTGTGTGTGTGTGTGTGTGTGTGTGTGTGTGTGTATTTGTGTTGGTCGAGGCGTACAGGAAGCCGGGTGGGACAATCTATGTGTCAGTTTCTGTCTTGCACATGCATGTGTGCTCTTGTACAACTGTCTTTATGAGGACAATCTGACCAAGTGAGGACATTAAAAATTTGAGCACTTCTGTCTTAGTTAAAAGATTTTTAGGAAGTGAAGAAATTTAAAAAGGGATGGCATTTTTGACAACTTTGAACAATTTGAAAGTGGATCTACTTTTCTGAGAATTACATTTATGACATGTAGGGGAAGTGAAAGTGTCTTTGGAAAGTTGGGACGGTAATTTAGAGAGTGAGGACGTTTTTTTAAAAGTTAGGAGATATAAAGAAAATAGTTTGGTTGACATTTTAGGAAGTAGACACTTTCTAAAGTGAGAATTTTTAGCAAAAATTGGAAAGTTGGCACGGTTCTCAGAAGTTAGGGTATTTTTGGAAAATCAGTAAGAACCTTTTAGAGAGTCATGGCATTTTTTTTTTTAGAAAATATGTTAAAAAGTGAGGCCATTTTGTCTGGTCTTCCTGTCTTCAAGGGGCTGTTTGAGGGTTAAGATTTGGAATTTTAAGAAAGTTTTTACAGTGTTCCCACAAATACATAAGCACAAATGCGCGTGTTTATTTCCTGCTGTCAGAAATGTACCCATCAAGTTTTGCAGTACACTATAGCACAGAGATTTTTGTATTTTTGGACTTTTTAAGGAGAAACTTTTGAGCAGAACCGTGATTTTTGTGTTTGGTTCCTCAAGGTTCACGCTGCTTAATTACAAGAGGACCAGCAGCTGTAAACAGAAGTCACGTGTGCGTGTTTGTGGTGGAGGTTGTCATAACAGCTCTGATTCCAACCTCTTTAACTTTAGTGGAGCATGATGGACTTTAATCTGTAATTTACTGTCTCTGGTGTTCAGATCAGGTAAAACATATGAACAAACAGCTGAATTTGACTTCCAACAGCTGTATTTTAGGCAGTAAACTGTTCCACATGTGCTTGATGCAAACACACCCTCAGTGGAAGAAAAGTTCATGAGAAAAATGAACTTGTTTCAGTTCCTATTAACAAATTCTGAGGAATTTTATATTTATTTCTAAAATATGCATCAGTATTATATATTGAGTTTGATGTGGGTTCTGCACAGAACCATCACGGCAGCTCGCTGGACTTGAAGGAAGACGTGGATCGGGACGATTGTAAGCAGGAGCCGGAGGCCGTTTACGAGACAAACTGCCACTGGGAGGGCTGCAGCAAGGAGTACGACACGCAAGAGCAGCTGGTCCACGTAAGCAAACACACATTCACTCTGCAAAATAAACTTCAACAAACAAGCAACATATCCTGTAATATGCAGGAATCTGATGCACCAAAGAAAAGAATCTGGGAATGGGGTAAGCAGAAATGACTCGTCTTTAAACCCAGGTCACTACAAAACTCAATCTGACCTGAAAACATGGATCAAATACTTGATACAGTAAATGAAATGCACTTTCTGAAGTTTAAGATCCGGGTTCTTGAAACTAGATTATTGTGTTTTGGCTCAGCTCAGTTTCAGTGGTATGCAACATGAATTTATCACTGCACAGACTGTCGCACTGAAAACACGCCAAACGTCCATGGACGGGAAAAGACAAGAAAATGGCCGCTTGTGGAGGGGTCACGATTTAGATTTATAGTCTGTCTTTGACCCAAGACTGTGCGAGACAAAAAATACATATCGTGCATCCCTTCAAATAATCAAACACAAATGGTGCTTAACAAGGTTATTTATCTTAGATAACATTTGATCTTCTTAAAATAAGATGAATTTGAATTGCCATTTTCGCACTTTTGCATGCAAAGACACTTGGCAATGTAATATCAAGTTGAATTTACATAAACCAGCAGCTCTCTTCAGTTAAGTTCCACCTCCTAGTTTCTTGCAGCAGCTCGAGTTAAAATGACTTCCTCAAACTACAGTTCCAAAGTTCAAGACTGAACTGGGAACAGACACCTGAGATACCTGGATACTGATAAAATTCTGCCCCTGAATTATCTGTTTATTCTTGCAGTTACATGTTTGGAGAGAGATCGGGCCTCCGTTTTTTTCCCCCCCATCACAACAAGCAGAGTCTTGGTTAAAGGGTCTTACACATTCCACACTGGCAGTGAAGCAAAGAGAGAAAAGAGGGAGCAGGTTGAGGGGATTAGTGGGGGTCTGGGGGGGGCATACTGGTGGGGGCGCTGTCAGTCATTCATTAAACTTCATTCTTCTTTATGTCTGAAGAAAATCTCACATAACACCCTCCCCCCCCTCGCCGTCACCTCATCTCTGACTGTTTACAGGCTTTTAAAGCCGCTATGTGTGGCATTTTCAAACATCGTCGACGTAATTCTGAAGCTTTGATGTTTTTCCTGTAAACAAATGAGACTGTGGTTGAGGTAATTCCCAGCAGTATTGTTACAGTGCTTTTGTTTTCTCCAAATTAAGACCACATTTCCCATAAACTCCATCACTTCCTTTCCCGTCCTTGGCAGAGCTCAACTGGTCTTTAGATAAAGGATAAACATGCAAGAAATGGATTATTTTGTTGTCATCAGAAGGATTCTAGAAGAACAGCACCCTCTTCTTCTCATTGTGTTTTTAAAGTGATGCAAAATGCAAAGTAGAAAATTTAGGTTGCCAGGTTTGGTACCGGCGTTCCTGTGCAGGGACCAAAAGCAGATCATAGCTGCAACCTGCAATGTAGCCGGAGAAGCTGCACAGAAGTATTGGGCGGATGGATACGCCTTTATTTGCCAAGAAACAGTCAGGGCACGTAACTCTCCCTAAAAATATTGTGCAGTTTTTACATTTCTGTCAATTAAAGATTAAAGAAATGAGATGCAACATGTTAATTAGTGAGTTTTAGAGGTGTTGATCGACTTTGGATAGATCGAGGCTAGCGTTTCCAGTCGTTATGCTAAGCTAAGCTCATCCAGCTCTGTACCACACAGACATGAGAATGCTGTCTATCTTAACGTCTCACTCTGAGAAAAAAGCAAATAAACGCACGTCCCCCAAAATGTTAAACAGCTCCTTAAAAAAACAACTTTAAAAAAATGAGGGGTTTAAGGAAACATTTTGCAGCTCTGGTATGCAATGTTTTATACCACAAGAAGCCACAGACTAGAGAGGAAGATGATCGAAGTACTTTAAGTCCAACGAAATAAAAAATTTTGTCAAAAAGAAGTGTATATAGGTCACAATAATATACCAGGGTGACATAAAGACAAAAAATAGTTAAAAAGCCGCCTGATGAAGTTTTTTTGGAACATATGTTCAGTTTGCAAGAATGTTTTTTTCAAAAAGTGCTTTAATAAAATGAAATTTGACCAATTTTACTGACCAAAAACTCAGATTTTTATATTACAACAGATTATTTGAACTTCACTCTTAAACCCAGCTTTCATCTGGGCGGTATAAAGAATCTATGAGGTCCTAATTAGCGGGACTGTAACACTTCTCTCTGCTGCAGCCTTCCTTTGAGATTCACCCTGATAAGATGGATTTCTACAGAGAAATCCTTCCGAGAACAACATGAGAGCCTCTTAGTGGACAACTCTCTCCAGAAAACCACTCATTTCTCCGTGTGTGTGTGTGCGTGTCCCACAGCACATCAATAATGACCACATCCACGGAGAGAAGAAGGAGTTTGTGTGCCGCTGGGACGACTGTTCGCGGGAGCAGAAGCCCTTCAAAGCTCAGTACATGCTGGTGGTTCACATGCGCCGACACACAGGGGAGAAACCACACAAGTGCACGGTGGGTAACGGACGGCCTCGGCGCCCCCACGGGCTCACACTCTCTAAACACCGCACATGTTTCTGCACACACACATACAGGTCTAGTTTTTCACCTGGGATGGCAGGATTGATCCTTCTTCTTCTACTCATTGCAGATAATATAAATACATGAATCTTACAGCAGCTTTTTTATCTGTGAGGTTGTTTGTAAAAACGACAGTAAAAATTAAAATACCTCGAGGCCAAGAGCTTAAAAAAATACTTCTTTGACTCACACGATCAACATTTATCAATAGATTTATGAATAGACATAGCGTTCATAGCATTAGCACCATTTAGTGGCTATAGAATAATGACACCATCACTGTTTTGATTGGTTCCCTACAAACCTCGCTTTCACTATGCAGTTCTGTCTGCCACCGGGTACGAAGTCTCCCAGAAAATGAAGACTGACTGGCACCATTTCTATCTGCTTTCATGTCTCCATTACAGACTAAAATAATAAATAAACACATACTTTTGTCCTGTGTTGCTTCTACTCTGAGGAAAACGGAAGCGATCCGGTTGTCTTTGCGACTGTAATGGTTTGTGTCAGAAACACTAGGAATGGAGTTGGACCAAGAAGTAGATGCCGCAGGCAGAGCAGGCCCAAACTGTTCCTGTCGGGTGCCAAAACAGACTAACATCGACCCGTTTGCTTCTCCGTTCCTTTGCAGTTCGAGGGCTGCTCTAAGGCCTACTCCCGTCTGGAGAACCTGAAAACCCACCTGCGCTCGCACACCGGCGAGAAACCGTACGTCTGCGAGCACGAAGGATGCAACAAAGCCTTCTCCAATGCCTCGGACCGAGCCAAACACCAGAACCGGACACACTCCAACGAGGTACAAGACATTCCACGGTGAAACTTCACACAGACTCCCGTATCGATAAGAAATTCTCTCAGAGAGCTGAACTCTGCAGGGACTGACTGACGTGATGAAAAAGACAAATTTTCAGTTTCCAGTCTGGATGTTTGCACTATGTTTGTGTGTCTACTCATGTGCATGTCTGCAGACCAGCAGACGTTTGTGAATAAATAATGAGGTATAGACATAATGAGCACGGCGGCCCACAATGCATTAGGGCGAATCATGCTCACACCGCCCTCCTCCCTCCGCCCTGCAGAGTGGGACCACCTGCAGATGGCGAGTAGAAAATGAAACCTAGCAGCGTTTCAGAAACCTCGCTGCTTATCCATCAGTGGGACAGCAGAGAGGGAATTCACACTCTCATACCACACACGCACGCACACACACTCCTGTACAGCAACATTTACTGTACGTAAACCAAATCTAACTTAGTGAAATGAAAATAAAACAATAAAGTGACATATTTGACCTAAAACTGGCAGGCTTGAAAATCTATTGGTTTATTTCGGTTTTAGAACGACATTTATTTTTAAAAACGACATAAATTTTGCATGAAAAGGTGTAGGCCAAAGCTTGTGGCCTTATCACAAACACCATATCACCATATTTAAACTCAACTTAACTTACCTAATACACATGGCTGGTCATGATGGGATGTCAATCCATCACCCTATTTTTAAATAATCTTTTTTTTAAAACATAAATATTCCTTTAGGTTCATGTTTGCCTTCTCTTTTTACAAACATATTGAAAATATTGCATGGCAACAAATTTTTATGCACTTTATACACTGTTTGTCCTTATAATCAACTAAATCATTACATTTTAATATCTGTAATTTTATAAACAGACCATTTAGTGATTTAGTGATAATTCCCATGGCTCTTTTTTGTTGTATGAAAACTGGATGTGCCCATGAAGAATATATTTATATGTTGGAAATACATTGCACAGAGCATTACGTCTGCTACTTAATATTTTTTCAATATTATCACTAAGAAATTTTCAAATCCTTCACTTAAGACTTTAAACTGTCATGCCTTGACTTTGGAGATAATTTTCAATCATCAGATTTGACTCTTGCAAATGTCTGCGAATGTTTCAACTTACAAGCTACAAATATAAGTTTAAATAGACGCAGGAATCGTCTGTGGTATTTAAAAATATCAGACTTTAATTGATAGCTGTATATTTTTTGTATCTGTAGAAACCCTATGTATGTAAGATCCCCGGCTGCACGAAGCGCTACACAGACCCCAGCTCTCTCAGGAAGCACGTGAAGACGGTGCACGGCCCGGAGGCCCACGTCACCAAGAAACAGCGCAGCGACCTGCCGCCGAGGCCGCCGGCGCCGAAGGAGAACGGCGAGAACGAGACGGGGAACAGAGACAGAGTCCAGAGGGACGACAAGATATCGGACGACAGCTCTCCCAGAGGCATGGAGGACTACCTGCACGTCAAATCCATCAAGACAGAAAATTCTGTGGTAAGGTGGTTTAGAAAAAAAAGCAAAGTGGTGAAGAAGGAGGTGTGAATTTTACCAAAGCAGATTTTCCAGAAAGAAATTGCTTGACAATAAATGATCATAAATTTGTTGTTTTTTGTGTTTTACAAGCAGAATGGCCAAAAATCAAAAATACACTGAATATAGTAAACCAGTGCAGTACATCCAGTGTTATGTGACTGTTACTGCTGTTAAATATATCAAATTATTATAAAGGGGCACTGAGTTGTTGGGTATACATTTCTCCCTACTAACTACACTATCTGGCTTTTTTTCCTGATAGAATCAACTTTCCTCTTTGTCATAAAGAAATTGACCACACCTCTTTATCCTCACCTTTCCTCTGCTTGCTGCTTGATTGTTTTCATTTCTCTCCCTTTTCCGACTTTCCTAATGGACAGAAATTGCTAAGGTGAGCTCACCTATGTCTCAGAACATCTTTCACCATTTACCGCCATATTGTTCCATCTTTCAACGTCTTTTTATATCAAATGAATTCCAAAAAGAAGGAAGCAGAGATACTGTATCGTATGAGCGCACTTCTTCATTTCATCATCAGCTGCAGCAGGATTTAGTTTCACACTGCATGTCATCTGTGATACCACGTACGTCACTTTTTGCTTTGCACAGGCAGTTTAAACCGACAGCGGAGACCTATCAAACGTGAAGCCGGAGCCTGAACGTGATAAAAGCCACTCCAGGATTAATATTCAAACACTGGGAATTGGTTATGGCGCTCTGTGCAAACACAGCCAACTATCAAGCTGTGATCAAGACGGCTTTTTAGCAGCGAATAAATTAGAGTCTGCGAAGAAGCCGAGGCTGGTCAGGGTTAATTCAGAGAGATGCATATTACCATCATTGTCCCATGGAAAGACATATGAGGGGATTATTCATATTCATATATAACAAATTGACTCCCATTTACACTAGCATAGGTAAATAGAGTATTAAGAAAATGATATATTTAAATCCAGAGGTGAAATATCAGTAATATTAGAATTTAATATGAATTTCTTGTTAAACAATATTAGAAAACAGATTATTTCTCACAGCAACTTCAATCATAAGAGGAAAAATTCCAACTTGTATGCTTGTATGCTTTATGTGTTCCCACTGGCGTAAAGTATGCCTCAAAGGCTTTTCCTTGTAAATGTAACTGAAACAAGTCACTGTGACGAGCCAAGCTTCTTACTCACCTCCATGTTCAAACAGCCTCAGAGTTGTTGAAAAAAGAAACCTGATCACATCTTGTGATGATCGGCCTGGCACGCTGGCTCGGGATCAAGCAGCCTTTCATCCTGCCCATTTCTAATTCACAGACAGACTAAGACGGTCTGTAATCTGTGGTGCACCCCCCACCTCTTCACCCCATCCCCAAAAACACTCATTATTTACAATTAAGATGGGAGAGAATAAAAGATTCAATGATTCATTGTTCTTTATGCCATGTTAACTACCGTTCCACTTTTGTTTCTGCTAAGAAAAACAGTTTTTCAGGACAAATTGTGAGTTTTATGTTTCTCTCATGCTCTTTTTTAATATATCTTTTTCACTCCTCTCTTTCTGCATTTCCTCCATCACTTTCTCTCTTTCCATCTGCCCCATCCAACCATCACTCTTTAGATGTATCAGTCCAGCCCTGGTGGTCAGTCATCATGTAGCAGCGAACCATCACCACTTGGCAGCGCCACCAACAATGACAGTGGAGTAGAAATGGCGGCGCACAGCGGGGGAAGCCTGGGGGACCTGAGCACCCTGGACGACCTGCCCTTTGTGGAGCCCTTGGGCTGTGAAGATTCTACCGGTGGGGTTGCAGTGGTGGGTCTCCACTACCGAAAGCAGCTCAGCACCAGCCAGCGCCTGGAGCATCTGAAGAAGGAGAAGCTGAAGACAGTGAGGGACTCGTGTCGATGGGCCAGCAACCCAACACCCCCGGTTCTCGGCACCAAACTCCCACCCATACCAGCAAGCGGTGAGTAGAGAGAAAAGCAGGATTTTTGACCACTTGGTGACACAAGTTCCCAATATAACAAGTCATCCAATATTCACTCTTCTTTTAGCTCTGGTTTGGCCAATTGCTAAATGCAGTACAATGATTAAAAATGGCAGAAACTAAGGGTGAAATAACTGAGGCTATAAAGCTCCAAAGAGCTGGCAAATTGTTAAGCATTTTCATCTGTTCATTCACAGGGTCCCTCCTGGAGAGTATGGGTGGTGGCCCGATGTCCTTCCCTGGTTCCAGCTTGGGTGATCTGAGCTCTGGTAAAACAACTCTGTTGGAAAACCTTTCAGAGCGCCGTGACAGCACCTCCAGTACCCTGAGCTCAGTTTACACCCTCAGCCGCCGCTCCTCAGGCATCTCCCCTTGCTACTCCAGTCGGCGCTCAAGCCAGGCCTCGCAGTTCGGTGCCAACCGCCCCAGCAACCTTAGCTCTGCGGACTCCTACGACCCCATCTCTGCCGACATTTCACGCCGCTCCAGTCAGGTCAGCCAGTGTGGGGGGAGTAGCGGAGGAGCAGGAGGGTATGGAGGAAGGGGCTTACCCAGCCCCCTCAGCCTGACTCCAGCCCAGCACTACCGCCTCAAGGCAAAATATGCTGCTGCCACTGGAGGTGCACCGCCTACGCCTCTTCCATACATGGACCAAATGTGTCTGAAGACCCATACAGCCTTGTACGGTGAGTCCCAGGAATCCTCCCCCATCAACAAAGTACCTTCCAGGCAGTACAGCAGCTATGCCACACGGAGTCTGATGCCCCATGAGGTCCCGTCTAACATCCCCCGCAGAGCCAGTGACCCTGTGAGACGCATGGCCATAGATTTGCTCAGCCAGCCACAAATGCAACGCTACAATAGCATGGGCACACTAAGTAGAACCACGCAGCCCCATCCACCTCCTGCAGCAGATCGCCAACATTTATCCCAGCAAAGCTGCCTGCGATTGGATGGTAGTCCCCACCGCTACCCTTACAGCCTGCAACCCCCCAGCATTTCAGAGAATGTGACAATGGAGATGATAACCGGCAACGTCCCTGAGGAAAACCTGATGCTTCCTGACCTCAGCATTGACAACAGAGTGACAACCAATCCACAAGATTTCCAAGGAACCCCCAATCTCCAGCAGCAGTCGTACCATCAGAGAAGGATGGCCATTGTGAATACCAACATGAACTCGCCCAGTCAGGTTTTAGCCACGTCCAGCATGAGTCTAGTGCAGCAACGACACATGTGTCCATCCTCACCGAGGGACAGTAAGGCTGACTTACTTGTTCAGTGGAACAAAGTCTCTTTGGGACCCATGGATGTCAACCAGCACTATTCCAAACCACAGGGAAAAGGAAACCTGGCTGTCCTCCAGCAAAACCAGAACTTTGGATCTTTTCACAGTCATTTGAGCTCCAACCAGCAGATGATTCAAAACCTTGTTAACACAACGCAGCAAAAATTCCAGCTGTCTTCAAATCTCAATGAAGGAATACGCTCTCAGTACAGGTTCAACGAAGGCAACGAAGGTTCTTGTGATAAGAATGGTAACACCACTTATCCACCTTGTAATAACCCAGCAGCAGCAGTCAACGGGAGCATGTTAAGCCCCACATACAAACAGGAACCAGTTGATATGGAGATTGCTGACATGCCCTTTGCTGATGCTGGATTTCAGCCTGTCCAGGTAAAAATTGAGGACTGTGATGGATCAATTATGATTTCAGATCAGCAGAACTGTAACATGTCTTTCCAGAATCCCTTGCAAACTGGGAATCAGAGCCATCTCCAGCCAAGGCCACCAATAGTACCGAAATCTCTAAACAGGCACCATTCAGTGCCAAAGGCGATGCAGCAAACAAGGCATCTTAGTAATGCTAACCCAGACGTTGCTTCCAAATTACCCAGTAGTGGAGTTTTAGGACTTGATTGCAGCGACAGCTCTGATGACAATGCCTTGTACTACACAGGGCAGATTCAAGTATTTGAGCCCAATGGGAACCTGGACCATCATGTTTCTCCTGTGGTGAATGTACCTCCTTTTGAAAAGAACGCAGTGTCTCCCTGTTCAGGCAATAACCAGGCATCCAGGACTGACTGTAATGCAACACTGGAGCAGGTGCAGATTGACTTTGATAGCATGCTGGACGACGGGGATCACTCCAGCCTCGTGTCGGGAACCCTGAGTCCAGGTCTGCTTCAGAGCTTGTCCCAGAGTTCCTCTCGCCTGACAACACCCAGGAACTCGGTCACGTTGCCTTCTGTGCCGGTGGCGACAGGGAACATGGCCATCGGGGATATGAGCTCATTGCTGACTGCTCTGGCAGAAGAGAGCAAGTTCCTCAACTTGATGTCTTAAAAACACATCGTAGGAAAC
The DNA here is from genome assembly GCA_037974645.1 of Hollardia meadi. Taxonomy (NCBI): domain Eukaryota; kingdom Metazoa; phylum Chordata; class Actinopteri; order Tetraodontiformes; family Triacanthodidae; genus Hollardia; species Hollardia meadi. The sequence goes on along the minus strand of JBBPCS010000878.1, from coordinate 6,417,840 downwards.
TGTGTCATCTGACAGAAATGCATTAGCAAAATTCTCGAACTCCTGATGCACAATAAACATTCATCCATTTTAAAATTGATGTGATTGTGTACCAAAAAGCCTCTGCAGTGTGTGAGTCTTTTTTTATTGTACAGTCTTATTTGAAAGTTATTTAAAAATGGCCATTTTCTATCTTTTCGAAAAGCAATATTTGTGTTTTTTTTTTTGCCTTAGGTAGTAAATATGACGGAAACAACAGAATTCTTTCAGTTGTTATACAGGTTCGCAGTAAGATCAGTTGACTAAGTGCCTGGCTCAGCCAACACATATGCATGTTGTGCATATGATAACATCTAACATGTGTAAATGCAACCAGGTAATTATGTGAATGTACCATCAACAGCAACTTGTTTTACACTGTAAATTACTTGAGCTCATTCCATATCAAGTTGCTGATTTCTGCTCGAGGAGAAAACAGTTGAATCGTAACCTCCTCCGTCATCACAGCATTTCAAGTTTACAGTCCTCAGTGAGCCATTATTTGTGTGCCGCATAGCTTCTGAGATTAACTGTGACGCCTCAGTGTCGAGCATCAGAGACTTGATTTGTAACTGAATTATGAACCCGTGCATTGATAAATCAGTTGTGCTCTGGCACCGTGAAGTGAGAATCAAACATTTTTCTTTTGTACATTATTATACCAGTTTGTTGTGCAGTTGCCTGTATATATCATTTGTACATTTTTAAGAAATACAAAGCTGACATTGATTTTTTTAAACAATCCCTGTTTGTGTTGTCCTTCATACAGATGTTTTTGAGGTTTCATCTGTCCAGCTTGTCCAGAACAGAATCAGAAAGGCGTGACACAAAAACTTTCTTATTGCCTTTAAAAACCCAACTGAGAGTTTTCTAATCTTACACTTCTACACCGACAAATCACCATTATATTAATCAGTTCTATTACTCTGCCACCACTGTGGTTAAGGTTTGCTTAGTTTTAGACAACTAAACTGCTTGTTCAGGGTTAGGGACAGGTTGGAATTGTAACCCTTCTTCTATAAGCACAGGCAGAGCCCTCCACTGGACTCTATGGGTACTGCTCTTTCCAATCATGGTCACGTAGTCGCCCACTGAAAGTTGCATGAACGTAGCCGTACAATCAGAACGAGCCTTCTCAAATACTTGGGAGCCTCAGCGTATAAAGGGTCATGAAATCAGAGTCAGATATCCAGCAGCAGGATCCATAGGTAATATCATAACCTTCCGTTTTATCTCACACAGGCTCTGCCCTCTACTGGACTCTATGGTTACAGTAGGTGGAGCCAGATAAATGACCACCCTGCGGTGACCACACCAAACCTGACCGGCTAAAGGTAACTGCCACTGCCCACCTACTTCCTAATCCCAGTCACAACAATGGAGAAGTAGGGGGCCACTGCTGACCTAGAGAGAAATGGGTTCAGGTTCAACTGTGGGCAAACTCACCGTTCGCTGAAGAGAAAAAGGATGTCTGACTCTGGTTTCATGGCCTTATATATGGCTAACGTTTCGGCCTAGTGGCCTATATTGGAGCATGGCCGAAACATTAGCATGCTTGTGACATGGCCGAAAAAAATGTGTGTGCTACCTCTGTACCTTATGGTACACAACGTTGGAACTAATAAGACTAAACACATCACTGTGCTGTTATCTCCTGCTTCTTGTTGTAACGGAGTCAATATTGTTATTCGTCAGTCGTGATTGCTTCCTGTAGAAGGAGGAGCGTTGATCACTTCAATAATTCTGCAACAAAACTTTTTGTCTTTGAAGCCACGTCCCTGCACCCTTTGCCAACAACGCACTTTCCTCAAACCTTTATGTCAGACTGAGGAGCCACACGTTCTTGACTCAACCTCTTTCAAGGCGGCTTTGAAATAACTTCCCCTGACCTCATCTCACCCTGCTGGCAAGAGCAAGCTTGACATAATGTAAATCCTCACTCGGAAGCTGATGAAAAAGGACGCTAACAGGAGGGGAAAAGGCTGGACGCGTGCAGAGCGGCTGCTGTTACTGCAGTTAGCCTGTGTGTACTTCAATATTAGCTCTGACAGAGCGACCCAGAGGACGCCGCTGCTGAAACCACATAAAACAAAGCGGCTGAGAGGAGCGAGAGGTTCCGGGGACGTGGCGCTCAGCGTTAGCGAGAGGAACAAATGATTTTAGTCTGTCAGGGAATTCAGCCGAGGATACGTTTGATCTGAGGTTTGTGATTGCTTTTGCCACTGGAATTCCTTATTCTCTCAGAGATGTGAAGTGAGAGAGAAAATAGCCCCGGGCTGTGAAATCCAACCAGGCCCTGAACAAGAGGTGGAGATAAGACTTGCAAAGATCGTGCATTACCAGCATCTTCATTTATTGATGGGGATAACTGAGTAAGAAAGATGAAAGACGGGTTTCTGCCAATAAGTTCATGGATTATAAATGTAATTTAGTTATAAAAGAACAGATTTCAATCATGGAAATGCAATGTAAGTAAACCCTAACAGGAAGATTTTGCAGTAACATTTTTCAAATTTGGAAACAGCTCAATTAATTGCCACTGATTTGGCCGTGCAGCTCAGATTCAGATTCAGTAAATGATTTTACAGACATCTGTTATATAATTTATCAAAATCTTCTGTCTGTATCTTCAGTCTGTGAAACCATCTTCTTGTGCTTTAAACTTTGGTGGCCTGTGCAGTAAATAAACAAAGATATACATCAAATATGTACTAAGCCAAATACTGCAAACACTAAAAAAAGCAAGCCATTTTCCACAGTATTTTTTCCTGGTGTCTATTAGTTTCAGTTAACTTGAAATTGCAAAAAACATAGCGTGAAGAAGGGGCTGACAGCCAAGACTTTGAAGTTAAACAACGCTGCATTCAGTGGTTTTCCGTAAAACCAAACATGGAAGACAATCAGAAAATATGGATGAACATCAGGAAAAGGAATGAACAAACTTAAATCTGCAATCGTTAAATTAAATGAAGACTGAATTCACCACTTCAAGCAAACGTTGGAAAAGAGGATTAATTGACTTTTTCTGATTTGTAAAATGACAATTTACATATTAATCTACTCGACTAAGAGTCGTCTCCCATCAGCACTTCAGGTTTTACAACCTGAGCTCTTTGCGTGGCAGTAAGCAGAGTTTAAAGAGCTTCGGAGGAATGTGTTTTACGGCGAGTTCCAGAGACTCCTTATGAGCGACAAGCTTTTCAAAACACTCAAACCTCTACACAGCTGCATACACACACACACACTGCCACCTACAGTAACAGTCATTACTGTTACTGTAACAGTAAGGCCCACGTTGCTAGCTTTCTTCTGCACACATCTTATGTTTGTAGCTCAAACATACTCTTCTACTTAACTCAAGGTCCACTTACATTTGTTCAGGTCTTTCAACTGCTTTAAGGTCTTCCCCAGCGGATGGAGATATTGGTTGTTGTCGGTTTTCATCAATCTCCAAACTCCATCTGCTGAGGAAGACCCTGAGATGCGGTTAAAAGCTGTATGAAGGTTTGTGTACCTTGAGTTTAATTTTGCTTGTTTGTGTTCTGTTTTTTTTGTTGTTGGTCAAACTACTTTTTCCAGGTAAAGAAAATGAACTTGATCAGAGTTGATCTTCTTTGCCCAGGAACTGTTCTTCTTCTGTGGTTGCTCGTTTAGCCGGAGCCCCCGCGAGCTCTGCGTTCTGTGCGGTCAGATGGCGGGCAGCCACCTCTGAAACGATCACCGTGACGATATGGAAAGTGACGAGTGGGCCAACATGGACGCCAGGCAGCTCAATTACAGCTGTGACAGCAGACGCACTCTGACGTGAAGGAGACTCTCGGCTCTGACCTCCACCGCCCTCTTCCTTCCTTCCTCCTGATGACAACACATCACAGTGAAGCTCTGCATTATGGCGTTATTATTACGCGTGTGACAGCTCCCAGTGTCAGTGCAGATGATGGATAGTGCTCGGATGCCTCATTCATTTCTATTAGACCAATATGTAAATCCCCTCTGGAGTTCATCCTCCTGAAGCTGGGAGACAATATTAATTTATGAAACTATTTCAGAGGCTTCTGGTCAAACAGGCAGTTGAGGAGTCTGTCTCGATTTGTATCATCCCACATCAAAACAACAATCCATACACACAAAAAGCAAACTGTACACAAAGAATCCACAAAACTTAAAGTATAGAGCTCTGAAGGCTCTAAGGTGTTCATGATACACAAAAACTAAAGTATTAGACAGAATAAATAATGTACTCGGGATTTAGAGACTCTTAGCTGTGGAGCTAAAAGTGCAAAGGTTGTCCTGAGGGCGGCGCTGCAGGAGAGGTCATTAAAATCTGCAGGGTTCATCCTCTGGGGAGAAGATATTTCTGCAGCGAGTTTCACTGAGATCTGGCCGAAAGGTGTTGAGTTACAAAAATATTACAGCTGATTCACACAGGCAAAAAGCGGCAAATTAGCTTTGTGTGTTATTAGTGTTATGACCCATTATTTTCAATAATCAGCACACATCGATAATGATATGCTTAATGTGTAATTGATTTTTCAATAGACACAATTTGCCTTACAGAGCAGGAAGAGGGTAAAACTGGACATTGGAGCAAATAAGGAAGGCAACAGATTTATATTGTATTTAAATAAAACAGTGCTCTCCCTCAGTTTTGTGCCTCAGTGTGCTCTTTAGTTCATAAAAGCTTCTGATGATTTTCAGTCCACAACGCAAGTGTGAAATCAATCTTCGTGTCTACGTTAGCGTCTTTGCAAGGACTACAGTATGTTTAGTCTCAGCTCCTGGTTATTAAGGCCAGAGTCAAATTCAAGACCTTGCGAGTCCTAAATAAGTAATTTTATGAAATTTAAACCTTTTGTTTGGAGAGAAGTCCCCATCATTCAGAGATTTATAAAACCAGCTTCGTAAAAGGAATGGTTGTCCCAGTTTGGTGTGGAAGAACTTGACTGGTCTGCACCGCGCTGAAATAATGAGGCGCGGTGTCACAATCACATATTGAAGGCATCTGTCCACAAACGTTTGACCATCAAAACAACATTTTCTAAGCAGCTGTTAAAGAATCATGTCAGGATTTGTATGATCCAAAGCACCTTCCAGAACAGCAGACATTTTTTTTTTTGCATGTGTGGCCCCTGTGGGACAGATGCATTATTAAGGTGCAGCTCCTCTCATTTCAATAGGGCCACCTATTGGGGCCACCATGTCAACGGCTGCTTAATATTAACTAAAGCCCTCTGAATGATCTTCATCCTCAGGAACCGAGGTCAACGCTGCAATAAAGTCTTAAAGGACAAAAAACTCCGGGATGGTCCTTTAACAAGACGCTCAGTACAGAGCCTTAAATCTTTAATGGAGAAACTGCAGAACCTGCCAGCAGTGTGAGGTAATGTCACTGGTTTTGTATTTTCCTGACCTGCTCGAGTAAATGGTTGTCTGGGAATGTTGGCAGAGCTGTTTCTTGAGTAAAAGGTTTTTCGGAGGTGACAAGGTGTTTCTAAAGTCTGGCTGACAGTTTTCCAGACATTATAGCTCTTAGATGACAGATTTAGTTTAATATGAATGTAATATTTCTGGGTCTGCAGGCGATGCCGGTGACTTCCAGATCACTCGAGATCTTGTCTTAGACAAGCAAGAGAGGGATACAACAAATCTGTGAGGACATGAGATGATTCAAAAGATGCAGAATAAGCAGAAAACCAAGTGTTTCTGTCACGGATGTGCCAAAAAAGATGCAGATGCAGACGTCATAGGCAGAGCATTTTCACACCAGTGATTTTAATAAAGGAAAACTTACAGGTCGTAAGGCAGGCGAGGGTCAAAACTAGGAATCAGTCCAAGTCCGATGAAAAATAAACCAAATTCAGCTGCCAATCATGACGTTTCAGCCCATTTTTATAGCATCAAAGAACTAATTGAAACCAAACTGATCAGAAAAATGAACATCCGAACAAACATCAGCGTGATAAGAACTACCTAAAATGACAGAAACCATCTTTGGGAAAAATGTATTTGAGGTGTACTTTGAGTTTTTAGTTTGGCCCATGTCCCATCTGCTAACATGGAGGGGGAAGGGTTAGTGACCTATATTGCAGATGCCATCAGGAGGCGATCGAGATGTTTTGGCTTCACTTATGAGGGGCTCTCATGTCGTCCATCTTTATACTGTATATAGTCAATAATCACCATAGTCACACACTTGTACAACAACTAATAACACTACAAACTTGCCTGCATAGGACTCACATGGAGCTGCAACCATTAGTCGATCGACAGAAAAACAATTAGCAAATATTTTGTAATTTATTTTATTTTCCCAGCTAAACAAGTTGCTGCGAAGCCTCGCAAATAGAAACATTGTTTCTGATGATTTTCTCTGTGTAATTTCATTTTAAATGGAATATTTTGGGATTTTTGACTGGTGGTCGGACAACACAAGCCAGACCCAGGAACCTGAATGAATAGTTTTATCGATTAATGGAGAAACTAATCTGCAGATTAATCAACAATGAGTGCGTATTATTTACACCATGGCCAGTCCGACATGATTTGCACCATGTACTACATTAAAACTGAAAATACCTCCTGTTTTACATTACATTACATCATACTGTGTGTTTGAATATTTCATAATGTCTATAAAGGTTGTTTCTATTGGACAAACCTGTCTTTGGGGGTGAACACTGCTCTCTCGTATTAATACTTTCATGTGTCTTCTGTCCTTTCTGTCACGACAATGTACCAAGAAGACATTAGACATTAAAGAAAATAAAGACATCAAACACTTCATGAGAGTTAAAGGCTTCAGTGTTGTTGAGGAGTTGAGAGCCGGCCAATCATCCGCGAGGCCTTCAGTGTCATGAACTAATACAGCATCCATATTCATGATCGGTTCCTATGCAAAATAACATCTGTTTTCCAACAACATGCCATCTGTTTGAGGGACTTTGTGACATTAATGGCTCATCACGGTAAAAAAAAACAACACTTAAGGAAAAAAAACAAAAAACAATTGCGGTGGTCATTATCTCGTGCAAACAGAGTCTCCTCCGTCATTTACATGTAATCACACACACACACACACACACACACACACACACACACACACACACACCTTAGTGAGGAGATATTCATTTACTGATCTCAGGCAGCGACCTGGAGGACACGGTTGGACACGTTGGAACAGGAAGAGTCGGACCATTTAAGTTCACTGTTAACATTTATAAATGATGCATCAGTGGTGGATAAAGACTGATTTATAATTCAGATGTTTGCACCTGAGAGGAGTAACTGAGCATTTTAACATCACTGAGGATTTGTACTTATTTGATACAAGAGTTTTGTCATAATTTTTCTTATTCAACAGGTTTTAAACAGCCACTGTTCTCCTCACTGAGCATTCACAGACTGCCAGTACTGTAAAAACTTGCATATCTATGACTGTATAGTATAATATATACAAGGTTTATGTTTTCAATTATATTCCACAGTATATTATAATCTGTCACACATGGTTTAACATGGTTTTAGTCCTCAGCTGTTATGTGACAAACATATTAACGATTTATATATATATTTATATATATATAAGACGATTTATATTTTCATGGAGGAACTATTTTCTTTCTGTATCGCCGCGCAGAAGGAAACGTGCATCTACTCATGGATTAGAGGCTGGCTAAACAAGCTAGCTAACGTTACAGCTCAGTCAAGGAGGACGCCATTAATGTTTACATCCAACCTTGTCACGTGCTCGAGCCTCTTGTCTTTCAGTGAAAGTATTAAACTTATTCCAGTAGTCAACTTTTTAGTTATTCAACAGGAAGTTGAGTGTCAGCACTTGTCTATCAAACTAAAGTTTCAGTTTAAATGCATGCATCAGGAGCAGAAGGGGAGGAAGAGGAGTGAGGTAGCAGCTGAAGGGGTGTCGGGGTTTCGGGGAGTCGTGGATCCCGGCGGCAGCTGAGGGAGGTCAGCGCCGCCACCTCGCTGCTCGCCGGGTCCTCCAGGTCTGCGCTCTCTGGAGGTTTGAGGATGGAGGTCCTCATTAAAACCTCCCACCGCTCTGCCCTCTCCTTCTCCTCCTCATCACCCAGTCCACCTTCTCTGAGGAGTCACACCGCTAAACGTATGCTGGGACGGTCCAGGTGTCATCCAGCAGGTGTCTGCTGACGGCTGTCGTATTCTGATTAGAACGCACGGAAAAGACAGAAACTGGGAAACAGTAGATCCATCTCTGTTCTTTTTTAATAATGTTTCCAGATCACGGGTCAAACAGGAAGTTATTGATGTCATAAAGTTTGTAGTTGGGGTCTTCTGGTTTGCAAACTAACTTATTATCTGTATCTGTTTAACCAACAAAATTATCTGTATCTGTACTTTGACTGGGCGGGGATTAAACCGGATGTGGGTGTGACTATCAGGAAGTTAATTCAAGCCTGAAACTGCTATTGGTTGATCAGAAGTTGCTATAGTTATTATTTATTAAAAACTTGAGCTTCGGATCAATGTTTTTGATCAATCAGCTACCCAGTGAGGATTTTCCTTCATCACAAGCAGTATTTTATGATACTTGTACTTGTAAAAAAGTACACTATCTGTACCGGATACTCATTTCAGCTGAGATTTACAGCTATCAGATAAATGCAGCGCAATAAAAAGTACAATTTGCCTCAAATAATAAAGTAAAAGTAGCTCAAAATTGAAAAGAAAGTTCAAAAAGTCAATTTTTTTACTAACTTGAACTGTGATTTAAAAATGCAACCGAGATTAAGTCTGATTTCGTCTCACTGCTGCCAAGTTAGGCTTTAAATATGATATATTATATTACACGAGAGGCAGTAAACGCTCCGGTGGGAAGGCGAGACGCCGCTAACATCTCTGCTGTTTCATGTGGGTTCTCCTGCAACAGGCCCACCGATCCCCACGGAACCCTCGCTGGAGAACACCTGAACCCGAGGGGCAGCCAACGTTTGAACGGCGGTGTGCGATTTGAACGTTCCCTTTCAAAATCTCAACATGATTTTTTTGAGGATCCTGTTGTGAAAACACGCTTTCCTCGAGGGGTGGGGGGTTCATCTCTGCTCGCTGTTTCAAAGCCAGAAAAGCAAAAGGCAGAGAACAAAGCAGCTCTGTGTGGAAAGGCCGGCTGCTCAGTGAGTGTTTGTGTCTCAATTTTAACTCCTTCTCCTCCTCCTCCATCACTGGCAAAGACAAGGCAGCGAGTGAACGCTATTATTTCATAGCCTGTGAAAACTGAGATATGAACTGTGAGTAACCAGGAATCATAAATACCTGATTTGTCAGAGGAGTAATCAGTGAGGAAAGTTGAAACACCTTGTTCAGAAAGACTTTGTGCTGGAGGGCTTCACCATGGCGTGCACAGACAGCATAAAACATTCACCACCTGATGCAACTTTGATTTAAGTGTTAATGTTTTTCTCCCCGTGGTGAAAATAGGCTCACGCGGTGCCTCCAAAACCTGATTATTCTCCCTCAGTTTATAAATCAACCTTTTCTTTGTGGGAGAAGGAGGAGGGGCTTGTTTTCTTTACAAGCTGCTTCAACAGGCGGGAAATGCACCATCATTTTCCACCGCAATTAAGAGGGAGGCCCTGATGCTGAGGCAGCGCCCGGTGCCAGCTCTGTGTATGGCTCAGCCTTTTTTCTGGAAAGACTTAACAGGCCCTGGTTGCATGTCTTGGCTCAGAGTTTCGAGCTCCAGTCAGTCTTCCCTGACGTAATCCTTTAAGAAACGGCTCTCCTCGCTGGCTGCGAACCACGGCGAACATAAAGGGAGCCTTGCTGTGATTATCAGCATGGTTAATAACCCCCGACGTGAAGCCAGAGTTAGCAGAAAGCATCTAAAAAAAAAAAATGCCCCGGCTCTCCTCTCCAGCTCCGCATTAGAGTCCATTTATGCAAAGCGTGGCTCGGCCTGTCAGCGGCTAATCATTACAAGGATGATCGATGGTGTTTATTTTCTGATGATGGAACGCAACCCCCTGCCTGATGATAATTGTAATAAAAAGGACAGATCAAGCCGGCAAAGTTATTAAATTATCAGACCATAATTTGCATTAATGCCTGCGTTTGGGCTGCGGAGATGTCGGGGTGGGGGTTTGACAGAGGCCCAGCTCTGTTGGCTTGTTAGAGGGGAAGTCCACCTTGAAAAGCTCCCTGTGCCCTTGCCCCCCCCCACCCCCCCCCCCCAGCAGATACTCCCAACAACATGATGACATGATGACATGCCCGTCACATGACAGAGGAGTAAGATTCACTGTCAGACACTAAAAAAACCCTCTGATGTCTAAATTTTGTGGCTGCCTTTAAGGGTTTAACTTTTTTTTCTTTAACTTATCATTATAAAGTAAATATATATTGCACAGTAATGGCTAAAGAAAAATGACAACATCTGTGTTTAGATTGTTTCGCGTTCACTACACTATTCATGCTGCCACCAGGCTGGATTTTTCACGGATAAATGAAGGCTCGATTTACGGCACAAAGGAAGCGCGAAGAGGCATTGTGGAACCGAAACAGGAAGAGGCATCGTTCTCCCCGGTCACTATCCCCGGGTAACGGTGCAACAAATGGAATAACTGTGGAAACTCTACCACAAGGCAGAGACGAAGAAGGGGAGTGATAGAAACCAAGGTAAAACAAGAGTGAACGGACGGGCATTCACTCGATGGAAAGAGCTCCGGTGTTGTGTGTAAATCTGTTCCCCCGTCGATATGTGTTTATGCGTTAATACAACCGGGTGTTCACTCTGCCTTTATCACAGCACTGAGAGCAGAGTTTCTAGGTCCAACCGGAATTCATCTTTCATCTTTTTAAACTTTGGGGTTTGAAATTCAGTTCAAACAACATTTGGCTTGAATTCGTAATAACTGAACTTTAACTGCTGTTAAAGGGTCCATATAGGTGTTAAATTGTCTGTGAGTGAAAACCTGAATGAAGCAGCCGACGATCCCAACGCACACCAGCATCTGTCAGAAAACCCCTCTTAGACCTGAAGTCGAGCCCAGACGGACCCCTGAACCATCAGAGCCGAGGGATGTTCATTAGGCGAGCTGAGGACTTCTTTTTTTTTTTTTAAGTGTTTGAAGGGCTTCTGGTTGGGGGCCAACTGGACGGAAAAGATCCAGCAGAGGGGGGAAAAGAAAATAAAGAGCACAGAAAAAAAAAGAGGGCAGCGGCTAATGGGGCTCGGCTGCTTTTAAGTGCAGCGTACCAGAGGAATACAAGAATTCCCCGTTAACCCCGATTCACAGCAGTGCGGCCGAGTGTCTGTTTCTCTGAGAACTTCAAACCCAAACAACACAGAGAGGCTTCACACGGCGACATACATGTATTAACAAGTGACGGAGTCCCCCGTGGAGTCCATCACGTGACTTTCAACCAGTCTGAAAACCATTAAAGGAACCATCAACACTGAACTTTATCAACGCCGTGCAGCCAAACACGCGTCAAACAAACATTTTTTTCGAGATCCCAAACTTTACAAAGACACTGGATGAATATTAGCTTGACCTGTGAGGAAAATCTGCAAAATGATTTTTTAAAAATCTAGATATTGATTTAAAAAGGTGGAAAAATGAATATTTTACTCAGTCTAATCATATTTGATGAGACTTAGCTGTACCCTGAGTCCACCTCTACCATCGGGTGACCACGAATGGTTCCAGCCTCACATTTCATTTCAAAAGTGGCAGTCTGGACAAAACTGTTTATGTTTGTCTGCATTTTTTAAACTTGGATTTTTGTAGCTGTAATTTAGAGCTGCTACAATTAGTCGATCAAAGAAAATTAGTTGCCAACTCTTTGGATGATTCATTTCAGTCCTTTCTGAAGAGATCTGCTGGTTCCAGCTTCTTGAACGTAAAAGATTTGCTGCTTTTCTTTGACAGTAAATGAAGAGTCTTTGGAAGAAGAAGAAGCAGAAGAAGAAGCGCTTAATCGTGAATACAATCTGCAGATTAATCAATAAAATAATCATTAGTGGCAGACACACACACACTGAGTCATGGCATGAAGCTGTTTGTGCACAGAGGCCTTAATTTGAAGCTCATCACATGGTTGATTCTGTATATACTGTATATGTTGAAGACAGACAGACTCAAACTGTAGGTTTGAGTTTTCTCAACACGAGCGGATTCACGTTTCTTAAAAGCCCCACAGAACTCGGCTGTGTGTTTGAACGCCTCGTGCATGCTCTTAAATTGTGCAGAGAACAAACAAACAGCTGCTCTGCTGCTGGTCTTCAGCAAAACAAACTCTCCAAACACACAGAAAAAAATCACCACAATTTAGACCAGATGGAAGCAGGATCTGGTCCTCTTCTTCAGACAGTGTTTTGATGAAGTGCTGGCTCTCCATAACACCCTGCAAGGACCAATCAGGACTGAGCGAGGTCTCTGATGACCCCCGAGGTCAAGGAGGTGGTCAAAACAGAGCTGATGAGCAGACAAGACAACCCCATAAATCCAATCCTTGTCTCCCCCGGGGCTGCCGTCTTTTATTTTACCCTTAAATTGAGACCTTAATCAGCCTGATATTGATCAGTTGTAGCCAAGTTATAGATATACCAAGATATATTCAAAAGCTCCACAACAAAGACGTAAGCAGACCTTGATTGGAGACAGTCTTGCGACCTCCTGTTTTCAGGTTCAAGCTCAAGTTTTAAGCTACATGTGCTTCAAATAATTTAGAATTAAAAGATTTTAGCAGTCTTAATCTGCTGATGAAGCCCACGTGTTGAGTGAAAAAGCCCCAGAAGAAGCGAGTGAGTGAAAAAGAGTCTTAAACATTCCTCCCATAATGGAGGTGATTTTGAATAAACAGAAGAAGAAAAACTGCAGTGTATTAACTGTCCTGCCCAGGCTGATTAATGGACAGGTGTAGTAGCACCATGAGGACATTCAACAACAACAAACAACCAATGAGCAGCTTTATAAAGGCCTGTACCTGCATGATGCTCAAACAGCACAGGAGCTTCCTGTTTGAACAGGTAGGAGGATGTTCTGTCTCACGGTCAGCAGCTCTGAAGCTCCCTCTACTGGCACCACGAGGAACAACTTCACTGTGGAACCACCCTCTGAAAAACAGCAGGCAGCAGAGGAAAAAGAAAGAAAAACTTACATTTTTTGGATAAATTTAGGATTATTTTTTCTTATTTAGTCACCAGTTTTACTATTTGTTGTTATGTGATGCAGATAAATAGTTTCTCAGCAGTGACTTAGAGTATCTTTCAGAATACTGACATAGGAGTTTCTGGATTTACTTCACTATGATCAATACTCAGTGCTACATTACATTATGTATTGTTTAGATGTAATCGGTTCAAATCTGGTCTGTATTTCCCTTACGCAGCTTACAGGTTGTTTAAATCATCATATTCCACATTGTTTGACACTATCAGACTTTAGTTTATTATTTTGATTCAGATAAATGATGTTTAAAATATTTAAACCCAAGATGGAAATATTGTGGAAGTTTCCCTGAATCCTCTTACACACATTTTTGATCCAAATTAGGTCTGAAATATTTGTTATTTTTGGAAAATAAAAGTGTGATGTAAAAAATAAATGTCTGCTTTCTCAAAGTAAACCAGAAAAACTGATTTTTTTAAAAATAATTCCTCCTCGAGACAGAGTTAAAGGAGCACTTCCTCTTTAGTCACATGTGAAATTGTGGAATTTAAAAAAGCACATTAAACGGTCTGAGTATGTTGCAGCAGAGCCGTCCGCAGTGCAGCTGAATCCTGTTCTGTTAAATAATCATGATGAATAATGAAGGTGTGAGGCGGCCTGGCAGATCTCCCCTCCTGGGCGGACATTTAGTGTCAACCTGACAGGTTTCAGCGCAGCTCGGGGACAAGGGGGGGATGAAGTTGTCTCCATATTAAGCAGGCAGATTAGACCTGTTAAGTGGGGGCCAGCGTGGAGAGGTGCTGCACGCGGACCTCCGGGGTCTGAATCTCATCAGGTGAGCCTGGGGCCGTGCTGCAGGAACGGGCCCGCCTCCGCCACATCTCACATCTCCCGCCCCTGCAAACTGGAAGTGACCCCGCGCTTCTGCCAGCCTCCGCCGCAGCTAAGCCCGGCTCTTCCCATCATGCACAGGGGCCGCAACGAGCTCCCATGAGCCTCGGCTCGCTCCCTGCCATCTGCCGTGATTTATAGAAAACGGCCGATGATTTATGGGCCAGTCATCTCACAATGAAGTTGTTCTCTTTCATTTGCACGACCCCCCGACCTAGCCGCCACTCCCAGCCAGGTTGGGGAAATGTGCGCTAATACACTATGAGGGCTTTTAAACAGGAGGAGCTGAGGTGGAGTAAGAGAGGGTAGGGAGGGGGTGCAAATAGAGGGACTTTAATGAAATTAATTTTCAACAGAGTGTGCATACTGATGAAACAAGCCGGTGACGACACACGGCCACCACTGAGAGACGCTAACAAAGCCATTTCAAGGTCTGACGGGCGGGGAAGGACTCATCCAACAGCCTCCGCCCCACTCTGATCTACGAATGAAACGCCCCATTAGGAGCCAGTAATCCACGGGGTGCGTTTAAACATTTATACAGCGCCGGAGCGGAGCTTGTAAAGCAAACAGTGTGGCCCTGCAGACTGTTCAATATGGCCTAATCAGACCAGCGGAGCTCTGCAGGGACGTCAACATTCACCGCCCCCCCCCCCCCACTCTCACCTGTGTCTCAACACCTGAACAGCTTCTTGTCCTAACGAGTCCAAGACACAACAGCTGACTCGTGTTTGTTTTTGTTTAGAAACAGGAGTCTCACTTTCATTTCATGTGTTGAAATGAGACTTCTCTGACAGCAGCCGTGGTGGAACAGAAGCGAATGCGTCAGTGTCAAATCATTTTTTTGACAGTCACTAGTTGCTATTCAAATTCAGATTTTACATTAAAAATATGTGAAAATGTTTTAAAATACAACAAATTGTTGAAGATTTTGGCTCGTGTTTCAGATGTCTACGAGTCGTTTCGTTCATTTCAGGCCCAAAAAGGTAAAATTATCAAATATGTCACAACAAAGAAGAAGAAACATTCAAAACAATAAAAAAGAATTGTGTGTATCAGAACTGACGACCCCTTGAATTTATCTGGTGACCTTTTGGAGGGGCCCGACCCCTAGGTTGGGAACCACTGGACTAAACAAGCTGTATGGAATCATTATAATGTCACAGAGACATTTTACTGGAGAATGTCGTCAGCATAATAAAGAGGACTAAAAGTCATAAATGGCACATCTGTTCTCAGAGAAACACCCACAAAATCACACATTTCTCACACTCTTAAAAAAGCATTACATTATTTCCATATTTACAAATCAACATTTAACCTGTTCTGTTCGTTCATTGCATTTTTATTTTCATAACATATCTTTTGCTCTATAATCTATGAGTCAGTTTTGTGTTCTTAGTTTGTCATTTAACACTTTATTATCTCACTAAAACTAACAGTAAACTGCAGTAAATCGTCCCTTCATGTAGGTTATGAAGTTGGAACTGTGGTGCACCACAAACCTCTGTGTTCATTTGATTTATAGAAACCTCAGAATCAGAATTAAATATTTAATATATTCACTATCATATATTTCTTTCTGAACCTTTAACCTCTCAGCCTGATCATCAGTAATTAAAGACAATCCCTGGCTAATCGTGTGTCTATAGCGCCATCTGGTGCCGTCATGTTTCTATTTCTCCACTTCAGCTTCTACTTATTTTGACACTGATGGCTCAGTCAGACCATCTCACTCTGATGCTAAGAACCAAATCAAAACATTTTTACAGCATACTGAATATCTAAAAGCAGACTCTTACAACATTCCCAAATTACCTTCCGAGATCTGCGTCTGTGGAAGAAGACTCAAAATATGACGATGAACATAAGGGTTTAGTCACTGAACCAAAAGTTTGGCAGAAGTGGATAATCAAATAGAGAACACCTGTGTCCTTTCGATGCAAGTGCACATGGGAAATGTAGTTCAAAACTGTATGTTCACATATGAGGCTCTACAGATTCGACACAGAGTGGTGGAAGTGTTCAGATCTTGTAATTAAGTAAAAGTAGCCAAAGTTTCTGAAGTAAAAGTGCTCATTCTGCAGTAAAATGTCTGCATGTGTGACTGATGTCTGATTGTATGTGACATTATGATGATGCAACAGTGTTAGAGCAGCATTTTACTGTTGGAGCTGCTCCAGGTGAAGCTAGTTTGAACTACTTTATATACAGCTAGTTTAGTCCAGTGGCTCCCAATATAGAGGTCAACAATTATTTAAATCAACTAATCTGAGAAATGTAGAAGGGAAATTACTGAGTAACAGAGAAGAGTAAAAAGGTCAATATTCCCACCTGACATGTAAACAAGCATACAGTCAAAAAATAATTACTATAAATGCAAAGGGAAACATTTAACAGAAAGGTTTTTCTATCATGTTGGCGAATAAATTAAATAACTGAGTCTAACGTCAGTTAAATCAATGCAAACCTGTACATAAACCTTGTGTTTATTCAATTATTACATATTAATTTAAGGGGAACTTCTACATAAACATAACTCATTTAAGTCTTGATTATTCAAATAATAAATACAAATTAATGCATTTCAAATGAGTTAATCTGCCTCCTGTAATGAATAAACTCAAGTTATTTAATTTATAAACATTGACTCAACACCATAGAAAAACATTGCATTAGGTATGAATAAAATTAGATAGAAATTTTATAATTAATAATTAAAATACTTATAAAATGCACTGAAGTACAGTCGTAAAATTTCCAACACGGAAAACAAACAACATTAAGTCATCAGATTCATAAAAATATTATTAAAACACTGTAAAGAGTGTCTCATAACTGTTTCCAATAAAGTTGTCATTCTGGATTAATAATGAAAAATAAATGACAAAGACAAGAGAATAGAAGTCTGATAGTTTATTTCAAGTTCTGCAAAGTCTATCACAGGTGAAAGAGAACCAAACATGTAAATATATACAGTCATACACAGGAAACATAAATATTGTAGAGCATGAAATAAAACTAATCAACTAAAAAACTGGAGCCATGCACGGTGAGTGGCCGGAAGCTTATTTACAGCACTGCGTCTTGTTATCATTCTCACGTTAGTCCACCTTAAGAAGCAGTGTATTGCAGTGTTAGTACACGTTAGTATTGTACAGGACAACCCGGTATATTGCCAAAAAATCTTCACCCAAAGGCACACATTCAGGAAATCAACATTTTCTTTTCAATTTGGAGTTTTTTGATCGATTGCTTTTGTCAAATTTACTCGAACACATCCTACGATTGATGTAAAATACGCATGCGGACGTAGTTTTTTAAGTTGTAGTTTTAAATCACACCGTACTAAAAGTAAAGGGAAAGTTCAGTCGCTAAGCTAACACTGGATCACTGGACGAGGACGTCACTGGTTCTGGAGGCAACATTCAGTCCAGAGTTAAAAGCTGATCAAATTGCCAAATTCTCACAGCTGAGAGAAGTGACAAAGGGCACTGGTGCGGTCCATTTAACAGTCCGTCAGAGGGTTGTGTTTGATAAAGTAAGGCCTGGAAATCACCAGTAACAGCATCCTTCACTTTCTGGGCGTCACATTAAAGGCAGATTTTGATATTTTGTGAAATTAACGTTCATATTGATACCACTCTGTCTCGACACCAGCTAATTAGCTTAGCTTAGCTTTGACACCCCCTGTTGTCACTACCCAGTTATGAATGCTGGGTATGAAAAACTGGGGGTCTTTACAGGGTGAATATGTGTTGCCATGGCTGGATTAACCTCCTAGAACCCCAAAGCTGAAATGATAAGTTGATTAAATGATGAGTTGATTGACAGGAAATGTATTGGCACCAATTTTGATAATTGAATAATTAAGTAATTCAACATAAGTTTGTCAAATGTGGATATCTGCTACTTTTCCTTGATTTTTAGGATAGTAAACCTAAAATCTTTAGGTTTTAACTGTTAGACAAAACAAGATGTGAATATGTTAAAATAATAATAGACTTTTTCACTATTTTATACACTAAACAATCAATCGATTAGTAAACAAAACAACAATTTTTTGTGTCTTGATTACGTGACACAAAATTTGATTTAAAAAAACAGCTTTAAAACAAGTTATGTGATTGATTTTTGATCGCCATTTCTTGGCTGGTTGCAGTGACCTTTGGACAGAACCAGGCTAGCCGTTTCCCTCCGTGTCCAGTCTTTATGCTAAGCTAAGCTAACTGGCTTAAGTTTCATATTTACCAAGAAAATGGTATCAATCTTCACATCAAAATCTCACCAAAAAAGCACAGCAGAGTATTTCCCAAAATATCAAACTATTCCTATAACATGACTTCTTCTGTAGCGCTTGTTTAAACTTGCCTTGAGCGCCAGATGGGCGGAGTTTAGCACAAGAAAAGTTCAACCAGTCAGGGGATTCAAAAACTGTCAGTGTTCAGTCAGTAACTTTTGTTCCCCATCATCGTAACTGTACCTGAACCTTTCTGTTGAGATACAGTACATACGCTGAGTTATTAGGCGCGTTTGTTAGTCTTATAATAAGCAGCAGGAACATTTCATTATAATATACTTAAAAACAACACTTCTGTACATTGACCAGTGAGAGCGTCTCAAAGGAGGAACACAATGGAAATTTACAGTGCTTCGACGTGAAAATCCGAGCTGGATTTCTCAGAGTTTATTGCTTATGTCCACAGATCAAACGATCTCTTTCATGCGCTGCTCATTTTTCTGTAATGCTGGCACTTTACGATTCATCAATTAGCATTGTCGCTTGCTTTAAGTAGCATCTCGTCATTCAGATTGTCAATCTTTCTGTCAGATTTGGGCCCGTTTGCTAAAATATTTCACATTTTTAAAGGTCGAAGCCTCAGAGTGACTTACATTCAATTTAGGAACAATTGACAGAGAGGAGTTTCTTCCCAAAACAGCTCCACGATTAAAACCGTCTCTTTAAAACAAGAATACATTTGTCAGCATCAGCAAAAATGAAAAACAAACCTCGGATTAATAGTTCGCTCCCAACAAAACTGTCATAAATTAAAATACTGATAATTTTTTGAGACATTAAGACCTCAATTTTGACCTTTAGATTACTTTTGAAGTGTAATATAACGCATATATAATCCATATTTTGGAATGAAACTCAATAAATCACAGTAGTCTTGATTTGACAGCTTGTGGATTCCCAAGCCCGTAAGACAGCAGACATCGAAACCAATAAACTCCCAGTTTAAACAGAACCGGGCCTTTAGATTCACATCCTTCTGAGACAGCAGAGAAAAATATTGCTTCTGTCTTTCAGTGGTTTGATTTTTCTAAAATCATTAAATCGTCAGTTCTCAGCTGAGTGATCAGTCCTTGAAATCAATTACAAATCTGTATGATTTTGAAATATAAATATAGATGACATGTAACACTTATCAGTTTAATTTAAAAAGTTTGATCAATTACGCTATTTTTATGATATTAAACAACTTAAAGATTTTGAACTTGCTCTACCTTTGGACTGTCAAATTGAAATATAGAAAATTCTCACACATGTATTTCTTTTTACTTCATTTACAAATAATAACTTCTTTAAGAACAAGAAAAGCAAGAGGAACATCTTTAAAAAGAGCATATGTAAGAGTTTTAACATACGTTTTGATAAGGAGATTTTCCAAGTGAACCTGGAGCTTTTAGGGCCCCAGAGGGTCTTCCACCCTTGCCCGCTATTTCTTGGCTGGGTGCAGTGACCATTGGACAGAACCAGGCTAGCTGTTTCCCTCTGTGTCCAGCCTTTATGCTAAGCTAAGCTAACTGGCTCAGGTTTCATATTTACCAAGAGAATGGTATCAATCTTTTTCACAATATGGATATAAACCAGCTACTTTTAAATGGATTTAAACCTCACTGTAAAAGCAGGAAAACGCAGGGCTGAACAATCTGATTTTAATTTTTTGACTGAAGAACAATTTTATTTTGTGTCTACATGAAAAGATATTGTTATTGAGGTCATCAAAGAGTTCAAACCAGTAAACTCTGCTCATGTTATATAGAAAACAGACCAGTTTAGTCAACTGATAAAAGACCGGTAAACTCAACATTAATCAATAATGTTCATATTGTGGTAAATATAAACTAAAATGTTTAATGACTTATTCAGTTTGTTAAGACACTGTTAATTATCCAAGACATAAAATTAATATAAAATTCAGCCCCTCGGAAAGGCAACATACGTGAGATAAATGCATAATTTGAATCGTTTATATATTAAACAGACATTTAAATTTTACTTTTTTCAATCCAGGTAGAATAAAAAAGATCAAAATCTTTATTTTATATTGACCTGACAAACAGGAATTAAAATTTTATATAGCCTATTATCTGTTATAGCTTTTTTTTAAATTCAACTAATAAGTGTTACACAGAACAAATTAATTCCTTCTTTTCTTCACAGCTGAAAAATGTTTTGTTTTTCTCACATTTGCTCTACTTTAAATATCAACACTGCTATCTTCTGCTGGTTGTTGGGCCCAAAACAATAAAACTTTATTTAAATCACTGTAGTGCTTCAAATCATTGGCCAGCCAAATGATCCTTCAATGTAAACTAAGATGGAAAACAAACAGTTCTTCTGCTGTTGTTCTCTAAATCAAAGCCTTTTGACATATTATTCTTCAGATGGACCCTCGAATTCAGCCTTTTAAAGCCTGTAGCGCCGCTTTCTTTAACTGCTCAGTGAAAATTCACCGAATGCACATGTTCAAACCGGAAAATATTCCAACGCCTTTAAGATTGATCCAACAGGTACAATGAGGCAGTAGGTTCAGGAGGGAGGAACACAGGTGAGATCCACATCCTGTCAAAGCTCTTTACATTCAACATACAATAAGGTTTGATGTGTCAAAGCAAAAAAAAAGAAGTGGATTAAAGATACTAAAAATGAAAATACTGATAGCCACAAGTTTGTCTCTCTCTTATTCTTCCATGAAACTCACCTCAGGTCTGTTACAAGTTTAAGAAGACTGTCTCGATGCTAGGATAACTTCCACAAGGATTTTTTCAGGATCACCTCAGATACAGTCGATGGAAAAAGATGAGTGAAATGAGGAGCGAGTGGGAAGAGAGGATCTTTGTTTCAGGCACACAGCCTCTAAAAAGTGGTTCCTACGACGGTTCCATTGTACATCAATGGAAGATAAAGTTTTAAGGCTCATGAGTCTATGGTAGTGTGAAAGAGGAGGAAGATGTTGGTTCAGGATCATCTGAAAGATTAGCTAAGCTTTCAAGAAGACGGTCCAGAAACTGGAGCCACGAGCTCCTCAAGATGACTTCAGCTTTATCAGCAGCTGAAGGAACGAGGTGGGAATCATTTTTGTCCTACAAAGAGATAATCGTGATCCTGTTTGCGGCTGATGGAATGAAATGGTTTCTGCGTGGCGGAGAGGATGAGGGCTGTGGGAGTTAGTAGGAGGAGATGTCGGAGGAGCTGCTGCTGTTGCTGGTGGAGGTCTGGGCCCTCTTGATGTACAGGTTGAGCAGCTTCATCTGTCGGAGGGAAACAGCCGGTTTGTTAGAGGACTCCACCTCTGATTCTCTCTCCCTCTCTGAAACACTCAAACTTCCTGCTCCACCCAAACTATTATCATAGTTCAGGATTTCTACCAGTTTGAATTAGTGGATGGAGTTTTGCTCAACAAAACATTTTTTAGGATTCCTTAAAAGTGCTGATGTCTGTGTTTATACATTTTCATATTGGACTGTCGATGCTTTCACTGTTTTATTGATTAATTTACTGTCTTAATATGTATTTACTTTATTTCTTTAGTTACTTTGTTTTCTGATCTTACTAACATAGAGATTTTTTTCTACTAGTATGCCTAAAATAACTCTGCTGGTCTCATGGATAAGGAAGTTAATCAGATGTGTATTAGTCTTCATCCTTTAAGTCTTTTGAATGCTCTCTGAAAGCAGACTGACAGACAGGAAGTGAGTTTACCTTGCTGCCGGTCAGCTGAGCCAGGTACGGCTTCAGCTCCTCTCCGATCACAGAGTAGATGGCCACCAAGCAGAAGACGCTGGCCTTCCTCACGCTGCTCTCTGTGTTGTCGTAGCCCTGCAACAGCAGACGATGATGCGTGAAACACTGCAGCAACACTGGAGGACTTCCTCCTGAATGAGTAAGTCTTGTAACACAGCATGTCTCACCTGCAGGAGTCCAGGTATGATGTCAGACAGCAGTTGATGGAGCGGCTCCTTGGTGATGCGTTCGATGGCCCTCGTCTGCATCTTGATGGCAGACAGGTTGATGGGGTAGTCTGCCGTCTGCACGATAGGACACAGGACCTTGATGCACTGCTCCGGGTGGATGGAGGCTGCCAATGCGGAGGCCGCCTCCTCCGCCGCACGCACCACCTGCACCGACCAAAGAGGGGAAAAGAGAGCGTGATGTAGGGTCAAATTGCATCTGTGAATCAGACCTGACAGTGATGACCCTCACCTCCTTGTGTGAGTCTTTATGAGCCTCCAGCGTCTTCATGATGGTAAGCTCGGCGTAGTTCTTGAAGCGGGCCGGCTGGTTCCTCAGGATCTCCTTCAGGACTCGCAGGGCCAGCGCCCGGATCGTGTGCTGAGAAAGAGGGGAGTCACTTCAAAATGACTTTCTACAAACAATGATGCTCATAAAGTTCTTCACAGAGGATGAAAGACATCACATCGTGTCCTTACGTCTTTGTCTCCCAGCGTCTCGAGCAGCAGCAGCAGCATGGTCTTGAAGTGTTCCTCCCACACCACCAGGCTGTCCTCTCGGGCCACTTTCAGCAGCTCCAGCAGGGTCCCCCGTCTCTCCTCGGGGCCCCGCTCCCCTGCCTGGCTGTGGGAGAGCTCCTTCAGCAGCCCCCCGACCAGCTCCAGCTGCTCTGCGGGTCCTGCTGCAGGAATCAAAAATAAATTTACTCTTAGATCATTTTTCACAAAATTTAACATGTTCTGTGTGCTTTATTCCAGAGTTATGTGGCAGAAATTAAATAAATGGTGTGTTATCATTTAAGAAAAGTATGTATTAACAGCTCTGAGTGCTGCAGTAAGTGTGTGTAACGGTGGGAAAAGTCTGCAGCTCACATTTAAATTAACCAAAAGATAAACAGACGTAGAAATGAAGTCATCAATTTGCTGTGCAGACGTTTTGGTTCCTCAAGAGAAGCTTCATAAATTTGAGCTTGTTTATCTTTTGGTTGATGCACTGTCTGTGTATCATCCTGACTGTCACGGTGTATGTGATGGATTCTTTTCTTTATCTTTTAAAGCTTCTTTTGGTCAGTCTGCAGGACAAGAGGAGACAAATGATGAAGAGTTTCTCTGACTCAGCCCTCTAATATTTTAAAGATCCTCAGCTCATGTTTGTTTTTCTGCAAAACGAACTCAGGACGACACTTGGAGAAAAAGACGCTGTAATGTCTTTACCTGGGAAGCTTTTAGGAGTCATGATCTTGTTTTCCACACATTCTTGTCGGCCGCCTGCAAAGAAAACATTCAGTTTCAAGACACATGAGAAGTTAACCAAAAAACTTTTCAGCTACTTTCTGACCAGGAGTGAATGCAGGTCTCACCGTCTCGCAGCTGCTCCACAGCGTCCTCGTACAGCGCCTCCTTCAGGGCAGCTTTGTCCAGCGTGCTGATGCTGTCGGTGTAGTTGTACGGGTTGTAGTCTCGGAAGCGCGGCCCTGCGAAGGAGCGTGGCGAAGGCGTGTTCAGCAGCGACGTCTTGTTGTCCAGGGCTGTGCGTCCGCCGCCCACCACGTCACCGCCGAGCCGCAGGTCGGAGTCTGAGGACGCTCCGACTCCGGACTAAAGAACGACATTAAAACATCATCATCATCATCATTACAGTATGAGTGATTAATTTAAAAATGTTGAGTGAACTGCTTATATATGAAGGTGCAGGTTTGGTCTTTGGGATAGAGCTTCTCCTCACCATGCCGTCCCTCTTCCCGTCTCGCCTCAGCGGCTCCATCAGGTCTTCTTGGCTGCGGAAGCTGAAGTTCTGGATGGCCTCGGTGACGCCCCGCAGAGAGCTGTAGATCTCCTCCGAGTTCAGGTTCTCGCTGTCGTACTCCAGCATGCTGCGGCGAGGGACAAACGGGGACAAACACGTGAGAGCTGGTTCTGCTACAGCAAACAAAAAGGTCATCGTCAGGGGAAACAGTTCATGATTATAAAATAAAATTATCCCTGAAGAATCTTGGGAAAAACCTTCCATTTAGGAGATTTGTACAAGCCTGTAGATGCTGTTACTGTATGTGGTGACCCAAGACTACTTCAGATAGGAGGCCCAGTCATTGATCACTTTCCCAGAATCAGTCCTCACTGATTAATGGACTTTTCATTTAATTTTTTGGTCTCAATTTTAGGTTTTTGGTCCAAAATGTCAACAAAAAGAAAAGCTGTGAAGAGGGAGAAGCTGGAACTTCACCAGACTTTATATTCATACATACCAAAACTTTTCAGAGAGCCGACAGTGCAGAAGAGGTTCAAAGGTCTGAAACACGTTCCACACATTGTGTCTATGACGAGGACACAAGCAATAACCTGCACTTTCTCTGTGCACCATTACAGTACTGTGCTCATGCATGTTGACAAACTGACGCAGGTAGAGACAAACCGGTGAGCCAAGCGGGAAGACAGTCATGACACATTTTCTCAGCTCAGTGACAACAAAGCAAAGTCATAACAGAAACCAAACGAATGGACAGTGAAGGACAGTTTGAGCAGATGGTGGCACAAACTGCTGCAGCAGAGAAGAAGTGACGACAGATGAGACTGAGGTCAGGGGTTTCACAGAGAATCAAGAAAAAAAGAAAAGGTGAAAGTACTTTGAATGCTCATAATTTTAACCAACAAATAAATTTGGTACAGTTAAAATTGTTTTTGGGACTGTTTGAAGTCCTGCGAGCCATCCAGCTCTACTGTGAAACCCCTTAACAGGGAGAAGGAGGAGGAGGAGGAGGAGGAGGAGGAAAAGAGGGGTGGGGTTACCTGGGTGAGAAAGCTCGCCGCACTGCCTTGAGGGAGGAGTGGGCAGCGGGCAGAGGAAGAGGGGAGGGGAAAGGTGGAGGAGGGAACTTGGAGAGTCCGTCAGCGCTCCAACCCCACAGCCGACTGCAACCGGCCGGGGAGGAAGAGGAGGAGAGGGAGGAAGAGGAGGAGAGCAGCCAAGAGAGAAGACAGAGATGTGAGAAAAGTGGGAAATAAGGAGAAGCACCGTTCTCAGTCAGTGTTAGTACGGGCGGGTGGAGGCCTTTGATGTAGTTAAGGTGTGAGTCTAAATTAAAAATGGGAGAAACTGTCACAACACGAGTTTCTTCAGATGAAGAAAATGCAAATCGCATGTTTTTACAACAGAACTGATGCTGTTATTGATGCTAATGTAAACAAACGAATCAAAAAGTAAAAATGTCACTTTAATTGTGAGTAAAGATAACAACGGTTGAAAAAACAAGCATGTATACTGTATGTTCTGTATGTCAGTCATTGATTTTTCACATCTGATATCATTCTAAGTAAAAACATGAAGCACTGTCTGATCTGAGATCCTGATCTGTAACTTCTGAGTTTGTTTAAGAACAAAAATATAACACATTTCTCCTGAAAACACTGACATTTCAGTGCAATATATTTTTGATTATTGACACTTACTAAGTGTTAACACTGAATAAAAAACTGCTCTAACTGATATCCACTCTAATCAGTGCTGAGTCAGGACCAGAGATCATAAGAATTTTTTAAAAAGTGCAAGAAAACGGCTCTAATAAATCAGATGTTTTCAAAACATTGAATACTTATACCTGTTCTGTCTTCACCTCCTTCTTTGCTTTGCTATCACATCATCATTGTAAGTGAATGACCTTTAAATCAGCTGCTATAAAGATAAAAACAGAGCAGGTGGAAACTTTATCTCTGATGTATTTTTCTGGTGCTTTTGGAATTGTGACTGATGAGGATGAGCTGCAAGTTCTGATATGAAGAGCACCAGAAAAGGTTCTTTAAATGTTTGTGAGACTCTTGAAACTTTACAACAACAGTGGTCAGTGTGGATTGGTACCTGGGAGAAAGCCCCCCATGGGAACAGTTGGTGGGTGAGGTCAGCGGGCTGCTGCGGCTGCTGGGCTGCCGAGGAGGCGTCCGACCTGCAGAGTTACTGGGAGACGCCTGCAAATCAACAAAACACACTGATTTAGATACAAAACATACAATAAAAACATCTGGAAATCACCTCTGAATTAACTAGAAATTGAATTTTTTAATGCTTTTTTAATGTCCATTGTAGGGCTGCAATATCATCATCATCATCATCAATATGCATAACCATTTCTATTGTCGATTGTAAAACGTCAGATGATGTTTTTAAATGTCTTGTTTGTGTCTGACAAACCGTCCAAAATAAAAAGAAATTCAGTTTACAAAGATATAAAGCAGAGAAGAAAAGAAAAATCTCATCTTTCTCTCATCAGAAGTTGGAACCAGAGAATCATTTCTACTTGATAAATGACTTAAATGATTAATCGATTCTCGAAATAGTTGCAGATTATTTTTCTGATGAAGACTAACTAACTAAATAATTGTTTTACAAATTTAGTCCAGAACTGCAAAAAAGGAGTTCTTCAAATAAATAAAAAAGCATGTGGAAAGATCTGAAAGAGTAATTCAATCCATTCGCAGTAGAAATTGTTTCAATGACAGCAAACTGAAAGAATAAGGAAACAGGTCGCTGCACGATAATCAAGAAAAATCAAACTTGATTTTAGAAAACATTTGCTACAGGATGCCCATGCACTGAGTTTGTCTTTAATAATGATCAATAATGATGATGGCAGGATTTTCCTACACCCGTGTTCAGAGAGAGAGGGAGAGAGAGAGACCAGTGTGTGTGTGTGTGTGTTACCATGCCGATGCCACTGTTGGCGCTGGCGTTCCTCAGGTGGTTGTGCAGCAGCTTGGTGGTCCCGTCCTGGAAGGTTTTGGGCAGAGCGCCCAGCAGCATGGTGAACTCTGGTGTGTTCAGCTCAAACAGGGCGATTAGCACCACCTGGGCCGCCTGCACACACACACACACGCACGCGCACAACACACACACACACACACACACACACCACTTTAATGATTACTTAAGTCTCCTTCTGTGTCAATCTCTGGTCTATGCTGTTGTCAGGAGCTGTTTGAGGCTTCAGTTGAAAGTTGAAATATTTTGACTGAAAGAACGACGACTGTAAACTTCCAAGCGCTGTTAAGAACGCTGCAAAAAGAGGATTCCTGAGCCATTTTATCTATTACAGCGTGAGAACAAGAGAGATTTTCTGCCCCGTTGGCAGAACATCGACCGACATGTTAAAAGTGTATTTGTTGCAGTGAACATGCAGCATGTCCATTCAAACCATACAAAAACAAAGTTAGAAGAAAGCTGGAAGGAGCAGTTTCCACTCAGACTCTGCAGGAAAACTGCAAAAAACCTGAAGTTTGTTATGTTTAGTCCAGTTGACAAAGTTAGTCTCAGAGTTTAAACTGCACAGATGAAACCCAGTGTCCTCATGCACAAACTGTAGATTAATTTAAAACCAGCCACTGGGTACAGTCAAGTCCATTTCCCTGAGTATACAGCCATGTGAGTTTATGAAACACAACCAAAACAGGATCCTGGAAGTTGATTGAAGAGCAGTTAGAGTTGAAAAGCCTTCACACAACTCGCCCACAGTCTGTGAGCATGACTGAACAGACATCCAGGTCTGCAGAGCGCTTGTTTCTCAGGCTGGGTTAGACGAGGTTATGCACTCTGCTCAAGCTGTTTGATGGAGATTCTACCTGCTTGCACCTCTCCTCCAGGTTGCCCTCCCCAGGCAGAGAGGCCACGGTGCTGGGTCGGCCTGAGAAATCCTCCCCTGCCCAGTTATGAAGGGTCTGGGGGTGTGGTGGGTGACAAATGGCGTTTGGACAAACAAAAAATCAAGACGTCAAAACAAAAAAAAGAAAAAAAAAGAAACAAAGAGCAACTAAATTTACAAAGAACAATGACATTTTAGAGAAATGAAAGAGAAAGTTGTGTTGTGAGAGAAGATAGAGCTGGTGCTGACTCTCCACACCGCCTCGCCCTCCTACCTTGCGGACGTCGGAGCTCTTGGGCTCGGTGGTCCAGGTGATGATGCGCGAGACGGCGAGGCGCGTCTCGCTGGAGTTGACGAAGTCGGCCGGGTCCATCTGGCGGGCCAGCGCCTCGATGTAGCGCAAGATGGCCACCTTCACCTTCAGGTTGGGCGTCTGCGTCTGATCCACGATGAAACGCATCAGGATGTTGAACTGCTGCTCGTACGGGAAGGACTCTCTGCAGAGAAACAGGAAAAACAATTTTGAACATTAATGAGATGAAAAGTTTACTTCTTCTGCAAATGTTTGTATAGGAAGTATAAGTGCTGGATGAAGACTCTTAAAAAGGCTGAAATATGTTTTTTAAGTGTTTTTTTTAAGCCCAGCTGCCCACCTGGTGACGTCCAGGGCCTTCTGGACTTTGGCCTGGACGGAGCCGAGCAGGTCGGCCCCCATCTTCTTCAGCAGCTGAGTGAGCAGGACGAAGAGCCAGTCCTGCAGGTCGTCCCTGTGCAGAGTGATGAAGTCCACCAGAGTCTCCAGGAACATGCTGAAGACCTGAGAGAGGGGGCGAGGCATGAAGAAGAGGAAACCAAGCAGGAAAACTGCTGAAGCCTGTTAGGACTGTGGTGAGTACGGTGAGTAAACACTTACTCTCTGGTGTTTGTTAGAGTCCACAGCGAGCAGCCAGGAGGCATGCAACAGAAAAACACACTGTTAGTTTGTCCTGCAGTTAGTTCTGAATCGTGAGAAGAGAATTCAGTGAAACAAACCAAGCAGGAATTCAACTTTGAGCTGCCAACATTTAGCACATGTATTTATCATCAGCCACTGAGAATTACTTTTAATGAGATTATTGTGATGATTATTCATCTCAGTGGGAAAGTTTCCCTCCACAGAGATGATATTTTTAGAAGAAACATCATGCTGTGTGCAGGCTTCCCACACCTTCTCAAACATCAAATTCAATGACCTTTCATGGACTTTCCAGGCCCAATTCCGTCACATTTAAGGACCCAACACAACATAGTTTAAGATCAGGGTTAATCACTGTTACAACACAGGGATTTTATGGTTAGAACAAGCAGGTCACAGAGAGGCTTGAAGACTTCTCAGTTGTAACCTGCATCATTCAACTTCACTCACACATGCACACACATGACCGTCGCACTTTCTCGAGGCAGAAACACATGCAGACATCTAGTCTGTTTACTAACGTCAAGTAAAAAAAAATATCAAGCCAATATATTAATTCAAGCACTTTCAAGGACCCAAGTCTATTTAAACTTGAGTTATTCCTGTGGGAACCTTGTGTGTGTTACAGAAGCGGACTCTCACCTTGCTGTGAGGGTCTGCAAACATCCTGGTGAAGATCTCACAAAGCCTCTTCAGCTCCACACGACTGACAGACAGAACAGGCAACAGATTTATGAGCACATGTCATTTATCCAATAATCAAGGCTCCCATGTCTGTCTGGCTGAAGATCTTAAGAAGAAATTAATAATTTATGTCTTTTAAGTAAACTAAAACTAACTACTTGCATTTCAGATACAACAGGA
The DNA here is from genome assembly GCA_037974645.1 of Hollardia meadi. NCBI lineage: Eukaryota > Metazoa > Chordata > Actinopteri > Tetraodontiformes > Triacanthodidae > Hollardia > Hollardia meadi. The sequence continues at coordinate 6,388,096 of JBBPCS010000878.1, read as the reverse complement.
CACACATTTTAGCTGTATAAAGCAATTTAAGATATTTTTTGGGCTTATTTATTCTCTTATTTGATCAAAAAACATTAATAAAATAAAGGAAATATGGAAGTAAACTAAAAGTCAAAGGAATTGTGAGCAGATATATTTCATATTGCCACTGGCTAAAAGTCCCACCTGAGCATCCTCTGGCTCTTGAGCAGGTTCTGCAGTCCCAGCAGTCCCTCCTTCCTCTCAGACCAGTTGGCGCTGGCGCAGTGGTTCAGCACCTCGGCCACGTCCTCCGTCTGTCGCAGGTAGTGCGGCGCCACGCCGCCGTTGCGCGAGCTGTAGGAGCGCTCAGAGCAGGCGCTGGAGGCGTCGCTGTTGGCGTCGTCGTCCGAGTACATCCCCGGAGACTCGAAACGCCGCCTCACCGGCCTCCGCTGAGCAAGAGGACAGATGACAGTGTTTCATCTTTCTCGTTCTGCTGTCACGCCTTCAGAAGTCGAGCTTTACTGTTTTGAGAAGATCTACCATGCAGCTACAGAGTCAGAGTCATGCAGGTTTCTGATGACGTGACGTGAGATGAATGAGGTTATTTCATGCTGACTTTCCTCATCAGTCACTTCAGGTTAACATGCTGCCTTGATGAGACAAATAAGCACCTTTTATCAACAGCCTGATAAATAACTGACACAGGGAATCTGTGCAGTCGTGTTAGAAAAAGTTGTCACAATTAGAAAGACACTCCTATAAAATGATAAAAACTAGGTGGAATTCTGCAGCAGCCAATATCTTTCCTTGAGTAAAGCTCATGCTCTGCATGCAGTGACAGAATGTTTCAACTCTGTGTCAGTTTCTTTGTACCTTATTCCTCGAGTCTCCTAAGAGCTGAAATATACAAAGTCCAGGAGGAAAGAGGAAATTAGTGCAGGACACCTCGAAAAACTTCAACAAATCCTTCTTTTTTTATTTCATATTGAAGGATAATCTCTCAGTACTTTCTGACTTCCTGTCTGTGGCTCTCAGCTCCAAGCCCACTGGTTTCTGAACACGTAAATCTTTAAAAACATCTCACAAATTTATAGTTTTGATTTAAAAAGACTCAGTAATTAAGCTGACCACTTTTACTCTTATCAAACAAACAGGACAAAATAGTTCATTTGTTTGGGACTAGATTCAGGGGCAGATTTATCCACATTCGGTGCTCAAGTGAGGTTTTGTGGCAGCAGGACGGTTTATGTGGGATTGAGTCAAAAGACACTACAGCGTCTGAGTTCCTGGTAAAGACGGAAGATGTCAACCAGTTCAACAGTGTGGCTCTTTGTTGTGTGTTTTTAGCTACAGAGGAAGAAGTTATCAGGCTTTATTTGTTATTCTATAACATAGTACAGGAAATTTCTTTCTTTCTTTCCACTCATATAAAGATACTATAGATGAACAGCTGTATAAAATCTTTATCTGCCTGCGGGCTATAAAACATTTTCCAGTCCCGTTCTTACCAGAGCGTCGGCGACGGCAGCCTCGACTTCGGTGCCGGTGTTGAGGATTCGCATGGCGTTGACGGAGGCCGAGATCCGAGCCTGATGGGACAGCCGGTCTGGAAAAGAAAAGGTCGAACACACATCAGCAGATCAACAAGGAGTGTGTGTTATCATGACGAAGATGGGATGAGATCGCACCGTGCAGATGGCAATTTAAATGGAAAATAAAAAATCTAAATAATGAGGAGGACTATTGTCTATTGTGTGTGACACAGATGTCAGATTAATAAAAGAAAATCACATTTAGTTGTGAGGAGTGTCTTAGTCCTGTTTTTAATTTAAATTGCTTAATATTTTATAACTTAACTGTTTAGGTTGGGTGCAGTTACAACAAATCTATCATTTAAAATTGATAGCATCTATTATCAATTATATATTAATTTAGCTTTGGACAAATTCAGGTGTGAATCTATTTTTTCAGAGGACAATGTAACTTGTACGCCAAACCCAACCCAAAACAAGTAGCAGAGAAAGCTGCAACACATTTTCTGGTGATGAGAATGCAACAACTGTAAGCAGAGAGCAGCCGGCGCAATCTTTGATCAAACACGATAAATAAAAAATGCAAAACACACCATCAAAGTAAAAAAAAAAAAAAGATGTCAAGTGAATCAGCACTGCTTCGTCAAAAACTGCCAAAAATAACAGACATTGCGTAAAATGATCATCACAAGGCTGCAAAATAAAAGTCCTAAAAAAGAAAACTTTGGTAGAAGCAAAATTTTTCAATAACTACTAATGATAGCACCATCATAGCAACATGTAGTATCAGGCTGATGTTTAGTGTCGACCTCTGCTTTATGTGAACCAAAGTGGGAAACAAGCAATACTAAGTTAGCTCTGGTTTAGGAGCTGCGTTGGCAGGTAACGAACTTTCACTCTGACAGACGAAATGCTGATTATTTCCCACTCTGTCCACTAGACACTGAAGAGGTGGACTTGGGCCATGCAAGGAGAGGCTTCAATCAGCAGCATAACTCAGTCAGCCAGGTAAATGAATAGGAAATAGGATGATGGGAAACCCAGCAGGACCCCCAGTGATGATCTTTGTTATTTTATCTGGCTAAGTGAGTTAATCTGCTTCCTGAGAAGACCTCTCTGGTCACCTGAGTAGCACTCTGCAGACGACAGGGCGCTGGTTGAACGGGAGTGTCGACGAGTCGCTGGAGGAGGGCGTAAAGTTAAGAGGAGACCAGGAGATAACACGACTATTGTTACAGACATGTTGACTGATGAACCAACACCGTTAAAAACTATGAGAAAAAAGCGTTTCTGCAACAGCTGCAGTTTTTACATCTTTGCACACACTTAAAGAGAAGACCAAACAAGAGAAGAGAGAAGAATCTGGACATTTAAATACGGAGCATGCACACAATCAGGCAGGAAAAAACTGTGATCTATGAAGACACATGTGCAGGGTAAGAAGGGAAGAGAAGGTTGTGAGGGCTTCTTAGTTATTTTAGTTCTGTATGTGCACTTCCAAACTTTAAATGATGTATTTTGTGGTTTTCTACTCCACTGCATGAGAAAGGAGGTTTGGGGGGAGTCTAGTACCATACTCACCCAGGGGGGAGAAACCCCTGGCGGGGCTGGTGTCACGGCTGCTCTCGCGACTGGTTTCGCGGCTGCAGCCCTGACTCATGCTCGGCCGGGGGATTCGGCTGCGGGCTAGAGGAGCGCGGCAGCAGACAGACAGACGGACAGAGAGACAGGCAGAGAGACAGACAGCAGTGCAGGGGGAGAGTTTAGCTTGTAGCACATTCAGCTGGACAGTGACAGAGATGTTAGTCAGACAGGAGAGAAGGGAGAATCAGACTCAGGGAGGCAGCGTTAGTATGAGGAGAAGGAATACTGTCGTCTGCATGCAAATCTGAGCGAGTCGACCTCAACAACAAACAAACTTCCTCCTCACTTCTCAGGTATTTTCATCCAAAGATCCTCTTTAACCAGCAACTCTTATTTCTCCTTTACCTTTACTGTCTATATGCAGCTTCCATCCTTAAAATCTCAGTTGTTTATAAGCTTGTAACTAGAGATTATTCAATAAAGGGAAAATCTGTGGTCAGACAAATGTATAAAACAAACTCTTTGTTTGATTGATTTATTATGTGACCTATAAATCAATAGTTAATTTTAAAAAGCAACAATAGTTTTCCCCCTACTAGTCTATACTGGTTATGATATAATAACCCTGACAATATTTAAATATTTTGTTTAGCGTGCAATTATTGTCAAAAACAAACTCCTTTTACTGCCTCAACTTGGACTAAAATGTTTTCCACAATTCACTTCAGTCAACACTTAAACGGACTTCTCAACTTCTTTAAGACGCTGTTACTGGATCAAATCTATCGACTGCAATAATTTGAGCTGAAGTGTTGTAATCCAAAGATTCCATCACGTGTTTGACCCTCCTCACCCGTGCCTGATCTGGTGGGGCTGGTCTCTCGGCTGCAGCCTTGGCTGCGGTGACCTCGGGGTCGGCTCTTGTCGGTGAGGGTGGTGGAGGCGGCGCTGGCGGCGGCGGTGCCCATGGTCGGCCTCGGGATCCTGCCGTAGGTGGAGCTCAGCAGTCGGCCGGGAGAACCCGACCTACTGCCGGCTGAAACAGAGAGGGAAGTATTTTAGTGACGTTCATCAGTTTGAGAATGATTTTTTCCTTTCGGTGAAAGATTTTTTTTATTTGCTAAAATATTACAATAAGATAATGTAGAAAAAATGATAGAAAAATAGGACTGAAAGTTGTCTTGTTTTCTTACGATCTGATCAGATAGTTTCTGAATTTTATCAAGATTTTTCCAGGGTTCTTTTTCTGCTGTTCATGTTTTAACATTTAAATTGAAATGTTGAACTTTTATTAAATGAAAAAGAATCTTGGGCAGAAACTCAGGTATCGCATCAGAACTGATATTTAAAAAGATATCCAAACACTTCGCAGAAAAAATTAAATACTTTAAACCATTTCAGACATATATAATTTAAATTTAAATGAGTGTAAATCAAAACGCAGAAGCTTCTCACGTTGAGACTGTGAGACGACTTTCCCTCGGCTTCTTCCCCGGCTGTCGGTCACAGACGGACCGCTTCCTGAACTCGTTCTCCTGGTTCGCACTCGACCTGGAGAGGACACAATAACAGAAAAAGAAGGAATCTTAGGGCAAAGTTACAACACCTGAATATGAGGACGGCAGTTGGTTTTGAAGTCAACAGTTTTTACACTTCTGTCATGCAGAAACGGAGTGAAATTTAAATTGAGGAGGGAAATGTGACAGAAGATACGAAACAGGGAATAGTGAGAGATGAAAGACAGATGAATGACACAAGTCACCTAATCCTAAGACTCATTCGTCATAAAAAGATTCAATAAAACAAAAAACAAGTCTTTTTAAGGGCAGTAACAAGCTCTTCTTTATTCTTAGTTTAGAAAACATCAACATGGGACACTGAGGAAAGCGTCCAGCTGAAGGTATAAAGACGACCTTTCTTGGGAAGAAGTCACAATTAATCATAAACACATTAAATCCTGACTAGAACTTTTCCTCAGTTAGATGTTTGATTGTTTTTGTTCAGCAAAAGAATACGTTGAAAGTGCTGAAACCATGGCCACTGAAGATTCTAGTTTCTGATTGGTTGATGGAAAGTGGGGATGATTTTTAGTAAAGGGACACTATAACACACACACGTTTGTTTGCAGCTCGGAATTAATGCTGTAGTATTAAACTATAGGTAAAGACAGCAACAGCGAGGCTTGGCTAAAGAGCTTGGAGCTAACAACAACAACAACAACAGATCAACGGCTGCTCGGTCAGAACCATGAAAACTAATTTTAAACATGTTCAGGTGAAAGAGAGGAGTTTTGACTTTCAGAGTTAATCATTAAATAAACAAATGTACAGACAGACTGGATGGATGTGTAACGTGCAGTCGTACAGAACTTTGACTAAAACACCACAAGACATATAGAGAGAAATATCAGGTCCACCACATGCACCAGAGTCCAGCTGTACAGTCAAAACCTTCTGTAACGCCACAACAGTGTTTACCACTTACAATGAGTTAAAATGAGTCCCAGCATTTACATCTACAGGCTGATTTAAAGTTCAGCGTTGACTGCTCCACACAGATGAACTGTGATGAGGGTTAGGACTGTTGTTAGATGTGAGTCAGTGAAATGCAGCAGATCGCCACATGTTGTCTTCACTCTGAATAATCTCCACCAGCAGCAGAAATAAAACACAGGCAGCCCAAGCTGAGTAACAGTACTTCCTTCTCCGAAGCCACCGTAGCCTATTTTGTCCTTCAGTTTCTTGACGAGATAAAAATTGTTTTCGACCAACATTATTCCATAGATTGATAGTTTTTCCAAAGTGTAGCAGAAACGTTACAGTACACCATGCGTAGACAGTCCATGCATAGACAGTTCCATCACAAATGACCACCATTACAGTACTGATGGGGGTAAAACACACACAGAGGAGGAGGCATCATTCCCCTGTTCCTCAGCTTACCGTCTGCATTAACAGACCACGAGCCGTCTGACGGGTGGGCGAGCCCGGGAGAGACACAACAAGGGTCAGGGGTCAACAGGTTAAGCTTTATATATGCTTTGACAAAGAGGTGAGCAGGTGGGGGAACAGTTGGGATGCAGCAAATTAGACTGAGGCTGTGTGTCATCTGATCTGATGGCTGAGTGATGGGAATAATTGAGTGATTGCATTATGTGTCCAACATGTAAATTAAATTTAAAAAAAAAAATTGAACTTGATTGAACATCTGAAGAGTCATAAGATGTCAACATAATTGAATGCTGTGCATCTGGAGCTTGTTTGAAAGTTAAAACATGAAGTCATAAAATAATTAAAGTTTGTCGGATCTTTTTAGCACAAATCAGACAGAACAGGGCGCAAATTGTGTTGAAGCTTTCAGAGTTTCACTTCACTTATTCAAGTGTTGAAGTTTTCTGTTGGTAAATAACGCTCAGTTACTCTTTGACAAATTTTGTTTGTTTTTTTTTTTTAAATCTATGGTATTATGGCAACACCAAGGCAGGAAAATTAAATCGACAGTGACACATCAGGGCTTAAAATACAAAGTGGTCTTCCTTACCCAGTGAGGCGTAGGATCCAGGGGGAAGGGCCGAGGCTGAGCTGAAGGGCGAAGCCGACGCCGCAGAGGGCACGGCCGGCATCCTGGTGCGGGCGGTGGCGGTGGCCGCCGCGTTGACGTCCACGTCGCTGCGAGAACGCTGGAGGGAACCTGGAGAGGAGGCTGCAGCAGGCGTCCGGGTGTGGGCAGCTTTGGCTGGGGGATGAAGATCAGAGCCTGAACTGGATGATTGTGACTATATTCAACAATGCACACAGTTGACTATATTACAACGTATTTAACTTTCAACATTTACTTTTAAATATTTAACAATGTAGAAATAAATTCAATAAATGATATCCACCCCCATCAAACAGCACATTTCCCTCGTTCGGGAGCTCATAAAATTTGTTCTGGGAAGAATCTCAAGGTGCGAAAAAACATTGTCAGGTGGGTGTGAGTTACACAAATCAGGATTTATTTCACCAGAGAGAGGTGCTGCAGGTGGAGGCTCGATGATATATGAATGATAATACTGTCTGTAAGATTGATTGTACATGTTTTGACCCCTCTCTCAGGTTATTATAAATTATGATTTTGTTATTTTACACCTACCTGACATCAATAAAGACTGTGATACTGAGTTTGATGGTCCTGAATTTGGGAAAAATTCTACACCGTTGCATACATTACAGGGTTTTAACACAAAAGCTGTTTTTGGACTGATGTTAACTCTACAGATAAGCTCAAAATCAGGTAAAACAGAGGATAAAATGATTGTTGATTGTTCAAACACATGGAGGTTTTATTCAAAGTGGAGTTTCTGAATCGTATTTCATCAGCTTTTTTTATTCACCCCATGTCCATTTTCAGTCTCAGAGCCTGATATATGATAAGGACTCAACAACATTAATATATAGATATAAAGTGACGTGTCCTTACATCTTGTTGTGCCGCTTCCAATGGTGTTTTTTACAGACAGGGGTCGACTGTGGAGACAAAAACAAGAGAGAGAAATATCTGTAAACCACCTTGATTATAACTACAATTTGGTTAATAACTTGAGATTCATGGACTAAATATCCAGCGCCAACTGGATGTGAGATTTTAAAAAAAATAAAAAATAGGAAACATTCTATTGCTGTAAATAAAACAGGTTGAAAATTGTGTTTATCATCTCTGTGACTTTTGATTTTGTGGCTGATTAACACACAGCACACCTCCCTCACACTGCTGCAGAACAATGTGACAGAAAAACATCAACACGGAGCTTTTGAGCGAGACAAAGATCAAAGCTGAAGTCAGACAGAATATAATAACATGAAGTGACTAGAGAGATTAAATAATAAGTCATGAAATCTTATTTTATGATTAGTGGACAGTAATGATTGACAAACCGGATGAATCATTGACAAAAAACTACTTGATATTTTTAGATATTTATCATTATTTAATTGTGGTTCTGTCTGTCTCTTGTTCTGAGCTGAATTAAACACTCATGACATTATAATGACGTTCAGCTGATCTGACAGGACAGTTAAAGCAGTAGGTAATATCTTCACATCATGCTGCATGTGTAGCCTCTCGCAAACCAATTATAGATTTCACTGAGAGTAATTATCGTTGATTTTATTGCTGCCTCATGTCTGCTCTGTTCTTTCAGTTACACACTTTAAAGGGGAATGTCAGTAATTTAATACTGCACTTCCATAAGAGACAAATGGTTAAAATCCAAGCAGCATTGGTGCCATTTCTATTCAATCACAGTTCATGATGCCAGGAAAAGATCTATAAATAGTAGATATAATCAATCTGCCTCAGGTGTCATGATTATTTCTAAGGAGGGAGTGTCTCACTTTAGGCTCTCCTGGGAGGATGAGGATGAGCGATCCGAGGCGGGCAGTGACATCAGGCTGTCTCCGCTCCTCAGGTGAGCCTGCAGAGCTTTCTGATAGGACGACTCCAGGCTCTGGAAGAGCTGCTCCGCCTCCCGACGGAAGTGACCGTGGAAACTCCAGTAACACCTGCGACGGCAAACCGGAGGACCAAAAAGCAAGGTGGTGAGGGTGGTCCTACGTCTTAACTTCTCATGCAAGCTGCAGCTAAAATAATCTGTGATTCATATGTTAAAAGTCTAATATAACATACTGGATCAGTAGTTAAATGGTCGGACTTACTTCCTGGCTACAGAGCGAGCCTCGGCATCTGCATCATGGATCCCTTTCTTTATAGTCTCCGTTAAAACTGCCCCATGCCTACCAGGAGGAAAATGGCACAATATAAATGCAGAAAATATGATATTAGTATTGAGACATTCTGTGTAAATATTACACACTATACTAAAAGTCACATGTTACATGAGAGGAATACAATAATCCCAGTATACATCTTTTTTTAAAGCATGAGGATTTTTAATTACATCGCTTTGGCCCTCACAACTCATGTGTATCATACTGGGGCTGCAGTAGTTACCAATTTAAGTTTTGTTATTATCTTTCACACTAATCGGTTGTTTAAGGTAAATAAGCCTGACCTTAAATGATATATTGCAGTATTACTTGCAAGGCTTTGCCATCACTACCATAAGTGTCATACGATGTGACCGCAGCATTAACATTAGAGTACTGAACTTTGAACTCGTGTGTGTGAGTCAGAAAGCTGCCATCTGCTCTGCTGTCTGGACTCCATTAGCTGAATAATCACTTTTTCAGCTCCATTAATCAATATGTTGTGATGCCCATGTCTCTGATTCTCCTGCGTGTGGAACAGCTGTTTGTTGGATCGAGGCACATCACAAAACATGCTTTTGTTTTTGTCTTTACTGACACTAAAAGTAATACAAGTAGTAGTAGAACTTTTTACTACTGAGAACATTTAGATACAAATCAACAACTGTCTCTTCAACGAATAAATACACAAGATGCCAACTTTGAGTATTTTAAGAGCTTTTTGATACCTGGTGCCACAGATTTGTTCCTAAAAAGATATTTATGTTCAGATTCTGAATTTTATAAACTTGTATTTTTATCAAAATGCCTCTAATTCTTTCTTTGAATCTCTCATTGGCTGATGATGCCAAAGCTGCTTTTCTAAAATAAAGTTGGGTCTGATTTGTATTTGGGTGATACATGGATCAGATTTAGTATCTCACACACTGACTGACTGATCGATGAGAACCAGAGAGCTCCCCTGGTACGGGGGAGTCGGCTCGGGTTTCTCCCTGGAGCCGACAGGAAGCAGCCAGGCGGAAACACAATGAGGCTTTTGGAGGCAGACAGAGACAGAGATCCCCTCTGGCATCGCCATGGAAACTGCTGAGGTAGACCTTGACCCGACCGGTGTCACATTTCCTGACAAGGTAGCGTGTAGCGCTTCAAGCCATTCACAAGCCACTGTCACCATTTTCATTTTATACTTATTGTACAAATACCTGCTTATTCCAGTTAATAATGTTTATTACTGTTTGCTTTTGTGAAAAGCATAAAAATCTAAGTTCCTCACCTCTCCAGAGAGCTCGTCTGCCACTCCTGCAGCAGCAGCTCCAAGAACTCATAGCAGCGCCTGCAGAAGAGAAGAAACACATTTTATAAAGAAAATCATAAAAATCGGACCACACAGAAACAATACATCCAACAATACATCAAAACTTTTCCCCTGACGTTCCAAACCGGGGTAGACATGAACATTATATATATTAAAATGAGAAAATAAAATATTTAAAATAGAGATAAATAATTCATATTAAATTTATATATATATATATATATATAATGAATTTAAAAGCTGCATTAAAATATGATAAATAATAAAATACATAAATAAAATAAAAATATAAATACATAAATAAAATATCAAAATATACAATAAATATTATTAAATAAAATCTGCACATAAAATTAAAGTGAAACTAAATTGAAATAAATATAAATATTAATAAACACAATAAAACAGAAACAGAAATATATGATTATAATAAAATAAGTGCATCTGTCACCTTCTGACAGCCACAGATTTGGAGGTACAGTTGCTGGTGATGATGGGGATGAGACGTGGGTAATGTGTGTGCTGCAAAACACAAGAAACTGGTGTCAGAAGTTTCAATCCAACGATGAGACTAAAGTTCACACTGTGCAATGTGTGTCTTTTCTTTTTGACATGAAATGTGATTTGCAGGATCAAATCAAATTTGTCTGAAATCTTTTCAGCTACAACTTCAAACTAACATCATTATAATGCTGCTTCGTGAACATATTCAGATCTGGGAGCACAGATAATCAGGACAGGAAGCTTAAAGAGCTTAAAAATAATAGATGAACGAGAGCCTCTAACTTGCTTTAATGTCAATCACCCTAACTTATGTTTCCACAGTATCCCTATAAACACAGACATCATTGATGTGAAGATGCCACGTACTCTGAGGATGAGGCGGATGGCGGCCACGCCGGAGGTGGCCATGACTTTGGCACTGTTGGGGACCAGGTTGAGGAGGATCGGCATGGTGGCCTCCGCAGCGTGGTCAAACCGACTGCCGAGCACCAACGACAGGTGGCTGGAGAGCAGAGCAGAACAATGAAGGAAATATCAGCCTGGGTCAGAACACATCCTCAACTCATCTCTGGACTGGACACAGATAAAAGTCAGTTTGTTCCTTTAAAATCCTGATTTTGTTTTGGACCAACTTATTGCCTTGCAGCACATTTGAAGGGAAACTGTGCCACACAAACACGAGTGTTGTGTCTTACCCCAGAGTGATACAGGCCTCCCTCACCACCTGAGAGCGGAGGTCCTTGGCGGACAATTTGAACGCCGCCTCCATGAGCCGCAGCTGCTGCGGAAACCCGTCAAACTCTGCTGCGCCGGCCAGGAGCAGCGAACGCACCTTCTTCAGCTGGAGGAACGGGGAAGGAGAAGAAGGAGCGATCAGCAAGGACGTTCTCACCTAACCGATCTTCATGACAGAGAGGTCAGGATGTCTTACAGCTACCACTCGGAGCTCCCAGTCCCTCTTATCATCTGACAGCACATCTCGAATCTTCATCATGGCCTCCTCCACCTCCCTGTTGGAGTAGATCTGGTGGAGGGCAGGACAGGAGAAAGAAGTCATGTCAGTAATTCTTCTTGTGCTATATGGAAGCTGAAAATGCCATAAAAATCTGGAATAAACAAGGCTTCATACCTGCACTGTGGGAACATCCTCAAAGGCCTGGATGAAGTCTTCCTCATCCACAGCTCCAGCGCTAGAGCCATCCCTCCCTACAGACACCATCGCCATGGTGAGAAAACGTTAGACAGATGTTAATCTATATGTTATACTGTTCTGTTCTATACTATATACTATATACTACGACAGTCATCAAATCAATATCATGAGTTAACATTCATTAAAACCTTAAATATAATACACAAATAAAAAATAAAATAAAAAAGTTAGATGCTTATGATTTTGCTTTATTGTATTTATCATTTTTCCTTCTTTCATTTAATTTATTTTAGATTTATCTAACTTTTCAGTATTTATTATTATGTTGCTGCACTTTCCAACTGTTGTCATGTACAGCTGATTACTTCATGGTGCTCTGATCATGTTTTTTTGCCTTAAACATGACTTTGACATTTGGATGTGCAGATGAGTTAGTGACGTGTCATACGGTGGTGTCGGCTCTGACCTGCAGACTTGGCGCTGGAGGCAGAGGAGGGACGTCGAAATGAGCCCATGCTCACCGTCTTCTTCCCGGACAGCGAGGCTCCTTTGGACGAGGACGAGGAGCGGCCGCCGTCCACTGAGTCATCGTCCTCAAAGTTTTTGTCTGGAGGAGGAAGGTCGAACAAGAGAAACAGAGGGCTCTGGTCACATGACTAAACTCAACCAGCACGAAGTAAATGTCACCGCTCAGCAGCCCAGCAATGCAGAGCAGGAAGGCGGACTCTTACATTTCTGCATTTTAACTTTTAGCTGACAGTGAGAGGGCATAACTCACATTCCTACATCACCAACGTAACGAGCTAATGATGGAGAGGAGGGTCAGAGACACAATGTCCCGACAATAAACTGAACAATTAGTCCTGTGTTCCCAGTAAGAAGCCCAGAACGACCACAGGAGAACAAAACACACATTTTGAGGACACAGTCTGCTGTTCCAGTAACAGAAAATTGGTTCTCTGAGCACACAAAATTGAGCTTGTGCTCTGATTCTGATGAACTTCATACCTTCATTCTCCACGATTAGATTGCTAAGGATTCTGACATATATTACTGTTGGTGAACCCAGTCCTCTATGTTTAGATTAATGCTGAAACAATCAGTCATTTACTAGAAAATGGTTTGCCTAAGTCATTTATCAAGCACGAGCACCAACAAATGTGAGGATTTACTGCTTTTCTCTGTTCAGCAGTAAAAATGACAAGAATCTTCACATTTATTTATTTGTGCAAATTGTGCTCGAGTCGCGAGTTGGCGTTGCAGATGAAGTTTATCCTCTTCAGATTTCAACATCAGTTAAAAAGATGAAGATATTCATTGTCACACAACACAAAGAGAAGCAATAAATTCTCACAGTTGAGTAGATGGAACAGTCTCAGCTCTAATTTTATGTCAAAATCCATATTTACTCAACAGAACAGCCAGTACTGAGGATGTGTTGCAGAATAGCTGCAGCACTCGGTCATTTCCTGGTTGAAACAGCTTAATCTATTGGATCAATAGATGATCTGCGAACATTTTTACTGATAGATCTGTTCAATAGTATCTGCGTACTAAAACAGGATGTGTACTGAATTTTAATTGTTCAGTAAATATACAACAGTAACAATTTTTTTCTACCAGGAACTCAATGAGGTCCTGTCCTGTGGAAACGTCTCCTGTGGGAGACAACCGAACGCCACGAGTCCCCCTGAGTGCAGGAATCTGCATGGCTTGCAATCAATCCTATTTCATTATTTAAACACACACACACACACACACACACACACACACACACACACAGCAGCAGCAGCAGGGCACTCAGCCAACACATTCGTCATGTGCCATCAGGTTGCAGTTTTTCTTCCTTGCACGATGCAACAACTCTCAATATCAGCACAAGGTGACTGTGTGTGTGTGTGTGTGTATGTGTGTGTGTGTGTGTGTGTGTGTGTGTGTGTGTGTGTGTAAAAACACACCTGTGACCTGAGGTGAAACACATTAACATCAACATAGCACAACAGGAGGGGAAAGAGCACGTTAACTCAGGAGGAAAGCCCTCAAAAGACCTACAATGTGTATTCAAATATCATCGTAGGTCTTTAAATAGATTTCCTCCCTTTCAGCATTAATACACTTAATGCTAATAAAATTAATAACCAAATATATTTGCTGCATTGATATGGATTTGTACTGCATCATAGCTGAGACAGGTGTCACCATCAGATATACAGTATAGCGTGATGCTAAAAGTCGATGTTAAAGCTTCAACATTTCATAAAAAGGAAAGAAAAGCCGTCACCTTCAGCAAAATGCTTCTAATGCACAACCTGAATTTCATTTTATCGAGTTTAATATCACATTTTATGAGTTGATGGTGTTATTTAGTCCTGCACATAAAACCACAACATGTCCTTTTTACACTTTGGCTTGTACAGCTAAAAAATAACATGATATAACATGTTAATGTTGTTTGTTTCATCCAAAACAAACAGGAACAGAGCCAGGCTAGTTGTTTCCCCCTGTTTCCAGCATGTATGCTAAGCTAAGCTAACCAGCTGAAGGTTCGAGCATCTTTACCATACAAACATCATCTAACTCTAAACTGTCGAAGTTTTGCATTAAAACATTTTTGTCATTCTGTCATGAAGACAGTCTGAAATATTGCCTGAAATAGATTCCAATAACATTTCTATAAATGTATGAAAAAGAAGCCTGAAATATTGGAAAATGTGTGCTTTAGGCAGCAAAACTGTTCTGTTTTGGTTTGTGGGAAAAGAAGAAGGCTGAATGTATGTAAAGAGCAGTTTACAGTTTGAAATCAAAGTCAACCTGACGAGCGTGTGACGAATGTTGAGCAGCTGGAAACACTCATCACAGCCCCGTGTTCAAGGGGCCACATGCGGAGCAGAAAGGCTCCATAGCGGGGAACCTTTTCCTCTGTTCTGTGCTGTTCTGTGCACTCATATCACGTTCCCCCACCTGAATTTTATGTGTTGAGACTAACTGATGCCATAGAGGAGCTCTATTTGTCGCTCTTTTCCCTCTTTTCTGGCGCATGTGATAGGTCTGCTTCCTTTTCAACAAAACAAACATCCAATGTAGCATTTGAATACTGATAGCTTCGAAGCTTTCAGGTCAGCCCGAGTGAGTATGCAGCAGAATGTCTGACAAAATGGAAAATAAAAATGCCTGCATATTTGTTTTTAATCAAACAATTGGATTATTTAGTTTAAGTTAGATTAAATGGCTAAAGACTCTAGCAATCTGCATAGAATTCCTCACCAGCAGACTTTAAAGCTGAAAATGTATTGCTCTGACATGCCCTTCAGCAATATGCATCACAAATAGAATTTTCAGTTAAATTAAGCCAGGACAGGCCACAAAAGTCTCAGTTTTCAAACATCAACTTGTCAGATCAGCAGGAAAGTTCACTCATCAGGAAGAATAAAAGCAACATAACACAAAACTGATTCTCAGTTTCTCCCAAACGCCACATCAGACAGACTCTGCTTCTTCCTGACCTCAGAGACAGACAACCGGGCTGCATCACATCCTATCAGCTGTCCACTCATCACAATGTAAACACAGCAGGATGATTTCTCAGTCTGCTTGCAGCTGAATTGTCGTGTGGACAGTTGATAGGATGTGATGCGAGCAGGCCAGGAACTCATCCTGCTGTGTTTACACTCGAGACACCGCGCACAAATTCCTCCTGGATTTACAGCCGTCATCACACCAGGCATCCCCCTCCTCCTCCTCCTTCTTCCTCTTTCCATTCAACTCCTGTCGCTGCATTCATCCCTGATTACAACCTCCACTACAAGTTCCGTTCAAAGCTTCCCTGCATCCGGAGGAAGAGCAGCAGCTTACAGGAGCAGATCCGCCTGCAGACCAGTTTCCTCAGCATACCGGCAGACAGTCAGGTGGTCCTCCAGTTCTCTGTGGTCCTCACATCTTTTCCTCCTGCTGAGGAGAGAGAAGAGGGGAGGAAGGAGGAGAGTCCAACCAGTAGCCCCCCCTCTCTCCCCTGTCAGGCAACATGTGCTTCAATCGGATCTTCCTCTTCGTCTTCGTCCTCTAGTTCACTTCAGCAAACACACTGTCAGGACCAGGATGGAGGAAGAGGAAGGGAGGAGATGGAGAGAAGTGATGGAGGAAAGGAGGAGAAGGAGGGGGGAGTGGACCAATGGGAGGAGAAGGGAGGGGTCGGTCAGGGGACAAACCCCAGTGCTCAGTCTGGAGGCGGGGCTAGTGGGCGGAGTCATAGATGCAGGACAGCTACAGTGTCATCATGACTCAGGAGAGGGGGAGGGATGGAGAGACACCTCTCAGGAGGAAGCTGCTCCTCTGACGGCGGTAATGTCAGCCTCCGCCCGAGTTCATCCGTCAGCCTGCAGCAGCTGGAGTGCTTTTATCACAGCAAGGTCACAGCTGCTGCACATGTGACAGAAATCACAACGGCTCCAATATGAGATTATCTGCACTGAAGAAGAGCTTATATATTTGTTATAATAATCATTTACCATTTATTTTGATAATTGATTCATCATTTCAGTTATTTTCCAAGCAAAAATGTCAAATATGTCCTGGTTCCAGCTTCTTGAATCTAAGGATTTGCCACTTTTCTTTTGTCATTTATGAAGCAATTGAAGACTTGAATTGAGCATTTTTCATATTTTCTAGACAAAATGATTACTGATGAAAATAATCAGCAGATTAGTTGCAGCCCGAGTGTATAAGAAGTTACATTTGTGGTTTCATTTATTTTAATGGGACTAAAGTAAGTGATGGTTGAGGTATTTGTGTTCTTGCTGTTTTGCTGTCATTTATACTAATTAAACATTTAAAAAAACAGCAAAAATTTGGCCTATTTCTTTCTTCTTGTTTTATTTTTATCTAAATAATCAGTTTGTGTCTCTTCTGTTTTGACTTTGAGTTTTAGTTTTCAGATTTCAGAACATTATGACTTAAATCAAATATTAGATCACAGAAAAAGTGAACAAGTTTATCAGCGTCACCTTTCAATACTTGACAGCTGACACTCCTCTGTGCTACACACACAGTATTAAGTTTGATACTCAATCTCAACAGCATCTATATCCTTAATTTGTTTCCAATGGGTAATAAGCAAATTATCTTTTATTTAATTAGAAAACTGGATGAATGTCTGAAGCTGACAAAATTGTATTCAGCACCCAAAATTATCTTGAAGACAAATTTGAAAGCATTTTCCGACAGTGAGCACATTCATATCTCAGAATGATATTTATCAAAAAAAGACACATTCTGGCATTAAAAACCTGAACTAGAGGTCAAACATTTCTGAAAGTCGTCTCAAAACAACCTGCACAGCTGCGTCCACCTTAGCTCGACTTCTCTGAAACTGGCATGGGAAGGTGACGCCCTCATTCTTAATCCTACTGACAAAGCTCTGATTGTGTCTTGGTTGTGTTTCCACCTTCAGGGAGACAGCCATCAATAAACATGATAAATCTATGAATTACTGAAAAAATCAGATATTCAGAGGTCTGGAAACAGGTAAAGATAAGTCGCAAATATATGTTGTAAATTAGTGACCTAAAATAATGCTACATTTCTGGCAGACGAGACAAAGAGGGTCTCACAGTCAGTCAGCTTCATTTGACTTTTAAATGCACCTTCGTGACCAGCAGCAGCAGCAGCAGCTCTGAAAGCAAACAGTGTCACTGCTGTGAGAAGAAGCCTCCACATTTTTAAGCTCACGAACAATCACCCACACTCCAACGGTACCTTCAAGGTCAAGGTCATTGCAATAAAAACACACATTTCATTTTAAATCTGACCTACTTTTAATGTTCAATGTTTAAGGATATTAATGCAGATTACAACTGGCTGACAGCAACAGCCAGATACCAGCTGAAAAGAAGCCTCCTTCCATAAGGTGTCGCTGTTAGCACACAGTTTTACTGTTTACCTTCACAGGTACAGCCATTTTTACAGAGCTACTTTGATGCTTGCCTGGGATTTGTGCAGATTTGTTCCAGGAAGTGAATGAGTTCAGTGTGCCATGCCTAAAGACTAAAAAATTGTGAAAAATGAGACAGCAAAAGTCAAGATATTGTATTTTTGTCTCTAATATGGGTCAAACTCCAAAAACACTAGACCTACATTTCCCATAATGCACCTAGATAGCTTGGCTAATGCTCACATCTTCCCAGACTTTGAGAAGCTCCTGACGAGTAAACTGTGTTTGACAAGTGAAATTTAACTTTCACAACTTTGTTATCGGGGGATAACAGCTGCTCATATCAAAAAGACTCATAATGACATGATCCCAAAATCTGACAACTGTTGTGACTGACTGTGCCCCTCCTCTGGATGCCAGGTCACAAGTTTCCCTCCTGGCAGCGCCTCAAAGTGTCCGGGAGCTCGGAGCCTGATGGGGTCTGACAGCTGATCCCCCCGATGCAAATTCACAAAATGACCAGGGAGAGGTGAGGCACTCAGGAGTGCAAAGTGTTGCGTCACTGAAGAGACGAAGAAACAAGGGAGCGTGGGAGACCCGCTCAGAGTCCTGCCAGGGTTTTAGGAGGTGATTCACACAGTCCACTTAAAGTAAAGAATAACAATCAAATCAAATAATAATGCAGCCGCAGCTCAAAGGTGAGCCTCCACCTGTGGACATGAGACAATTCATGCTGTTCAGCCTTTTCATTGCTGAATGAACGAAGTGGGAAACACCCATGCCATTCTCCTGCACATCAGCTGCAACAACAGTGGGAGTGACGTTCCCACAGAATTCACACATTTCTCACCAGATTTAATACCAAACAAATCCACAAGCAAGAGTCTGGAGTTACAGAGGAGGAAGTGTTCTGCTCAAGTATGTGGAGTAAACTGTCTTTAGATAAACAACAAGTACAGGAATTTGTACAGGAAGAACCTCCAAATTCATCCCAATCAACTCAAGATTCTTTTAAAGCATCTGAGAGTCAAGGTGGAGTTTTTATGCTCCAACTAAAAAGAGCAAAATGTCAGAGTTTATGGTCCCCAACTTTTTGCAAGATTGTTTGTATGCAGGGCTGAGCAATCTGTTGATTATTTTTTCAATTACTTGTTTGGTTCAACACTACACACCATTTCCCAGATTCCAAGGTGGCATCTTTAAATGTCATTTCAAAACTCAAAGATATTTAATTGATGATATAAAACAAAGAAAAGCAGCGAATCTTCCAGAACCAGAGTTTATTTGACATTCTTGCTCGATGAATGGCTTGAACGGCAAATCAAGATCAAAATTGTTAATTTTCTGTGAATCGACAAATCAATGAAATGACTATAACATCTGATTCATCTAGATTTTCCTTTAAAAATGGCTCCCTATAAATGTAACTTTTCAGACATGTTTTTGTTTACTTGTTTGGTTTTTAGGGTCAATCAGGGTCTGTTCCTGTTCGGACTAAACCTTTTCCTGTTTGGTCTTTTCCTGTCATGTTGTGTTTTTGTGGATCCGTGCAGAGACGAGTGTCAGTGTAGATCTGTTGCAGCAGGAAGGTTCGATGTGTGACAGGTGTGTCACAGGCCGCTGGTTTATTTCATATCACGTTACAATCTAAATGAACTGCATTGGACCAAAAGATTGTATGAAATACGTATTAAATAAAGCAGCAGCTAGTGAGACATTATGCAGAGTTTTTCACTTTGTAGCCTTTCCTACATTAACGCACTGTAAGTGGTCCGTCTACCTTGTGTCTGTAAACAGCTGACTCACTGGTGCCCTGTCTTTCTGTCCCTGCACAGTGTTCATTATTCAGGTTTCCAACTGTGCAACCCAAGTCCTGCTGGCAGCGAGTACCTGTCCTCATCTCTCAGCACCTCCCTGCAGGAGGCTGTGAGACGCACAAAACCCCCAAAGCTGGATTCAGAGCCTCCTCCAACAAAATATAACAACAAAAGACGAGTTGGAGTGTCAAAGTTTCTGAATAGTAGTTTGACAGGACCAGGGACCAGGCAAGTCTGGAGGGATAACTTTCAACAGCACCGTTGTTTTTATCAGTTGATGAAGTATCTCCAAAATCAAACAATTCCTGTTTGCCGCCGACCTGGAGGAAGTTATTTCATCTCACCTGGAACGGTGCAGTATTCTGGACCACATTCCCCCAATTTCAGCATTTTTCAAATATCCTGGGATACATTATATTATTTTACTCTTTATTTGATCTAATTTTTCTGATTTTCCTGTTTACGGTATACTTTAATTCCCATCTCTATGTAAGGGAAAGTGCGACACAAATTGAGTTATGATTATCCTTAAAGTTAATGTTAAAAGTGAATTAGCTGAAAATAGGTCTGAATTGCTGAAGTAAGCCTGACTGAACTAGTAATGTTAAATAAAAAAAACCCTCAGATGCTTCATATGACTATGAACAAGCAATGCTGCACAATACATCACCTATCATGACAGTAAACAATACAGAATGCCAGCAACACTGACAAAGACGTACAGTGTGTGGAAATGGTGAACTTTCCAAATTATGTTCCTCAAATTATGTTCCTCAAATTATAACAACCTCCAAACGGTTCAACCAAAATTACTCAGATGATGAAAATATTTTAGAAGTGATCGTGCACGTAATTTGCCGAAGACAAGAGCAGAGCAGAACAGCGGGATTACACGCATCACTGAGCTTCAGTTACTTGTGGCATTTAGTTCCCAATTATGATCCAAGTGCAATTATCAAGGCTTGTGAGCACAAAGCTCCTGACAGAGTCCACAACTAGACAGACAGATGGCTAAATATTCTCTCCATGAACAGATTTTCAGAGAGGCTTTCAGCTTTAAATGAAAACTACTTCTTGTTTGTGATGAATTTACCTGCAGGGACCCGGCGATACCCTCCCCTGTGGATCTACTGGAGGAGAAACAGTGGCGTCCTGACAGCGACTCAGAGCTGATGCACTGCTGCCTGCCTCCTCCTCCCTTCCCCTCCGACCTGGTCTTGTGACTGTAGGGACGACAGCTGACACCACTCCTACAAAATAAGAGCCCTGGGCTGCCGGGGTCTGTTTATCCTCTGGTTTTCTTATCTTTTCTTTAATTCATTTGATTCTCAGCTTTACAGTTTGCTCCAGTTGTCCATGACTGCAAACAGTCTCTCTCTTCCTTTGTCTTCCTGTCTTAGTTTCTCATTCTCTCTCTGTATCTGAAGGGAGTTTCAGTTTCTTTCCTCATCAGAATGATCCTCAGCCATTTCCTCAGCAAGTCTGTTTCCCTCTCTCTCTCATATCCCTGTTTTCCAGGTCAGTGTGATGCTTCCCAGTCGCCTGCTCAGGTGACATTTTCAGCTCTGTCACTGTCAGCGTGGTGACGTTCACAGCTCTTTGAAGTGACTGCTGCTGTGGTGAAAGGCTGCTGAACTGCCCTCTCTTTGGTCTTTAACCAGCGTGCAGAAACACAAGCTGCTGCTTAAATGCACTAAAGCACTCCTTTAGAGTGACACTCTTTCTTTAGAGTTTCTAAAGAGTGTCACTTCCTCAGATGACACTCTTTCCCTACGATTAATTCAAAATAAACACTACATCACCTTAACTATTAACCTGTGAACTACTTGAATACTTTAATTGTGAAAAACAGGAAAGGTGTAGTTTTGAGGTCCATTTCCACCCTACAAAAACGCCCCACACTCAACTCTGAAAGTGAGATATTATATAGTTTTTAGTGCAACTTTTTATAAAAACACTGGTACTAATACTGAAAGAGGCTCCTCCTCCCACCATCAGATTATCTCTGTGACAAATTCGTGTTGTTTTTCCCCAAAGGAAGGTGGTCTAAGCTGAGGGGGCCCCTGAGATGAAAGGCTCAGGCCTTGTGACCACAGTGATGAGGCCTGTCAGCTTCGGACAGTGAGACAATAAGTTCAAGAGACCAGTATCCTGGTTGTACTGAGGACCCGGCAGGACAAATTCAGGTTGTACAAAGTCACCTGGTAATAACTATGGATGTGATACCACTCCAAAACTTTCTGTTCCACTTCTGCAGGGTCACTTCTCCTGCAGTGAAGCAGCTAAAACATTCCTCGCCTCCCGCAGCACAAAGAAACCGGCTCAGGTTGCGTTTTGACTGAAAGACAGCGAACACACCCCCACTGAGACCGGTGGAAACCAAGACAAGGGCTTTTCCAGCTGAAACATGACGAAGAAATTCACCCAGTTCATGTTTCAAACTTCACAATCTTTCACAAGATTTTTAGATTTACAGCCTCTATCTAAATAAAATAAAGTGTGTGAACAGGGTTGTTGTTCAGTGACTTAACAAATGGCTGACAATTCTACAAATAAATCAATGTGGTGCAGTTTTGGATGATGTCATCAGTGTCACATGTTGGTGTTTGCAGGCCGTTCTCAACAACAAACAACATACAAAAACAAAACAAAGCTGCCATGACAACCAAACTCATTATGGGCCAGAACCAGTCCAGGTGCCATATACACAACCAACATCAAGAGTGCATGTGTAAAGAGCTTTAAGACAACAGGAGATGTGATGTTACCTGACACAGGCGACAGGACCATGTTCCCTGACCTTTGGACTTCATCAAATTTGCTGAAGATGACGTTGAGCCTGGACAGAGGGAGGAGAGTTAGCACCAGGTGGTGTTGTGTGTGATACAAACTGCTCTGGAAAACAGAAACAACTACAAGTAACATCTCATCACCCACAGCCTCTGCATCCAGAAATACACAGTGATGTTTGAGACGCCTGCTGGGTAATAAACAAACATGACCAATCACAATGTGTACTGGGTGACATTTTACTATTTAGGCTACTTTGGGACAAAACAACCAACATTTCAAGAAGTGAGGTTATTGTTATTATTGTTTAAAAGTAAATAAAAAAGGTCAATATGTAAGAGTTGAAATAAAAATCTGTCCACCAGCGCTCGAATATGAACTAAACTGAATATTTAGAATGTTTTAAATTCAGCGCAACACCATAAAATTTATAATACTTCATAATATAATAGTTTGTTAATAATGGGTCTAACAGAGAAGTCAATGTCAACAAAACACAAGGGTTATAAATAATAAAAAAGCTAAGGTTCTGTTATACACCAACAAAACATGACACAGAGTCCTTTATAAGTTAGTCATAAATGTTGACAGTGAGCATTTGAACGCACCGTGACTGAGGCAGACCCTTCTTTCCCAGGTCCATTCGCACTCGTTCTCCAACGTGGCGGTAGATCTCTATGAGGCAGTTCATAGCTCCATCACGCACCTGCAGGTCAACAATAAGAATAACAAGTCAACACAAATTCAGGCACTTTATAGTTTTATGCACAAATTTCCCTCTGTGTTCTGTGTTATGAACAAACACTTTCTTTAAAATCTTCCAGCTCTCTGAGGATTTGGCCTCTTCATTCTCCTAAATTAATACTTTAAAGGACCATTCGACCACTGAATGTACACTTCCTGCCACTGAACACCGAGTCATTTGCTGTTTTCTTTAAGTCTGCTGCTCGTTGTTTTATGTGAAACCTTAACCAGCTTGTTAACCTCTCCTGTCACAGTGTTTAAAATAAAAGGCATATGAAAATCAAATTGTACACCGAGTACAGGCACTTACAGTGAAACTGAAAAATAGCCTCCAGTCACCACCATGTTGTTTGTTAACTGGGTTATAACCAGTTTCCAGCTGGTCTCTACTCTCCTCAAACAAGAAAAACTGATCATTCTGATGATGATGGTTTGTCATGCACTAGAAGACAACTGCTTCAGTGCACGAGTGGGTTTGGCTTATGGAAGGGAAGTTCATGGGTAAGGTTTCCTGTCTTCCAGAGGAAGTGTGATTCCGGTGATGATGGACCTCTGCAGCCTATTGGAGACCCCACGGCTGCGAGGTCACTGGTTTGATCCCTAAATATCACGAGTCTGACGGCTGAAGGTTTTTTCAGCATGGTGAGTGTGTGTGAGTGCAAAAAGAAGAGAAAACATTTGGAAGATTTGGAAAAGAAAACAGAGCAGAGAGATGCTGGTTTGTGGTCTGAGCTGTAGTGTTTGTATTTGACCACCAGAGGGCGGTCAAACACCAATAATACTGCTGTTAGACGCCGTTCACATACTGATAAGAGGCTGTACCTGACTTGTGGGATCTCCGAGGAGGTTACAGATGTGTGGAACGATTTTACTAAGCGTCAGACTCTGAGATCCAAACCTGCAAAAACAAAATACAACATAAACATCAACGTTTACGCAAAATACCACCACATAAAAACACATTCTTATATTTTATTCATCTCTCGACTCCTGCTTTAGATATAAAAGTCAGCTAATCAACTCTGTCTAACTTGTAGCTGATTCACACACATTATTAGCGCTAAGATAATTAGTGGTTTCATCAAAATGCACAGGTTCACGCCCCTCAAATGTGAAGACTGAATAAAAAGAATATTGTTAGTGGCAGTGTTAGTGCTAGTGACATTTTGAGGATGTTTTCCTCACTTACACATTTAGGGTTGAGATGAGACAAAGGCAGAGTCCTTCTCTGGTCCTGTTATTCTTATGCTTGAAGCCTCCCATCATTCGCTCCCACACATACTGAAAAGACATCAATGCACAAGGAACAGCACATATACATGAATTTAGTCAACATCTGTAAAAGTAAAATAAATCACTATGAATTTCATCAGATTCTAACTGTTTGAGGTATGAGGCTAAATTTTGAATAAAGTTGAGAATTAAAGAAATATTTGGTCTTCTGCAGTTTCCTCTGTTTACGCTACTTCAACACTTGAGGTATGAAAGTGACGCGTGACACAAAAAGGTTTGAATGAACACGTGTGCTGTTGTGCACCTGTGGGTTCGCAGCCTGGTCCATGATCTTCAGTAGAAGTGCTTGGTCCTGGTCTCGGACTTGGTCCTTAGCGTCTCCTAACCGATCCATGAGGCTCGGCAGAGCTGAGACACACAGAGACAGAAGCAACGAGGAAATTATATTTAATTATTTATATTATAATGATATTTATAGCTATTCATCACAAAAATATATGTCTTTAATTTGTGCTGAATTCATAAGTCTAAATATTGTATTTTAACATAGATTTATCATGGATTGGGCTTTAAAATTTTAAATGTAAATTATACTTATATATGTATTTATATATTTTTGGCTTGAAACATACTGGCTTAAATACTGTATAACAGCTATAATAATTTAAAATCTTTATATTGTTTTTGTTTTCTGACTTTAAAATAATTTTAAAAATAAAGTGAAGCAGCTCACCTGTTCCAACCTGCGTCCTGAATCTCTCCTGCAGTCTACTGACCAGAGCTGACAGAATGTCCATCCCCAGCAAAACCACCTGACACACAAAAATAAACAAGAAAACAACAAACATGAAGAAGACATCCTGATAAACTGCATCAGAATCCCTCAAAATCCAAGATGGAAAAAGATTCGGATCGGCTGCAACAACAGATCAGCACAGGAGCAATGGATTTGAATCTGGGCTGCAAAGGATTATGGGTAATTGAACCAAACTGAGAGTTTTCATTTATAAAACAGGAAATAATCCAAATAACTGAGTTTTGTGTAATTAAACTGAAATGAGATAATGCAATCTTTCATTTAGTGAGGTAAAAACAGTGAGGTGAAAACACAACCACGAGTGAAGATGCTGTTAACATTTAACAAAGAGCTTTCGACAGGCATTTAACCAACTTTCCTTGTCATGGGGTGGTTGGGAAACTCAATGAACGTCTAGTGAGAGTTCCCCTGCTGACACCATAATCAACACATACGCACCACCTGAACCTTGTGTTCAGTCTCTGGTGCAATTTTTGGAACCTCTCTTCGACTTTAAGAAAAAATGCACCAAATAAAAAATACTACTGTAACTTTACTCTGCTGCCACCTGCTTGACGGTCAGTGGTATTACATTTTAACTGCTTATCTGACTTCAGAGACCTTTGCCAATATTACTTTCATTTTCAAAAATACTTGATTGATCATGACTACAAGTATATGATTTATATCTCTTGAAAAGCACCAGAAGCACAAGAGCAGATACACCTGGAAAGTGAGCTCCATCTTCATCTGGAACTCTACAAATAAAATACTGTACCAAGAAATACTGTACATTTTTAATTATAGTGTATTTTGTTAGCAAAAACAAATTAAACCCACGCTGGTCATTAAGTAATTTCTCTTTTTTGTTAGATTAAAAAAGGTTTTGTATAAAAACATGTCCTGAAAGTATAAAATAAATATTAAAAAAAGATTTATATATTAGTTTTGAAACTCAGGTGCTCGGAATTGTATCAATAATAGTATGAAAAAATATATGCTGCTCAAAAATTTGAAGCTCTACCAATATTTAAAAAAATACACAGATGACAGTTATTAATGTAACTTATGCTTGGTAGCACAGCTGAAACAGTTAGTTGATTAATCAGTCTAGTTGATCAACAGAAAATTAATTGGCAATTTGCTGCTGTTTTATATCATCGTAAACTGAATATTTTGGGGTTATTATGGGGAACATTTAAAGACATCAACTTTTACTATTATTACTATTTCTGACGTTTCATAGATCAAGAAAATTATTTGTAGATTAATCAATAAATAAATAATGTCATCCTAAACGGTGAATAAACCTGGTTTAGACGGTTCAGTTAACTGCCTCACATGTAAATGTTGACTTCCAACCATAAGCCTCTGCCATTAAGCATTGGTCATTAACTGAATATTCTTTTAATTTATATGACAAGCTCGGCTCGTCTGCTCGCCCCTCTCCGATCGATTAACAGAACCATTAGACTAACAGCACATGAAGCAGCTCCTCCATCTCTCACCCACACACATCATCTGAAGGGTTTTAGTCCCACCAACCACACACACAACTTTAGAGCACAGGATCTCCACACACTGACACACTGAAGTTCTGTAAAAGCCGCTACCTCCCCTCTGGTCACAGAGGAAAAGAAAGTGGGCTAATGGTGCTGGTAAATTAAGCTCACAGCCGCCGCCACCGCAGCCACACTCGCCTGGGAGCCTCGTCCTCATTGCGGACCCGCATGTATCAACCAGACAGGAGGAGGCTGCGTTTCCAGGGCAGCACAGGAAGCAGTCGTATGACTGGTTGTGTCACTGTGTGTGTGTACATGTGTCTACAGATGTTAAGTCAGTGTCTCTGTCCACTACATTCTTTCTGTGTGAAAAACGAGTGTCACACCTAACTCCATAGACAAATCTGGCATTTCAGTGGCGCCTTTCACACATTTTCAAAATCTTTTCTCTGATAAACATTCAGATTCAGACAACAATCTCACCACAAGCTCCATTTAGTAGCTTTTCTGGGGCTTTCAGAGGTATCACAAGGTCTTCTTCTTCTTCATTTGATAACTTTTGTTCCAGATTTAGAAAAATAATTACTATTTCTATCTAGTTTCTTGCAGCCAATCACTGCAACCATTCTTTGATTCAATGTGACGTGTGATTGGCCCACTACCACAGCAGCTTCAACCCACACTGTGGTGTGGTCTGTGGTCAGTCTGTGGTGTGGTAAAGGTTATCACTGTAACTTCTCTGAAGAAAGAGTCACTGGAAGTGATCAACTTTTTGTTTGTTTTTTAAATATGGGTAATAGCAAGTGAAAATGTTATGACAAAGGAATTGGGGAGAGAAAGCTCCCCTGACAGTGAAGTAATGTTTCATAATTGTTCAAAAAATGTCAAAACTGACGCATATCTGGAGAGTACATGAAGGTGTCTGGGAGAAAAATGTCAAAACTGGGACATCAGAACTGAACTACAAGTGAATCCATTATCAGGACTTAGTCAGTGACCCCAAACAGTCTCTTCTTAGCTATTGCTCTTATTAAATGTTGTAAATTTATTGCCAATAAAGAGAAGAAAAGGAACAAAATACACCAAACTACAAATTTTTAATGGGTGTTACTGAACAAGTCAGTTCAAGTCTAAAGGAGTGAGATAAGACTTCAAAAAAGCAAAACCGCACATTAGAATTCTGGCTGGGATTCTTCACACTCCACTGTATATATTAATATGGAACTGCAGCATTAAAAAGCAGCAATGACAAACGCCTGTTGACAACCCAGAGCAGCTTTACACTACTGTGCAGGAACACACTACTTCATTGATTGATCAGCAGCGGCAGCATCATATCTGCATAAATTAAACCCCAACATTCATCGATGGCATGCAAAGAGTGATAGGAACCAGCAAAAAAATCCTCTCTGAGAATGAAGCTCTCCCTGAGGATAGTTTGTCCCTGAGACCTGCAGGAACCAGTATCAACTGACTGGTGGCTGGCACACACACACACACACACACACACACACACACACACACACACACACACACACACACACACACACTCACACACACACACACACACACACACACACACACACACACACACACACACACACTGAGATATAAGGGAAAAATATCTTGTCATTACCAGAGGACAGGAGACTAAGCTGCTTGCAACTAAACAAAATACTGGTGAAATTAAGTATTAATGTGAAAACATTAAAAGAGCCAACAAAAGATCAATACGTATTGGGAGAGCTGTAACAAAAAAGCTATAACCAGATATATGTTGTGATATAATGGTAAAATATACAACATTTTGATATTCTGCTCAAAAATAACTAAAAACAACTGTATTTGTGACAACTTCCAATTTTAAGGCTATAAAATATACTTTTATTATAACATAATTATAATATATTTTAGGGCCTAGTTTCATGTGCTTGCACCTGTCCAGTACAGCTAAAATCATGTATTACCAAACAGCTGAGTGAAGTGTCTGCTTCAAGAGCATCACTACGGTTATTTTTAATGGAGTGTGTTCTTTTTTTTCCATTTCTCCAACTCTCCAGTGACAGACATCTTTATCTGTCCTCACCTTGAAGTTGCTGGAGTTGACCCAGGAGCTGGCCACTGCGTCCACCATCCTGTCCAGCATGGTCTGGTCCTGCTCCAGCTCGGGGGACTTCACCTCGTCCAGGATGAGCTCTATGACCTCCTGGCCCACCTGGAGCCTCTTCCCCAGGTCCTTCTGCATCACCTGCTCCAGCAAATACTCCATGCCCACCTCCTCCTCCATGGCTGCTGCCTGGGACAGGAAATTCAAGGCACAAGCGGACTTCCAGCTGGCCTTTTGTCTTCACGTTTTGTCCACCAATGCCCCAACAGTTTCCAGGACCTGCTGCAGGATACTTGGCCCCGTTATTATCTTTAAGAAGCAGCTAATGTTGGTGAATGAGCCGAAATGAGCACCATAATATCCTGCGGTGGGGGGCTGCTTTGTACATAGCACTTCATTCTCCTGTGCGGCTTTGCTGTAATTTAACAAGAAATTAGACGAAGTTTACAAACTAGCACACTAAAATTGAGAGTTAACAATTATATTGATTATATACATGATAGAAATTTAGCTTGCGAACTTCTAGCTTAGAATTAAAGCTGAAAATGCTACTTTAAGTTTAGCTAACGGGCCGTTAAGTGGCTTAACTAGCGTTACGTTGACACAAGTGAACGTTAAATGTCAAAACTGTTTATGTAGCTATTAGCTTCCCATGCTAGCACACTAGCTCGCTACTAGCAAGCTTTTATCCAAAACACAGTTAAGCTAGTGTTAGCTAAGCGAGCTAAGTTAGCGCGTTTAAGTTACCTACGGCCATGGAGGAGCACCGTTAGCTCTAACGGTACTCGGCTGTTTCTAGCGGGTTAATTAAGTAGTTATTAATTCAGTGACCGGTTACATATTCACTCACCGGATGGACTGAATCGTTCCCAGAAAAAAAGTCAGAAGTGGCGATGCTGCCTCTGGTCACAAACTACCGTTAGTTCAAATCACAGCCCTGCAATAACTCGCTCGCCTTGTGGTAATTTAAACTACTTGGCATTTAACCATCAAGCCGTTTAAATGTCTAAAACCTTCAGCTGTCTTTTCACACGTCATTCATTGTAATTAAAGACGACAAATTCATTATTCGCCATAGTAAATCGTAGCATGTCCCATGGCAGACGCCGTAGAGCCTGCAAGTGAGGGAAGCCGCAGAATGGCGACACCTGCCGGCAGGGCTGAGCAACAACACCAACCCCTGCAGGAGCAGGAGGGGAAGAGGATGGGTGGATGAGTGCGTGGGTGGGCTCTCTGTCAGCTGCAGGTGGCCCTTTACAGAATCAAGGTGTCAGTGTCAAGAGGTCTCATTTTCATTTCTGGAAAAGGTTATGTCCCACCTGGCTCTGGCATGACAACGAAAATCATTCATTTCATGGTCAACGGGAAGCTGGAGCAAGCGGAGTTTGGAGCCGACTGCTCTGCTGCCGATGTTAAAGGTAAGAGAGAGGGCCTGCAGCTTGTTACAACTGCTGATTTTAGAGACATAGTCATAATGTAAGTTAATACAATTATGGATAGCTACTGTTGCATTTAAACATTTAATTTAGTCACACATGGAGTCGTCAACAAAGAGCTATATGGCATGTGTCAGAGACGTTTCTGATAATTTCATGGTCCTGGCTGTTCCCATGGCTTCTGTGTAAGGGCCTGAACTCCATGTGGCTTTGGCAGGTCCTCAGGTTTGCTCTTGGCATCTTAAGACAGTGATGAATAAACCACATGACAGCTGGGCCCTTGGCTTCTTGTTTAGAGCCTTTGACCTTTAAAGTCAATAATAAGAAGACATGTTGAATTAAGGATTTTATACTAAACTGGAGGCTGTATTTCTGGAGGAACTGTGCTGTCAGATAGATAACATCTTGACCTGTGTTCTCTTGGGATTTATAGTTTTCTGTTGATACCCACTCAACGCCATGGTTTTATATTGTCTCTACTCTCACAATCCTGAAATATCCTGAACTACAGATCTGTTCCGGGCGGCGGCAGAGGCGGGGCCTCACCACATCCTGAAGATGTACAACAAAAACGGCATCGTGGTGAACATCTCCCCCCGGCTGGAAGCCAACAGCAAGGACTCGCACTACCGCCTGGAGGTGGTGGCGTCAGATCTAAAGAGTGAGCGGCCTCGTCTGTGGCACACCGGTCGATCTTGGCTGCAGAGTTGTTTCCATAAAGTCAATTCTGGAATGAAAAATCTTCATTTCAGAGCTGCCTAAACAAATATTGTGATGTTTTGGAAACCTAAAGTCCCAAAAGGTGGTAAATAATTTTTGGAAAAAGCACTGAGGTCATGTGTTCAGTATTTTTTATGGGAATTTGGGGAATTTAATAATTGATATATTGATATTTTTTAGTTTCAGTAAAGTTAAAATCTGTGTTAAAGATAAATTGGATTATAGTGTATGGATTTTGATTTTGAGAATCCTTTGAAACAGCATTTATGTGGATAAAATTTTCAGAAAAAACACTTAAATAAAGGGATTTCTTTGAGTTAAGGCAAACATTTCTTCAGGGTTTAAGGGTTTCACTGAGTTAGCATCACACGATAAGATAAATCTGGTTGCTCACAAAGTGATTAAGGTGATTAAATTATCTGGCAAAATTTAGTTTATTTCTTTTTTGAAATTTCTCTAACTTTCTTTGCTTTTTCTTGTGAAATGCTGGATATTTTCACAAGTTCAAGCCTCTTAAAATCCCTTAAATGAAACAATCGGCCATTAATTTTAAGAGAGCCGCAAGCTTAATTTTTTGGGAATGACTGTTGTTGGAAAAACGTCAAAAAAATCTGCAGCAGCTTGCTTTGGCTCGCTTCATGTATTATTCTCTAAAAATAGACGGCTAAAAAAAGTGCATCATGACCTGCAGCTGAAACAGACATTAAATCCTGTCTAATACTAAAAAGTAATAGCATCATTTTAACTTTGGACTAACGATCATTCTATAAGAGTAGATCTGACTTTTTTTTGTCCATGTGCAGGTGTGGGGATGCCAACAGAGCTGGACAACATGGAATACAGGCGAGTGCATCCTGTAAAAATGATTTATTGAAGCTCCAGGGTGAGAAGGACTCACTGTTTTTTCCTGTCTCCGTCTTCAGGCTGCATCACCTGGAGAGCAAAGTCATTGAGGACGTGGGAAAGACTCCGGACATCATCTGTGAGCTGAAGAGCCAAGTCGAGTCTTTTAAGAGGAAGCTGGAGGTTCGTCACTCTAATCCCACCAAGACAAAGCAGTTTGGGATAAAAACCTGCCTCAGCAGCAGGAGAAGAAGTCCATAAACAGTCCATTCAACAGACACGACTGCAGAGCTTCAAGCTAAATCAATGCAAATAAAGCTGATCTTTTTAGGCAGTTAACAAATTTCAAACCCGTAGAGGAAGACATATGACACAAGACATAACCAAAATCCAAAATACATATTTTTCCTCTTACCTGTAGTGCTATTTACCCATCTAGATCGTTTTGGTGTGAGATGTCTGCCTTCTCTCCAATATAATGGAACTAGATGGCACTTCGCTTGTGGTGCTCGAAGTGCCAAAAAAATACATTTGAAAAACTCAACATCAATGTCTCTTTCCAGAAATCATGACCCGGTTACTCAAGATAATCCACAGACCTTGTTGTGAGCAGTCTCATGGAGGAACTATTTTATTTCTGTATCATCGCGCAGAAGGAAGCGTGCATCTACTCATGGACGAGAGGCGAGCTAACTCAGCTAGCTAACAGCCAAGGATTACTGTTAACTGCCTTGTCAGCCTCTCGTCCATGAGTAGATGCATGTTTCCTTCTGTGCAGTGATACGGTGTAGTTCGGTAGAAAGAAAATAGTTCCTTCACAGCTCACTCTGTCTGTTTTCTCTGCTAACATTCCTCCCTGTGATCTTCAAAACAGATCACACAAAACTGACACGAGGTGACTACACAATCCAAATCCAATCCAAGTATTTTCCAATTTCATGTGGCTGCTTCACAACAAAAGCCTCCAAGGGGTTTACTGGAGGAATGCTTTTAATGTGAAGGTGCAGCATCAGGAAAAGCTTCTTTTGCATGAGCAGAAAAGAGCTCCAATTTGTAGAACAGATTCAGTGACACTTCAAAACTACTGAAAGCTGAGCACAGCATGAAAATAAAAATAATACATGATAATAAAAATAAAATGTCTCCCTTTCTCTCTCATTGCCTACACATCCATAGAACTTAAAGCTTTAAAATTTTACAAACTTCCAGAATAAGGGGTCAGGTTGCTTCAAAAAAATGTGATCTGTTAAGAATCTGACGTGCATGTTCCACCTTATTCCATGAAACGTTTTTTGGTAACAATAAAATAAAATTTTCTTTTCTGTCAGAGTGTGGAGCACCTGAGCTGGATGGATCTATTCAAGGAAGACAGCAACCAGCAGCTCTCCAAGTTCTCCCCGAAACCCAAAACACCTCAGCTGAGCGTGCAGGAGGAGCGCCAACAAGTCCGCAGGAAGTTCCTCAACATGAGGTGACCTCGTCGTCTGATTTTACCACCGTTTCAGTCCAAAATTGGAGATTAACATGATTTTAACTCATTTTTCTGTGAACAACGTTTTGGTTGTCAGACCGTTTTATCAAGTAAAATTCACTTTGGGTTTTGCCTGATAAAGTTCTGAGGACTAACACGTTGTAAATAAAGTTTGGACAAGTGAGACAAAACCAAAGTGTAGACATTTGTGTCTCTTCTGTGTTGCCGTAGCTCGCTGCAGGTGACTGAAGAAGTGAGAGAGCATCTGAAAACTCCCATTTTCGACAGCTGGTGAGTACAAACCATTGACATAAATAAAGATGGCCGACGGGTCGCATACACACACACACACACTCTCTTCTCACACCTGTGTGTGGTGCTGTTAACAGGCAGTGGGAGGAGGCGGAGATGCTGGTGCTCCTGCAGGTGATGTTCACCGACCTGGACTTCCTGGCGGCGTTACACATTGAGCTGGACGTCCTGCAGAACTTCCTATTTGAGGTCTACTGCCACTACAACAGCATCCCCTTCCACAACTTCAGGCACTGCTTCTGCGTCACTCAGATGGTACGAACAGGAGGAGATTTGATCTCTCTGTGTATCTTTATTTTATGGATTCATATACTTTGACAGCCATTTTTAAAGACTTTAAACATCTGTGTTTAACAAAAATGAAGTGATTCTAGATTTTTGAGGCCGGCGATAAAGATCCTGATTTTGTTCAGAGGAATTTCAAATATTTGGAAGAAGGTAAAAAACATGAACTAACCTTTTTTGGGGGGCAAAACTTTCCTTGTTTCTTAATGAGACATGACAAAGATATTGTCACTGAGCATGATTTTTATAATTTGATAATTCTTGCATCCAAAGATGTTTGGCTTCATATATGGAGTTTTTGTCATAATTTGAGTATTTATTTATTTCTTGTAATGATTTTATATTTGTATTTTCTAAAGACAGAGGCTCTTTGAGTGTAGGTTGATGGAAAAGTTTAATTATGAGGAAATGGAGCTGTTTTCCAGTGTTTGTTGTCGGGGTCTGCAGATGTACGGGCTGATCTGGCTGACAGACCTCAGGAGTAAATTATCAAGAATGGACCTGTTGATCATGTTGACCTCGGCTCTGTGCCACGACCTCGACCACCCGGGCTACAACAACGTCTACCAGGTCACCTCACTGCCATTCTCATTTAGGTTTTAATCTGTTTGTCGCATAATCAAGGTGTTTGTTTATAGTTTACCAGTGTGCATTTTTTAAATTTCACACAGATCAATGCGCAGACTGACTTAGCTCTTCGCTACAACGACATTTCCCCACTGGAGAACCACCACTGTGCCATGGCCTTCAGCATCCTGTCCAAGGTTTGAGACAAGACCTAGACCTTAAAAAAGGGGTCTTAAGATCGGTCTCAAGATCAATGAGACCAATCTCAAGTATTACAACACTAATTAGTTTAGAATTTATTCCAAATTTGAATCAGAAATAAGAACAAATGGGGTCCAAGAATGGATCCCTGTGGGACACCACAAGTATTTACCAATTCTTTCCGATTATTAATCTAATTTTACATCATAAACACCAAAAATACATCGATGTTGGAGAACAAAAGAGTCTCTTTGGAGTTTAGCGATCGATTACTATTCTCTTGACGACAACTAAATATTTGTATTTGTTAAATGCAAGCCTAACTACAGTATAAGTGGTCACGAAACATTTTACTCTGCAGGTATTCAAGGAGTTACACAAAACACCCACAAAATTAGGCATTTCTATTTCATATTGTAGCTGTTGGAAACATATTCAGATGTTGTAAAATGACTTTCCCTTTGCAGCCAGAGTGCAACATCCTGAAAAACCTGACCTGCGAGCTGTACAAACAGATCCGAGGAGGAATAATCAAGTGAGACTTCAGCTGACATCCTCGTTCGCCTCATCCATGTCGATGTTTGTTCAGTTTAAACATTTAATAAAAAAACTTTTCTCCAGATGTATTCTGGCCACCGACATGGCGAGACACAACGAAATTCTCAACAAGTTCAAAGTCACGCAGCCTGTTTTCGACTTCAACAACAAGGACCACAAGGAAGTGGTAAAGAAATACACACTTAACCTCGTGCACACGTATTTCACTAAAATCTCATTATCAACTTTAAACTGACCAGTGACCATGTATGACGAGGAACATCATATCAAAGACGGTCTTATCAGGCGTTCCTATTCTGCATGTGATTCTTGTTTCCAGCTGATGAAGATCATGGTGAAGGTGAGCGACATCTCCAACGAGGCGAGGCCGATGGCCGTGGCCGAGCCCTGGCTGGACTGTCTGCTGCAGGAGTTCTTCAACCAGGTGAATAAAATCAATTTGTCAAATCCAAGCTCTGATAACAGAAACTTTTCCCTAAGATTTGGTTCTTTAGAGTAAGAAGTTGCAGTGATAATTATTAAAGAAGCTTTTTACTTCCAAGATAAGAAAATATTTTTTGGGAAAGTCTGTTATTAAAATTTTCTGTTATTTAGAAAAAAATCTATATACACGCGTTTTTTGTTTGCAAAAAAACTTGCATAAACATTCCCTCTTGATTTTACATCTGGGACAATTTATCCGTCAACATGTTATTCATCTTTACTATATTTTTCAAACCAATACCCTGTCAATGAACCCATTCATTTTAACAATAGAATTTTACTTCTTTTAGAGCCTACACTCGCAGAATTGCTTGGATGTAAAAATATGTGATGAGTTAAATTCAATGTCAGGGTTCAAAGAGCTCTTTAAGAGTAAAATTCAGTCCGAGTTCTTGTTTTGCTTTGCAGAGCGACAAGGAGAAACTCAAAGGCCTTCCTGTGACTCCTTTCATGGACCGAGACAAAGTGTCCAAACCGTCCTCTCAGACCAACTTCATCCGATTCGTCCTCCTGCCGCTCTTCACCGAGCTCACCAAGCTGTTCCCCTGTCTGGAGGTAAAATATCACCACTGCTGCTTTATGATACAGGACAGTGAGAGGAGGACAGATTCTGCTGATATAAGGCCTCACGTGTGTGTTTGTGGTGGAAGAAGAAAGGTCAACATGTATTCACCCCAAAATCTAAATGTTCTTGTGCAGCAACATATTCTGGAGCCGGTGCGACATGCCCTGGAGTATTACTCTGACATGGAGAGAGCCAGCAAGGAGGAGGAGGAGGGGACCACCAAGGCATGAGGAGGAGGAGGAGGAGGAAGTGTAGTCTCGTAAAGGACTGTATCGTTTGTAGTTGTAGTTCGGAATAAGTTTGGCCGCAACTTAAAAGTTAAGTAACTAAAAGTTGAGATTTGGCTTTTTGACAGTGGTGAAGTAGTGTTGGTCAGTGACACGTTGGTGTATTTTAATTAGTTGTTTCGGCAGCTTATTAATTACTTTATAAATGTAGGAAACTGTTAGTATTTCCTGTTAATACTGTGTGAAGTCAACTCTGTACACATTAAGAACAAAGCAAACTGAACACCATCAGACGGTAAACTGAAAGGTTTATTTTTGAATGACTTAATTTACAAATTCAAAAGAACAAAGTGCAAATATCTGTTTTATGTACGAGTAATGCATCTGATAAATATTTAGCATTAAAAATAAAAAATAAACAGGGTTCAACATTAGTGTTTCAGACAGAATTAAACAAAACAAATGCTCACAATAAATCCTCAATATTTACAACACAGTTATTTATTTTAATACATTCTCTTGGCATTTCAAACAAACAGTGATTACTTCATTTGACAAGACGGTGTTTTTTTAATGCGATTTCCAAAACTTAATTCCCCTCAAAGTTTCCAGTTTCAATGAACCGTCAGCAGCTGGGAGCTTATTTTTCACTACAACAAAAAACGCGACACAGGAAACGACCGAGGGGAGAAAGACGCTCGATGTGCAGTCGAGGATGAACAAATCTTTTTGTGCAATCTTGATATTTTTAAGAGCTGGAAATGATCCAGTTTGTTTACTGGATAAATTTCAGATCCGTCCATGCAGGGAAATAATAGCAACATTTTGCGAGACTTCTGTCCTTCTTAGTGATTTTCCTTCATTTCTGATCCTTCTGCAGCTGCTCGAGGTCTCCTTAACGAAGGAACATTTAGCTTCCAGTGTCACTAACAGCAGAGGTTCAGTCCACGTAACAGGAGCTTTATAGTACCGTATGTATACTTAGCGTAAAAACGTTAAACCAGTGACAGATATGTCGACTTCATTCCTGGTTTTGAAACTATTCTCTTCTACACTAAATTTGTTCTCAGCACCTGGAAAAACGTCCGGACGTGCAAGTTTCTCGACGTTTGATTTAGAATGATTTGTGACTCCTGACGATGACAGCCTGCACCAATTAAATCACACTAGGACAAAAAGAAAAATTTGAATTCAGCTTATCAGAAGGATGGGGCTTTTCGGTTATCTGCCATTGCAGAGTACAAATCTTTGTCCCAGATTTAAACACGCAGGTATTTAATCAATTGGTGTGATTTATATGAAAGGTAACACGAGGTCAGAGCTGAATTTTACAACGATACTGAGAACTTACTGCTGACTGGTCACGTCTGGTCAACACCTGATCTGCTTAATGAGCTCTGTAATGGCACCGATAATGATCCAGCATTACAGATCAATATATTATAAATTAAATAGATGAATCAGTTTGACCTGCAATGAACCTGTAATTATCGCAAACATCTTTAAGGCTCTTTGAAACCTTTTGACACAAATTAACACAAAAAATCCAACATGGTTCTGACGAGAATGTCTTCTACAGTAAAATCGTCATTTAGCGTTTCAGCGACTGTTTCTGCCTTCAGGTCAAAATAACGGAGACATGAGTGGTGCATAAAAATGAACATTAACACAGGCAGCTTTCATATAAATATGGCAGCAAACACATAACAAAACAAAACGTTAGCCCAAACACAAAGTGCAGCAGTCCCGAACTCTCCAACTTTAAATAAAACCAGTGTTAAAGTCAGTTTATAAAATGATATCAGGGGTCTGACACCTGTAGTGTGTTCAGTCTCTCACGTGGTCCCATCACTTTAAAGCACTGCTGATACCCGACTATCAATTTATCCACTCGATTGAATGATTCCTACTTTCACAGATTTTAGACGTTTTGTTTGAGGCTGTACCTTTTATCTCACTTTTGTGATCTTGTACATGAAGTTTGTACCTGTAGACTCTGTGTGAATTTTCACTTTTAGTTTTCTTCAACCCAAACAAGCAGCTACATTAAAGCTGAAACAATCGATTGCTTAATTAGCTGATTGAGAGAAAATGTATCTCTAATAAACGTAATAATCGATTGATCACTTGAGCCTTGTATCAAGCAAAAATAAAAACTCTGATTGATTCACATTTTTTGACTGAGATGATATTTCAAACCACTTCCTGTTACGCTTCTACACAGATCACCATGTGTGAACTGAGAGTCGTCTCTCAGCTAATAAAAACAAGTCGAAGCAGTTTTTCACATTTCTCCTGACATAACCGTCATCGTTGTAAGATTAATACAGATCAAATTAATTTTCTACAACTTTCCAGGTCTGTGCAGCAACCCTGTAGCACAGCTTCCCTTTAGTTTGGCTTTCTAAATGTTTTAACTGAACAAGCAGCACTAAACGAATGACTGTGCTGCTGCTGTTGAAACTAAAGAACCAGAGTTTAAGCATGCTAAACTCTTAGCATTGTTGTCAACATGTGACAGCACGTGTTTTCAGATGATAGCACAGAAGAAGACGCCTTCATCACATGATCATGTTAAAACGACGAGTCGTCACACTGACGTCAAAGCATTCTGCCACTTACATTGAAAACATGTGGAGAAGCGCTGCTGTGGTCACTGCAGGGTCGGGACTTGCCTGTCAGGAGGTGAGAGGGACTTGGACAGTAGCGTTGCACCAGTTTCACCTATTTACACCGTCGGTGGAGCTCTTCGCTCTTCTGCTAGTTGAACATGATGGACTCTGGATCCTGGTTCATCATCTGAGCCATGTGTCGCAGAACGTCCTTCTTGGTGATGATGCCCAGGAGACGCCTGAACACACAGGAAGGGAAATAAACGTGTGTGATGGTCAGTTTAATATCTATCAAAAGAGTTCAAAGAGCTCTGGAAGAGTTTAATTCAAGCAAGGTACCTAAACCAAAAATCTCCTGAGCCTCTGCACCTTTATCGTCACATTTAAATTGCTCTGATAAATGAAATGAAAAATTACCCACAGCAATTAATGTATAATGTCACTTTGTTTATTTTACCATCTGTTCATAGTAAGTCTGATTGTAGATTTTGATCACGATTATTGAATCCTGGCTAATTTAGATGCTGGAAGACAACAAACGAATATGACGACAAAATCAGACACCAGATTATGTTGAAAATCAAGCATTTTTCAAGGTGTATATTTGAATTCAAGCATGTTCCTAACTTTGAAAACATAACAGTTAATACAACCCTGCAATTTACAGACCGGAAAATTAACCGTCAGATAAATAAACAATAAAAATAATCATTAGCTGTAGCCCAAAATTAATGATTTGTCACTTCCCGCTAATCAAAGTTAACCATTAAAAAAAACCCATTTGATTAAGCTGATTCAACACTCTGTCCCAGAACATGTCATAATGTCTTTTGCCCACCAGATGGAGCTGTTACACCTCAAAAGAAAATCATTTTGATGATCTATTTTTCATTTAAGTCATTAATCAATAAAAACAACCTCTGGTTGAAATTACAATGAAGTTTTAGAACTAAAATAAATGATCTTCATTCATCAATCAAATGATCATTAAATATTCACCATATTTTACTTTGTTTCACGAATAACATCATCTATAAAATCTGTCGCATTCGTCTCCTTCTTACCCGCTCCTGGTGACCAGACACTGGCGGAGGCCCAGCTTGCGGAAGATGTCCACCACCGTCTCCATGGGCGTGTGGTCGGTGACGGTGAAGGGGCTGAGGTTCAGGATGCGTCGCAGCTTCAGCGGCTGCGGGTTGCTGGCCGGCAGCTGCGGCGCGTCCTCAGTGAAGTAGACCACTGAGCTGCTCACCACGCCGTCCTGCTTCTGACGGGCGTTTTCTGTCGACAGACCAGGGAGGGAAGCAAAAAATAAACATGTGGTTCCCAGCGCTCAAGAGCGAGTGCATGGACAAGAGCTTCTTAACATCAACTGTTTTTAGTGCTGAAGAGAAAGCTGTCGTAAACCCCACAAAAAATGTTTCACACTTCAATATGAAATATGAAAATGAAGCTTAATGAACAGTTAACTGTCTACTGCTTTTAGTTTGTATGATTCGGTTATCATGCCCCTATTAGACCAACATATGTAGCATGAATAATGAGAAACTAGAAACGTGGAAACCAAAAACAGAATTTCATGAATGATGACGTTGTCCTCTGTGTTTGGGCAGCCGCTGTGTTGCAGGATTAGCCTCATTCACATGAATGTGTTGGCTGTTTTTCATGCTCAGGTCTTGTGAGATGGATTTTATGATTATCTCAACCTGAAGATGCTTTTAGGAAACACCTCCCTGAACTGAACCGACTTACTGATGGCAAGCGTGAGGTCCCGACGCTGAACGAAGCCGATGAGCCTCTCCGACTCTCTGGACACGACCACCGGGAAGCCGTTATAATCGGTGTCTTTGATCAGCGTCTCCACGTCCTCCACCGTGGTGCTGTCCTGGGTGAGGACGGCCAGAGGGGGGTCGTTCCTGCGGGGCCGCATCACGTCTGTGGCCAGGGTGCGGTGGGTGAACTCGTCCCGGACATCCAGGTAGGGGTAGCCGTTGAGCTGGATGTGCGACTCGTAGATGCCCTCCTTCCCGAAGGCGTCGGCCACCCACTTGCTGGTGACGGCGGCGGCCATCAGGGGGACGATGTACTCCAAACCGCCAGTGAGCTCGAACATGATGACCACCAGGGAGACGGTCATCCTGGTCACCCCGCCTGAGGGGACGCAACCACAACAGGTTTATAAGCAGGAAAGGTTCAGTCGGGGTGCAGAGCTGGAACGATCAGTCCATCAACAGCTTATTTATTTATTCATTTTAATAATCAAGCTCATTGATTAAGCAAAAACATCAGCAGGTTTTATCATTTTTATGTTTTTTAATATTGTAAATTTATTATATTTGTGTTTGGACAAACAAGACATCTGAAGACATAAATATGAATTTTTTTTTACTATTTTCTGACATTTTATACAGCAACAATTAATTGATTCATGACAAAAAAAAGTTTAATTAATGGTGGAAATACCACCGAAGTAATTCTATTTTTTTTTCATAATTGTTAAATTGTTCAAACTTAACTAAAATTCTGTACTTTTCAGATTTCAATCAAAATAGCAGATTTAAACATTTTATTAATTCGATTTTTGTAAGGCCAATAGAGTTTACACATCGATGAACCGTGTCGACTCACCCAGACAGGCGGCGGCTCCCACCATGGCGTAGAGTCCAGGCGTGACACAGTCTGCGCCGGGCCGGCACCAGTTCTTGAAGATGATCCAGTCGTGGTGGTGGTACGCCATCTGCTCCACGGCGATGCCGACGATCCGTCCTGCGATGGCTCCGACAGCCATGCTGGGGATGAAGAGACCTGACGGGATCTGGAGAGGAAATTTCAGACAAGGGTTACAAAAAAAAAATCATCTGGTCAGGTAAAAAGAGTACAGGTGGCTCTTAAAGTCAGGATTTTAAAGATCAGTGAGAACTTTCCATTCCTGAGTTGTTATGTCCTCATGCAACAAAGTAACCTCACATTTTTGAAAATTTAAGTAAATTAAAGAAAGAAAAAAAGACGGGTGTACTTCTACCATTTGTTGCCACATTTATTCTACATCCTTAAAAAAGAAAGAAAAAATACATTTTCAAACCAAATCTAGTCGGAATCATCTTCCTCGTACTGACCTTCATGCCGAAGGTGAAGATGGTGATGAC
This sequence comes from Hollardia meadi, assembly GCA_037974645.1. Classification (NCBI taxonomy): domain Eukaryota; kingdom Metazoa; phylum Chordata; class Actinopteri; order Tetraodontiformes; family Triacanthodidae; genus Hollardia; species Hollardia meadi. Next base: position 6,345,956 of record JBBPCS010000878.1, on the reverse strand, counting down.
GATCTTGAAGATGAGGGCGAGGGCGAGCTGCCACAGGGCGTTGTAGACCCCGGGCCCCGCCGGTCGGTCTGGGATGTCGTCCACCGGCCGACTCATGTTGGGGTTATTAATATAATCGCAGAGCTGCGACGACTCCAGTGCGCCGCAGTCATTAAAGAGCTCAGAGATGAGCTCGCTGGTGCTGCGGCGGGTGTACGGGTTGGGGAATGCCAGCACGGCGGTGATACCCGTCACAGCGATGACCTCCAGGACCGGGTACTTCCCCAGCTGGGTGGTCTTCCTCCGCCGGCACCAGGCAATGTTGGCCCGGATAAAGAGGGTCCCCCAGAGGCCTCCGAACACGCCCAGCAGGATGAAAGGGACTAACTCAGCCATGTACCACGGCGTGTGGTACTCCACATAGAACAGAACCAGGCGGCTGTTGCCAAACGGGTTGATGGAGCGCAGTGTGAAGGCAGCGACCAGGGCAGCGAAGAAGGAACGCCACAAAGTCTTTAAGGGGAAATAATAACTGACCTGCAGGAGAGATGAAGAACAAGTGATGTTTAAGAGAAAAATCAAATGTTTTTACCTCAAATAGAGAGAAAAGATGAAGACGAACAAAACACCAAAGCAAGAAAACAACATGACACACTGACTAAAATAAAGATGGACAACATGAGAGCTCCCCAAACATCTCGATCGCCCATATCGTTCGATCATATTCTTCATGTGTAATTATATGCAGGTATTTTATCTCATCATAACTGGAGGCTGATGTGGTGAAATCACTGTTTACTCATATTTAACTCTCTGTTTGCAGTGCAGAGGAGTACTGCACAGACAACCTGCGTCCAGATGAGGGTCGTTCAGTGATGAACAGACCGACCACAAACACTGAATCACACAGTCACACACTTTGGTTCCAGCGTACAACTAAATAATGCAGCAGGTGAACTTTTAACGAACCTCTTCCAGGCTGAACAGAACTCCTCCGATGGGTGCTCCGAAGGCCACTGACACTCCAGCTGCTGCTGCGGCAGATAACACCTGCACGGAGAGTCAACATGATTCAGGATATTTAAAATTTCATTATAAGGCTGGACACATTCCACATAAATCAATTATTTTAAATCTTCAATAAATGTGAGTTTCGTGCATGAATTATCTCATTGACTTGGCCCTTTAAAACCACTTTTTAAGATCAAAAATATCTGACAAAGTAGCTAAAAAACATGGAAACTGCTACATGAAGTCTCTGTAGTTTTTGTAAAGCTGCACCGTCGGCAGCGTACCTCTCGGCGCTTGCCCTCGTTCTTGCTGTACTTGGAGAAGAGGCTGCAGAAGAGGTTTCCGCAGCAGCAGGCCACATGGACCAGAGGGCCCTCCTTCCCCAGGCTGAGACCCGACGACACCGCCAGAACCAGGGTGACCGTCTTGATCAGCAGGGTCCATTTCCCCAGGTAGCCCCGGATGATGAAGCCGCTGAGGATTGTTTTAATCTGCACAAGACCACAAATAATATCTGTGAATTTTTCACTGTCTAAAGGCAGAAAATGATTTATTCATTAAATAGGGTGTTTCGTCAGTGTTTCTCTCACCTCTGGGATTCCTGACCCGCAGGCATACGGAGCGAACACTCGCACCAGTGACACGGCCAGGAAGGAAAACAGCAGAGCCCACAGGATGTACAGGAAGTAGTTTAACAAATACGCTCCCGCTCCCTGAAAGATGAAGTCAAATACAGCAAGAACATTTTTTATCGTTAATAAATCATTCTTCTCTCCCCCACCACTCCTTCACTATCAGATATAGAACAAAAGCAGTAAATTCAGATTTCAGACACTGATAAAACATTGATCAAGTTGATGTTTTCTGAATCTTAAGACATTTTTCTAACTGCTTTTGACCTCAGTGTGGCCGGTCATTAGCTCAGCCCACTTCTGCCACTGCGGACACTTGTCCCGGTCGTCGAAGGTGGTCTCGTTGGACGTCCAGCAGCACTGCTCGTGGCTGTACCAGAAGGCCGACAGACACACACCTTCCTTCAGGTCTGTCATCCAGTCCACCGCCAGGTCGATCACTCCGGCCAGCGTGCCTGCAGGAAACAGGACACGTCAGAGGTTTTCAACATGAGATTACAGTCCTGCTACAAGACTGTCTCAGCAGTGAGCCGGCGGGACAGCTTTGTCGACATGTTACGTCGTACGTACAAATTCAGTTCAGGGTATGGTGGCTAACGTCTTCCTGACTGACCTGAGAGGAGTCCGATGAGCAGCATAACCACCCATCCTGACCAGGCGTCCAGCAGGCTCTTGATCAGATCCCAGATGGACTCTTTACTCTTACTGGTGATCTGGCAGACAAACAACAAGGAGAATTAAAAGATGTTTTTCTGAGAGTCAGGGTGCCAAATTCAGGAACACAATTGAGCTTATCAAACATACTGAAGCAACAGCAACGTAAAACCAACAGCACTTTCTTGAGAGATAAAGTAGTTTCCACTAACTTTCACTGCCCAGATTTTAATTCCAAATTAAAAGTGAATGAACCTGACTGTGAGCTGCTGAATGACACACATTACATGCTTTTGACCGCCGTGCATTTCAAAGAAATACTCTTTCTGATGACAAAATTTGCTTAACTCATAAAACACAGAATTGTAAAAAATGAAAACAGAAAATACAGAATTTGAGAAAAAATGTCAACAGATTTCAAAGGGATTTAGTGTCTTTATTTCGCCTTTAATTTCTCTGTCTGAACTGGGCTAAACAGTCTGAAAAGTAGCCTGGAGGAACCCCTTATAATGTTCTCATCAGGTTTATAACAACAAGGTTTCCTAACTAAACCTGACCAAAGAAACAACGACTGCTAAATAAGAAACGTCAACAAACTGCCTATAGAAAACCAGTTCAAACCTTGCGGTGGCGGTCTGTGTCTCTGGATTTCTCCCTCAGCCAGTCGATGGTGTGGAAGTCTTCATACGTGCCCACGTCCGGAAACGGCTCGTCCAGGAAATCCATCAAGTTTCCAGCTCCGTTCATCTCCTCTGTGGGCGTGGCAGTGCTGACACCTGACAGAGGGCAGCACATCATCAAACTGGGGCAAGTGTTTACAGTGACACATGGTTTGAGGGCTGTTGACAAATGATGCTGAGGAGGAGACCATCTTCAGCGTCTATGTCACACATGAACACATTTCCCAGCAGGCTTGTTGCTTCATGTGCCACCATGTGTGGTTTATCTAAAATACAGATGGTGATTGTGTGTGTTTGTTCTACACAAGCCTTTGATTTCCATAACACATCGTCACCTCTCTGAAGAGGGAAAACATGTGATTTCTCCACCAATATAACCTCCTCCACCATCTGATGCTGCAGGAAGAGCTCAGTTAGCTTAGTTAGCTCAGTTTATTATTGCTGATTTGTTATATTTAGCAAAAATTATAGCATGATACAAGAATAACTGAGGACTGAGAGGCTAAAGACAGTTGGGCTTCAACTAAATTACTTTCTACAGATTAATCTGACAAACTTAATCGGTCTATGAAATATCAGAAATTGTAAAAAAAAAAATTACTCTAAATTCTTTAGTGTTATTTTAATAATATAAAACAGAAAATCTGAAATTGTTCACATTGGAAAGGTTGGAAACAGACGTTTTTTAGCAATTTTTACATGATTGAAACAACTGTTCCTCGTTGATCAAAACATTTCAGATTAGCTTGCTGGCGATCAGCTAATGTCACTTATCTTTATTAGAAGAATGATGACAACAGTAAATAATTTCTCTGACCTGGATGCAATTAAATTAACAGCTTTGAAACGCCAGTCTTTCATTTGCTGCACTGTTTATTTCTTCATTAACAGCTACGAATGAATAAACAGAAGGCTGTAACCTTTAAATACTGCAGATGCGGCTCCTATGTGCGTTAGCCGTTAAAGCTAACTGCATCCGCCAGCATTAGCATCATCTCCTCTAGCTAAGTTAGCTAAATAAAGTCGTCTTTTACCTTCACCAGCCTCCATGTTACCGTCCGTTCAAACGGCAGTGGGTGGAAAAATGTCTCTTTTAATTTAATAACTTATATAATGTCGACTTTGTTGTGCATTTTAGCTTTAATATGGAGAGAAAAGTGGTGTTTAAACGTCAATAAATAAACAGGAGACAGCGCCAGAGAGCGCTTCCCACAATGCACCTGTTCAGTCTCACGATACATCCATGAGCTCACGTCGAACTTCATTACAATAAATCCTCCTGATAGTTAGCAAAATCTGCTTTATAGTAAAATAAAACATCAGTTTTAGGGCTGAAGGTTTCAAGTTATGTTGTGGTAAAATTATTTACTTTTTAGCTTTTATTTACAAAAATTAGCTTGTTTAAAAAACACTGATAACATGTCAAATTAAAAAATTAAAGACACAGAAATGCCAACAAAACACATATTCTGTATTTTACCAAAACCTTGAAAGCCACATCTTCATCAGCAACTTCCTCATGATAATTCATTTGAAAAGTCATCTTTGTTATTGTTTGTTTTTGTTTTTGAGGTGGTTTGCATCCAAAATGCTGTATTACCACCTGCTGCTGGATTGAAAAAAGGCTCAATTCTCCTAATTAAAATTTTAAAATAAGAAAATTCGAAAAAATTCAACAGCCCCTGCACTTCCTCTATAATTCCAGCAATATCCAAACACTTAAAAAAATATGTAAATCCTGCAAACATCTAAAAAAAATAACATTAAATATAATGTTGTTACAGGCATTTAGCTCTTTCGTATTAAATATTTACTGATTATAATTTTACGTATTAAATTAAAAACATTTCAACATAATAATTGTATTTTCAGAACTAAAACTTTGGTGATATAAATCCTTATTTAAAATATTTTCCATATGTGCATTATGAAACTTTATGGGCCCTATTCAAACAACCTTTAGAGCATAATCTTAAGTGCATGGTGCAAATGCATTAGGGTGTGTCCAAGTTAAATAGCGCAAAATCTAAATTGACTAAGTGTGTCTCTACATTACGTGGGACACTGTCTACATTACACATGAGGCACAGCAGGCAGGATTGGGCAGGATCTAATATTTTAATTAATGTTCTGTTTTGTTCTACACATGCAGGAGGTCACACACAACCTGAACCAAAGTGGGCGGACCTGCTCTGTGAGTCTGTTCAGAGGGCAAAGTTTTCCCCCCACATGCATGGGCAGCACCTCCCTGCAGCAGCAGCAGCAGCAGCAGCAGCAGAGGAAACACACTCCTGTTAGAAAACAGAGAAAGAAAATTTAAAGCTCCTTTCACTCATAAGGAGGACGAGATGGAAGGGAAGAAAGCCGTCTTGTTCAACTTCTGGGGAGTTGCTGTCTCTTCCAGATCTCATGCTGTTTTGCACAAGTTGGAGGAGTTGCATAACCTGCCAGGGTAAGGGTGCTGTTTCATCATCTCTGCACTGTAAAAAATTAACTGTATGATTTGCTACCCAGACCAAATTAAAGCTTATTAATTCTCAAAAAGTTGTGATGCATCCTACATTAAAACAAATCTTTATATATAATATATATATATATATATTATATATATATTATATATATATATAAGTTTATATTATACTTCCTTTGACTTCGAACTGTTGTAACTCTTCAACACATTGTGCAACTGGAAACAAATTCAGACAGCAGGTTCACATGGCCAAAAGTAAACGGACACTGAAACCTGAAAGGGACACTAGCTGAATTGCAGCACTGCAACATAACACTCCTCTATGACTTAGAACTTACTGCAGTGTGGCTTGCAGTATAAAAAGGAGATTTTATTGATTATTTTTGTGTTTCAGGTATCACGGTTCCGTTATTTTAAACGTAACCTTCCTGCTATCTTAAATGATTATATTAGCGTGTGTAGTAGTGGAACGATTTACATCTACCAAACTGGTAACGGCAATTTTTAACAGCTTCAAATTCAATTTATACAGACTCACTCGAAACTTCAGTCCTCTCTAATGTTGGAAACCTTTCTCCTAATATGTTAATTGTTTTCAGTTGCTAATTTACTCTCTAAATTTGATGCTCTGACTACATTTTGTTTAAGAAAAAAAAAAAGAGCCAACAACTCATTTCTTGCTGGCTTTGAGTGCAGGGCTGTCGTCATGTTACAACAGAAAAACTAACATGTTGACACAAAATGGAAAAAACCACTCCTGAATTCAAACTGGTCCGACATTTAATATTTGTTCTGCATCTTCCTGCTTTACACTGTATAAAAGAACTACTGTAACTAACTGTATTGACTCCAAGCAAAGAAATTTTAATAATAATAATAATAATAATAAAATTATTCTTTAGTCTGTAAAAAAACAAATTAAAAGATCGACTAATTGTTTAACATAATGATAGCCTAAAGATTCCCAACAATGAGCTGTTAGCAGCCACTGATCATAATGATCAATCAACTTGATTTTAGAACAGGAACTTTCTATGTTTTGTAATCAAAGTTATTAATGTACGGCAGAATTATAAAAAGTAAAAGTGAGAATAATGTACAAAAATATTACTTTAGTGAAGTGAAAGTATGCGAATATTACTTGAGTAAAGGTCTTAAAATATTTGATATTAAATGTAAAAAATTAGACATAAATTGACATGTATGAATATTTATTCTGGTCTATTGATTATCAGTATCGATTATTATTTAATTCACTAGATGCTGCTGAACAAGTTGCAGCTTTTCTCTTAAAAACTGAACAAATTTAGACGATTGTGCAGCGCTGGTGAACATGAACATACAGGATGTGTGATCAGAGGGCTTCCTGGTCTCATATAGTTTCATTATTTGACAACTTTCTTGCCAATATTTATGTTGACTTCTTTTAATGTTCTGGATGTTTGTCTCTCTGTGGTTTTCAGGGGTTTTCTGTCCAGTGTGGCGTCCCGTAAGGACAGCGCCATGAGCCGGGCGGAGAGAGGCGAGCTGACTCTTTCTCAGGTGGGTGAAATCATCGACTGTCACTTCTATCTTCTGTTACTGATGGATACTGGAGTCCTTGGATGGGCCTCCTTCACCCCTGAAACTCTGTTTAACTGTGTGTGTAGATGATCCCAGAGTTCGAGGCGGAGTGTGTGAAGGAGGCCCAGGTCAGGGCTGTGACTCTGCCCTCTGATTGGTCAGTCAGAGGTGTGATGGAGGAGCTCAGAAAGGCGATGATGGATGTCCAACCAGCCGTGCTGAAGACAGCTGCCAGTCTGCGTCACAGTGGTACATACGCATCCATACACCTGGACCACTGACATATACAGTGTAAAGATGGCCGACGCAGTGGAGACGTGGTATCGAGTTCCCGCCCATACATCCGCCCACCCAATCACGAGCAGGACTCAGCTGTCAATCATGATATTTCACCCCATTTTTATAGCATCATATAACTAATTAAAACCAAACTGATCTGTTTTCCTTCCATATCATCAGGGTTACTGACAGCCGTGTTGGCCAATCACTGGCTAGATGACAGTGCGGGCGGAAACGACGGTCCGGCCCGCCTTCTCTCTCTGCTGGGCGGTCATTTTGACCTGGTCCTCCAGTCCTGTCGCTCAGGTCACAGGGTCCCTGAGCCCTGCATGCTCAGCTCTGCTCTGCAGCTCCTGGGAGTTACATCACAACAGGTAGAGGACACACCAACTGTGACATATAACACCAGAACAACCAGTAGACTCTGGTCGGCCTGTCCGTCTTGTTTCAGGCTCTGTGGTTGGATGCTGATGAGGACGGTGTGAAGGCAGCAGAAGGAGCGGGGATGAAGGCCATCTTGGTGGAAAATCTGGATGACGCTCTGGACAAACTGGCCAGCTTTACTGGAGTTCAGGTGTGGACCAGAACAGTTTGATCTTATCCTTTAAAAACAAAGAAAACTGAATTAAAAATGGAATTTATGTGGTTTCATTTACCTCCGAATTGTCCTCCATCATGTGGAAGACAAAAAGCTGAATACTGTGCTAACATTAACACATATTCATATGTGTGTATGTGTGTGTGTGCTTCAGGCTGTTGGAGCAAAGAGCCCTCCACCATCCTGCAGCCCAGATGAAGTGTCTCATGGATACATCACCATCAGGGTAAAAATCTGCATCAGCAGAAGGAAACGATGGAGGTTTAAATGTTGTGACAATAATGACAATTCCTTTCTGTGTGTGTGTGTGTGTGTGTGTGTGTGTGTGTGTGTGTGTGTGTGTGTGTGTGTGTGTGTGTGTGTGT
>JBBPCS010000878.1:6289096-6337625 GCA_037974645.1 Hollardia meadi | reverse complement strand
GTGTGTGTGTGTGTGTGTGTGTGTGTGTGTGTGTGTGTGTGTGTGTGTGTGTGTGTGTGTGTGTGTGTGTGTCAGCCCGGCGTGAGGACTCATTATGTTGAAATGGGCTCGGGTCCACCAGTCCTGCTGTGTCACGGCTTCCCTGAGAGCTGGTACTCCTGGAGGTACCAGGTAACGTGTCCATGTGTCAAATCACCTGCTGTTGTTGGAGGAGTCTGTGAATACACGTTTTGTATTTAGTTACATTCCCCCACGAATACAAAAAACAAAATAAAAGGTTCATTCTCACAGTTTTTGTGCCTGAACGTCCTCCTCTTCTCTCTGGTAGATTCCCGCTGTGGCAGCAGCAGGTTTCAGGGTGTTGGCTCTGGACATGAAGGGATATGGAGAGTCCACAGCGCCCCCAGGTGTGTGAAGAAGAAACCTGACAAATAAGATGATTATATCATCACTTATCAGCCAGATGGGTTAATAATAAATACTGTTTCTGTGCTGCCCTCTGCTGGAAGCTGAAACACAACATGTCAATCGTTATTTTAACAGTGGAATAACATTTTTAACATGTTTTTCATTTAATAGTAAGACATGAAGTTATTAAATAAAGGAAGGTTTTACAAATTAAATCTTCTGCACCTCGAGAAACGCCTCAGTACTCTCACTGACTGTTTTTCCATTGACAGATATCAAGGAATATTCTCAGGAGCAGCTCTGCAAGGTACAAACTCGCTCCAGATCTCTACGACTGTTTATTATTGTATTATCACACTAACAGTGATGCAACTGATTTATACGACAGTAAGACAGTTATCATGTATTATTTATTTACATAGAATAATATTAAATGCCAAAAAAAACATTGTTTTTCTCCTTTATTCCCAGGATTTAATCACATTTATGGACAAAATGGTGAGTAATAACACATTAATTAATGTCAAATTAAATGATAATGATATTGCAGAGACAGATAAGAGTTTACAAAGTGCTTTATAGAATAATATCTTCTCTCTGTCCCTTCTGCAGTTGATACCACGGGTCACCCTGGTGGGTCACGACTGGGGCGGCGCTCTGGTGTGGAACATGGCTCAGTATTTCCCTGAGAGAGTCAGGTGACCACACATGCACAGATTCAGTGACACCCCCCTCCCAGATCCTTGATGCTGTAGTAAAATGTGTTTTCTCCTGTGTGTGAAGGGCTGTAGCGTCTCTGAACACTCCTCTGTTCCCTGCCGATCCTTCAGTTCCTTCTGCAGAGAAACTGAAGGCTTTACCCATATTTGACTACCAGTTCTACTTCCAAGAGCCTGTAAGTCTGTCTGCAGCATGCTAACATGCTAATACAGGTGATACAACACAATGATGGCTTCATATTAACAGAGCAGATGATAACAATCTACATACCTTAGCTAAAGAGACCCATACATACATTCCCACATATAAATGTATCAATTCAACATGTGTACGGTGGCCCTAAAGGCCAAAAACTATTTTAGAAAAAAAACAAAACACAACAACTTTTCAGATTACAGACAAATTTAGAACTTCTTCTTTGTGATTGGTCAGAGGTCAAGTCCCTGGCGATAGTTCAATGTCATTTCCCGTTTCATGTTGTGTTTTCTGAAATGTTATGTTTTGACCCTCAGGGCCACTGTACATGTGCAAATAGCAGCCCTTTCCCAACATGTCCTTCATAACAGCTTTATAATGTGACGATATGTCAGTTTTGTGGAGCAGCAGTGTAGAAATACTATTTTTTTTTTTTTTTTTTAATCCTGATGAGTCCAGATCTTCAGGTATTTATAAGACTGAACAATTTCAGTAGCACTAAAGGGTTTGTCACAATGTGGTTAGCCTAGCTTAGCATAAAAACTGGAAGCAGAGGTTTAGAATACACCTACTAATACCTTCACCAACCAACACTTTCTGTTTAGTTTATTTAATCTGAACACAAACAGAAAAAGGATCAATTTAAATAAACAAATTTTAAAAATGTTGAAACCCTCCTTCGAGTATTTCACGTTTCTCCGCTCATAAATCTTTGAATCTGTGTGTTGCAGGGTGTAGCCGAGGCCGAGCTGGAGAAAGACTTGGAGCGAACGTTCAAGATTTTATTTTACAGCGCTGCTGAAGCTGTGAGGAAACACACACACACGCGCGCACACACACACACACGCGCACGCACGCACGCACGCACACACACGCACACACAACACCAAGTCTGTAGCCTACAGGTAGAAAAATCACCTTCAAGTCCCACAATAAATAAACCTTTTTGTCTTTTCTTTCAAGGGTATTTCTGTCAGCACTGCAGGCGTCTGTGCTCGAGGTGAGACTGAAATCTGCTAAATATATCATTTATAAAAGTTTCTACATTCACTAAAAAAAAAAAACACCAATAAATGCTGTCATGTGCTGTTTGTGTTGTGCTACAGGTGGTCTGTTTGTGGATCTGCCGGAGCAGTTTCCCCTGAGCTCCATGCTGACGGAGGCCGACCTGCAGTACTACGTGGGCCAGTACAAAGAGCACGGCTTCAGGTCGGAACAGAGTTTATAGGGAAGGGCCTGAAGTCAATGTAAAGATATCGTGTTCAAATATTACTTCATGACAGTTTTTAAGCTATCTGATTAATATTATTAATAAATATATAACACAAATCAAATGTACAGACTCAAAAAGTTGTATCTTTATCAGGATGGAGAATGCTGCTGCTTTTAAAGGCACATTTTGATTAAAAAAAAGCTCAATAAATAAACAGTATTCACCTCAGTGGGCCAATAATCGTCTTGTTTCGTCCCACAGGAGACCGCTGAACTGGTATCGTAACATGGAGGAGAACTGGAGGTGGATGTGCTCTCGTCCCACTGGAAAGGTTTGTGATCAATCGTCTGATTGAAAGAAAGTTATACACTAAAACTGGGTTTCAACAAAAATTCTGTGACGCTTTCTCCAGTCACATAAACATCCTGGAAAATCACAAATTAGCCCCAAATATCCTGGAAAACAATGAGGTGGTCCTGGAAAAGGTTTTAATGCCATTAGAGAGGAAAAATGGCCACAAACTGACTAAAAATTTACATTTCTGTCACTTAGAAAGTTCTAACGAGCATCAAAATGACCATCTGGTGGATGATGTTTAGCTTTTAAACCTTAATTTACCAAATTAAAACCAGCTGTTTGTGTGTGTGTGTTAGCTGCTGATCCCTGCACTGATGGTGACGGCAGGTAAAGACCCAATACTGCTGCCGGCCCTCTCCAAGGGAATGGAGGACCTGGTGAGAAAGACAACGAACCAGCAGCACAACAATCAATCGTTATAGATTATTGGGAATGAATCTGATGCGTTTGTTGATTGATCGCAGATCCCGAACCTGAGACGAGGACACATCGAGGAGTCTGGACACTGGACTCAAATGGAAAGTCCAGTGGAGACCAACAGCATCCTGATATCGTGGCTTAAAGAAATACATGAGAAGGCTGGAGGAGGTGTTATTGTGGCCCCCAAACTGTGAAGGAAGGGAGGAAGGAAGGAAGGAAGGAAGGAAGGAAGGAAGGAAGGAAGGAAGGGAGGGAGGGAGGGAGGAAGAAAGGAAGGATTATGAAATTAAAGAGCCTTTGTGTCCAATTTGAGCAAAATAAAACATTCATCTTGGAAAACCGTTCCTGTTGGTGTCGTCCTTGATGTTTCTTCTCAAATCTGAACAACAACAGAGGTGGAGATTAAAATCTTATTTTGACCAGCAGTCATGATGGATGACAAAAAGATACAGACGGATAAATACAGGAATTTCAGTTTATTATTACTGATGTTAAACATGGATCTGATCAGTCTGGAAATGCTTGCTCAAGGTGACAGAGCAACGTGAAAGGACTGTTATGAAAAGAAAAGAAAGACAAAACAAATAATGAAGTAATAAGAAAAGGAAAACAGTGACATGATAATTAAAATTATTGAAAGAAACGATGCATAAGAACTGAAATCAATGAAACCAAAACATCATTAAATGATGAACTGTACAAGCTTTAGGTGCCATTTATTTTTTGCTTTAAAAAAAGCATTAATTATTAAAGATTTACAAAGATTAAAAAATGTTTTAAGAAATGTCATGACATATTGCAATGAAAATAAAATCGTAATTTCATGATAAGAAGTCGTAATATCACATTTTTGCAACTTTATTCTTGAAATCCCCAACTTATATTATTAGCAGTAGCGCTAACACATGCTTGTATTAATTTCAGTTTGAATCATCATGTAAGAAATAAAGATGGCCGACGACGTGTCTCCAACTCCTCCCAGCTCTCATGTCGTCCATCTTCATATACAGTCAATGTTTTTAATGCTTAATGTTTTGTGTAAATACAATTTACATTCGAAGCTAATCTATCCCACCAAATCAAATTTATCTGGAAATATTCCGACCCTTTAATCTTAAAAATTAGGACTCTGTCATCAACGATGGCGCTGATAATGTCGCCCTCCAGTGGCTAAAATAAGAACTGAACATGAAGCAGTTTTTCACAGTTTTTTCTCATCGAACAGCTTCTTCCAGGAGGGCATGATGTGTTCATAAATCCTCTCTATCTGTAACACACAGACAAATGCATCAGTTTTTTTTTTCTTCATTTTTTAAGGCCTGAAGAAATAAAACTCCAGGATTTCACTGTAAAAAAAACACTCTCTGTCTGCTGACCTGTATAGATTTCTTGACTCCGTATCTGAGGAGCGTCGCCTGGTGCTCGCTGTTATGAAACAGGATATCGAAGGTCACCTCACGCCCCATCAAGTCATCAATCGCCGGCTTCACCACGCTATGGAAGTCTCTGGCTGAGTGCGACTCGTCTAACATGTTGTTGACCTGCGACAGGTCGAAGGAAAATTCTTTCTCATGGCTATAATTCATGATGTTTTATGATCAAAATGTTTTTTGTGTGTGTGTGGGTTACCTTGTATTTTTTCCCCAGCATGTCCACTGGATCCAGTTTGACCTCTGACCTCAGAGCTCGGCCAAAGAGTGGCAGCTTGGAGTCTGAATCTGTTAAACACATTACAGAAAGTGTTGCAGAAAGTGCTGGAAAAGTCTTAAATTTGTCAGGAAAATCCATCTTATCATGTTATTTCTGTATTTTTTCTTTAAAATAAGTGATAAATCTGCAGGTACAGTGAGAATATTTCAACTATAGAAGTCAAAAATCAAAGAAGGAATAAGGCAGGTTGATGTTGTGCTTGATTTTGGAAGATATTAACAAAAAAGACGAAATATTTTTTACTGGAATTTGAAGATTTCACCAGTTTAAGGTGAAAACGGGAAAATAAAACTTACAAATTAGAAACAATATTATTTCCCAGAGGCTACAATATCGTAATGTTACATTTTGTCCATTTGTCTTTCAAACTTATCTTAAAATAAGTGGGAAAAAATCTACATTGAAATCACATTTAATGTGTCCATTATGCAGAAATTTCTGAAAAAAAGTTTAATTTTCTTGATAATAGTGCAGTGACCTGCCGTATTTTCACATTATCGTCATTGAAAATATCAATAAAGTGGATTATTTCAACAAATAACAGAAATATATAAGCATGAATACAAAGAAGACATGAGCAAACATACATTTAAACACAACTCTAAATGTGAATATTCTCACTGCTCTGGCAGATTTCTGCACTTGTTTTAAGAGAAAAACACCAACCCCGACACGTCAGGTGAGCGACGTAGGGAACGCCATCCCTCTCTCCGTAGTACACTGCGAAATGAGAGAAGTATTTGTTCCTGGGATACTCCACGATGTCCCCCGGGAACAGCTTGGGGTGGGAATTCCTCTGCAGAGACAATAAAGCGATTATCATGTGATCAAAAATAATGTCAGTTCAAAATGTCCAAAATATCCAGAATGTGACCACATGATCCCAACAGCAATATTTGGTTGTATTCAATGTAAGCGGTGCCAGAAAGCAGGTGGGGGTTTTTTATTTAACCACAAGTCAACTGACTAGAAAGCCACAAAATGAGAAGTATTTTTACCAGACATCATGTCATTTTTATACCATTTTGTACTTTCGCTTGATTTCTTTGGTGAAAAACATGCTGCCACTTGTTAATAAAGCGTTACGGCGAATAAGAGCAACTCTTGGCTGTCAGAATGTGAAGGACAACATTATTTAAGCAAAATAAGCCACCAGGTCTCACGTTAATGTTAATAAGTTGTTAATAAAGTGCAATGTGGCGAATTTTCTCATAAAATGTACTTGGTGATGTTACAAATTCATAAAGCAGAAAGTCATTAAGACTTAAAGACAGTTTACGAGTTAATTTGGGACGATTTAAGACTTAGAAAGCTGTGGTGGGTATAACTTCAAACTGTGGACTACTTAAGAAGGCACAGGAAGTTGCCTCCTTTCAACCATGATATGATAAATTAAAATCAACAGATTAATCAATGGATTTTGGTCGTAATCCTTTGCTCTTTCTGATTAATTTAAGAGCCAAAACGACAAAAGTCAAGCGTGGGATTTTTAACATTCTGGCAACCCACATGGCTTATATACAAAGCCTTCATAAATGACTCTTGAACCATGAATGTGGGAACAAAACAGCTGGACAAAATTTAACAGAAACATTTCTGGAGTCATGTCAGCGACAAAAGGTGCAGATTAACATTCAAATAAGATGAAATAAATTAAAACTTGTACTCACCAGGCCCATGGGTTCAGGTATTTACTGTCTTCAGATGCTTGTGATATTAAATCCACAACACACACACACACACAGGAACCTCCCCTGCCCCCACATCTGATTTACATACTGTACTGACATATTTGGAAGATCATCCGTCTGTCGCAGTCACAGTACACTGATCTCTCCCCCATTGGCTTTCATCACACATCATCAAATCTCTTTGTTGGATTTTGTGTTGTAGCATGATGTGTGTTAATGCCAGGTGTAAACCAGCATCTTAGCTTTACTGAAGTTGTGTTTTTGTGAGTCAGGGTGATTTTTGGGGGACATTTCTGCGGCCTGCAGACGAGATGTTCCTTCAGAGGGCACCCTCAGTGTCCACGTCCCTCCAGCTCTGGGTGTGTGAAGCAGGTGTTTCCTAAGCAGGGAGCAGTGAAAGAGGAAGTAGAACCCGTTCAGCTACATTCAGACTTTTATTAGAAATGTGAAGGCACTGAACAACAAACCTGGCAACCTCGCTGCAAAGACACATTCAGACACTTTTATTTCAGTTTGTGCGCAGGTTGATCAAACGGAATGTGTTGGCAGTCCTGTTTGTTTTTTAAACTTTCGATCCCTCGAGCTCTGTTGGCTTTATCATTCGGATTTTTTTTCCTGAAACGTATCATAAAGATGCCAAAGTTCAGAGTGTCAGTGCTTCAACACCAGCCATCATTTATAAAAGAAAACAGCCAGTTTAAACATTCACCAACCAGCTTTGTTTAGTCCATCCACGTTTGCTCAGCTGGATAAATTCAGATTTGACATTTAGATTCAATTTTAAATTTGACATCTGAATCTCTGTGACACCAGATTTGACCAAATACATTCTAAAATAAACAAATAAAGACCCGGGTTCTCAATGTTTGATGGTAAATGTCATGATTTAATAAAATTTAAGTTCTTTCACGACTAAATTCTTCCCTGAATTGTTGATGTTTGAGAGGTAAAGGCTGTCCGACAAAATCTGGCCTAAAACAAGTGAAACAAGCTATAATGTAAAGTCTTGTCTGGAACAAAGGTCTTATATAAAAGACATGAAGGGCTCTGTCACACAGCAGGGCTCCTGTGCATTTTCCTTTAAAACCTCTCTTCCAGCAGAAATGTCTTAATGATGCCATGATTTAATGACATTTTGACTGTTTCGCTTCACTCTGAACATGAATTCTAGTTGAATTATGAGATATTTGTGGCCCAGCAAGCACTTATTTTCTAATATTTAACATTTTAGATCCGTTTAAAATGTTGAAATGTGACATCAAAGTACGAGGGTCACTGTTAACAAAGTCATAATACTTAAGAGAAAAAAAAGGCCATGATTTTATGAGAATAAAGTTATAATTGTAAGGTCAAGTAAAAATATTAAAGAACATTTGACGATTCACAGGTCTGAAGCTGCACAGGAACACTGCTGGTCCACGATCGAACCCCCACCCAGACTTAAAGCTTGTGAGATGATGATCCACCCTGCTGTTATGAAAAAAAAAATCCATCCATAATTACAAAATATAGATTATCTATAGAGAAAAAAATAAACATTTCAGTTCATCAGATTGACTTCATGACACACACACAGTTAGAAAAAGTCACATTCTGACTGAGGTCAGGACATCTGAGCCTGTGGACTGCCTTTACTAAAGTGTGTGTGATGTGAGTGTGTGTATGCAGCACACACACACGCACCCACATAAATGAATGCCCCTTGATAAAGTCAGTGCAGCATTACAGTCGTTCAGTCCGTCAAAGGCACCTGAGTTTAGCTCCAACCTGAGCTGGAGGTTCACCAGTGTATACAACACACACACTCACACACACATGCACTCACACACACAAACATGTATCCAACTATCTATCTATCTGTGTTCCTGTCCCTGACTCTGGCTCTCCTGAGTGTCTTTGCCCCAGCTGAGGCCGTTGATGGGTGCGTGCTTGTCCCAGCTGTCCGTGTTGTGTCCGTGTTTCCTCTGGTGCCGTTTGTAGTTGTCCCAGTGGCCCGTGGTGTAGTCGCACTCGGCGCAGGCGTACGGCTTCTCGCCCGTGTGCCGCAGCATGTGCCTCTTCAGGTTCATGCTCTGGTTGCAGGAGTAGCCGCAGACGCCGCAGTGGAACGGCTTGGCGCCCGAGTGGATGCGCTCGTGACGCCGCAGGTTGGCGAGGTTTCCGCAGGCGTAGCTGCAAGACGGGCACTGGTAGGGCTTCTCGCCCGTGTGCACGCGCAGGTGGCGTTTGAGGTTGTCGAGGTGCGAGGAGGTGTAGGGGCAGTGCGGGCAGCGGTGGGGCTTCTCCTCAGAGTGGGTGTGGGCGTGGCGGGCTAGGTGGTTGGGGTAGTGGGACAGGAAGGGGCAGTGAGGGCAGCGGAACAGCTTGGTGCCACGTTGACCCCGCCGAGATCCACGAGACACGGTCGGGCTGCAGGGAGGCCCGGATCCATCTTTAGACAGGTCCAACGAGCAGCGACGACACACCTAAAAAATACAGATCGTGCTGAGGAAGAGGAGGACACACCGACTAAAATCTCTCTGAACCGACTCCTCTGACTCTCCAGCTGAGAGAAGCTCTGAGATGATAAAAACATTCATCTTGTTGCCTTCGTTTTTTACTGTGCGCTCAGAGTAAGAAGCTCCACAAGCAGCACAGATCACTTTGTAGACTTTGTCTCTCAGGCTGCCCCCACCCTCATTGGTTAAGCTTGTTGGGGTCTTAGGAGGCTTAAAAGGAAGACCTGTAGGCCTGCATGTGATATTATAATATTCTCCTAGAAAGATGCCAGAATATATTTTGATTATTTGAAATTCAAATTATTCTCCATCTGTTGCAAATCACAAATTTTTTATCATTTGGATGATGATTTACGTTCTTCCCGACGGCATGAAGGCAACACAAACCAAGATGGAGGAGAGTGAATGTCACACAGCGGGGTAAATCTGAACAGGAGAAGGACAAATCGATATTTTAGTCCTGTAATTATCAGAGGGAGGTATTAATCAGCGTTGATCGGTATCAGTAAAGGTCAGCTTGTGTGGCCACTGTGTTAACATCATAAGAGGAGGCAGGAATGTTGACAGTTTGATACAACAAACTGAAACAAAAGGAAGGACGTTCAGGTGATTGTTATAAAGTCTGATTTATGGCAACTTTTGAGGAGAGTCGCTCGACAGAAATGACATATTTTCATGAGACTGTTGCTCAACACAGAATTTTCCTACATCATCATATTTTGTAGCGTAATGTGACCGAGTCGTGTGCCAACGTCTTCGTGAGATAGGTTTCAAACCACAGTGACCTGAAGGCAGCGTTTGTCAGCAGCGGCCGGACAAACTGCCTTCATCAGGCTGACAGACTGCAGATATTTACTGAACCAAAGGGTTTTTCATGTCAGCTCCTCACAAAGACATCAACACTGTTTTTATTGATTCGTTGATTTTATTTCCCGGCACACTACAGTGAGAGAGCGAATCTGCCGCTCACAGAGATGCTGGGAGCTGATCAATCAATGTATATATGGTTAACAAGTTTAAAACATATATACAGCACGTTAACTGTGTGATTAAAACAACTGTCTCCATTTACCATGGAGACTTAAGAAAACAGTTCGCTTAAACAGATTGAAAACAACGCACAACTGTTTAATTTCTGTCGAGCGACTGACCATAAATCCTTAAATTGGGAGCATGATAGATGTGATGTTTGTGGAGCTTCTGTTTGCACATAAACAGCTCATCACTATGGCAACAAACTACACATTACGCAACAATTCATATTAGGAAATCGTTTTTCCGACATGTGATGAAACCTCAGGAAAATAACAGAAAAAACCCCCCAGAAACAACGAGTTTACCTGTCCTCCGTCACCCTCGCCCTCGCCCTCAGCCTTGTCCCCCTCCAGGTCGGCCTCCTCCAGGGTGAGGCCACACACCCGGCAGCACAGGGGGAAGAGGAGGACGGGGAGCGGGGCGGAGGGAGAGCCGAGCCCCCCCAACGTCTGGAGGTAAGCCGAGTCCTGGGACACTCGTAGAGTCAGGTCTGACACCACTGCAGGAAGGAGAAAAAAAACATTTGAAACAATCATTTTAATTTTATTGGGAAAACACAAATGAGTCTGATCTGCTATCGTTTCATTTACCCTGAAGAGCATAAGAAACCCCAGTGACACGGTTTACTGATTATTAGAAACTTCTTACAGCTCAAGCTCAAACTTCCTCCTTTTACTTCTTCTTCTACACTCATCTTTAAATGTAAAAAAATCCCTTTTAAAACCCCCGGTTTTATTTCCTCCGATGGTTTGACTTCCTTACTGGCAGCTTGTTTGTGAATCACACTTTGCTGCAGTTCCACTGTGTCTCCGTCACAACCAGTGTATACATCTTTGTTTCTGGTTCAAGTAAAATAAAATAAAAAGACCTCTAAATAATTACCAGTGAGTTTTATGAATGAATCAAATCAAATACATCTGATAAATCTGTGTGATGCTACGGGGGTTTGTTACCTTCCTCACTTTCAGCGTTGGCTTTTTTCCGTCTCCCTCGTCTTTTCTCCTTCTCCCTCCTCTGCGGCCTCTCCTGCGTGTGCATGCGCTGGTGTCTCCGCAGGTTGCCGAGGGAGCTGCAGGCGTAGCTGCACTGGTGGCAGCGGTACGGCTTCTCCCCGGTGTGGGTGCGGGCGTGGCGCTGCAGGTTGACGAGCTGGGCCGAGGCGTAGGGGCAGACGGGGCAGCGGTACGGCTTCTGGCCATCGTGGGTCCTCATGTGGCGCTTCAGGTGGTTGGAGTAGCGCGAGGTGAAGGCGCACAGCGAGCAGGAGTAGAGTTTCGGAGGGAGGTCGCCTGTTCCGCCTGCCTTATCCACGCTTCTCCTCTTCCTGTCGGAGCCACCACTGATGGATCTGTCAGCCTGGTTTGAGTTCTCCACCTGAGATGAGTCCATCAAGGCTTCATGCTGGAGGCCTTCCTCACAGGTCAGACAATAAAGCTCCGCCCCCAGGTCCAGGCCCATACCTGCAACACATTTTACATGAGAACAGCTTTGATGTGTGATGGAAACTTCAACAGCTTAAAGTTAGATAAAAAATACTCTGCTATGGCTACACATGGGAGAGATTCAGCCATAATGTTACATGTTTGAGATCTGTATTGGTGTCTAAATGAAGACATTACAAAAGTGTTGTGAATTATACACACACGTTAATATCTTCCTTCCTAGTGTGACATTCAGCATATAGAAGATAGATATAGAAGAGTTGGTATGTGGTAAGAAGGAGACAAACATGGCCTACTGAAGGTCAGACATGTTTTTTATGCAATAAAAGTCAAATGGTCCGACAGTTACCGAGATCTAATCCTGCCCCCAGAGGCGTGTCTCCCAGAAGCTGACCGCATCCTTTACAGGAGAGGAAAGCTGGGAAGGTGGAGTCTGTTGGTGCTGACGAGTCGTCCTCCACGCTCAGAGAGAAGACCGTCATACCTGAAGAGGAACAAGTGTGAAGAAAACGTTCATACGTGGAGATAAAACACATGAAAATCTAGAATCACAAGAGACACCGTTTCCATTCTGCATGCATTCAGTTTTCTAATAGAAACTGTGACAAAACATTTGTTAACAACCTTTTTTAAATACCACGTGTTGTGCTTTGTTTTATTCAGTAATATCAAATGATAAAAAGCAAAAAAGCAAACCTTTTCCTAACAGACATATCAGACTAGTCCTTCCATAAGATAGTACATCAACAGTACAATACGACAGCCCTCAGTTTTTAAGTATTTATCTAAAGTTAAACATGACATAATGCTGCATGCTACTTCTTCTGTTAATCGGTCACATGCAGTTTGAATGATTTTCTCCAACTGTTTAATTTTTCAGGTCCTCATTATGACACTTGAATCAGGCTAACCGACTCCAAAAGACTCTATAAACGAACTTCCTAGCTTAGCAGCATTAAAGCTCAAAACAACCTGTAATCCAGCTCTCTGTAGGAGCGATTACTACCTACAGCCAAAGAGAATCTGATGTTGTAAACACACAACTGTAAAGTCCTTAAATATAATAAAACCCCTGTTTATTGTCTTACATGTGAGCCAGTACGGCAGATGTAGACTCAAGGAAATTGAGGACAAACATGGCTGCTGTGGACAGTTTTTAATTAGAACACTTGAGGAGCTCTCTGGGAGAGAGATGGACTGTTACTTACCGGCCTCTCTATCCAGCCCCATGATCTCAGAGTCCCCAAACTCCAGCTCTCCGCTCAGCAGGAAGTCGCTCTCCAGAACCAGGCAGCCCGGCTCGCACACCACCCCGTCCTCTGACTCCACTGAACACAAACACTTCTCGTGATTATTTGTATAAACCCAGTAAAAACACACTTCACCTAAGCAGTAAATAAAACAGTGAGTAGCTGCTTTATTATAAAAGGGAGCTTTGTATATTGCATGTATTAGGAGGAAGATGTGCCAGTACCTGCAAGATGAATATATAGGGGAAAAAATGGCAAAAAATAAAGATATTTCTTGGCCTAGTTTTGAAATCAAGTAAAACATAATTGCATTGCAAATTAGAATGGATTAAGAAAGCTACAAAAGCTGTATTATAGCGTATAAAACTATGTGTGAATTATCTCGAAACAGTTTTGAAACTGTAAATAGAGGGCAGAGCGATGATGACGATTTGAAAATAAAAGAAGAGGATGGACAGATTAAAGGAGGTGCAGAGGAAGTGAGAGAGCAAAGTGAGGAGAGGACAAGCAGAGGAAATCAGTGAGGATGAGATAAGTGGAGAGGAGGAAGAGTTGGAGGCTGAGTCAGGAAAAGGAAGAGGAGTGAAAGAAAGGAGGAGAAACGGAGAGAGAGAGAACACAGAACTGATTAACCGTGACATTTTCATGCACTTATCTGGATGTTTGGACATTTTCTGACACTTAATGAAACGCAGCTTTTATCCATTCTTGCTTTTTCAAAATCTTGTTGTCTGGTGGCACCACAAAGAAAGTTATAACTAAAAATTAATTATTTAGATTTTAGTCAGTTAATTAGTTAGAAAATTTCAACATCAGTAACAGCCTGAGGGTAAGATCCAGAATTCCTTGAGGCTGCGCACACACATTAAATGTTAAACGCTAATTATTCTTTTATTTCCCCATTTTAAAATGTTGTTTTCTAACAGAGCTACAAAACTGGAATATGAAAACTGGTTCATAATTTGATATTTAATATTCAGCACCTAACGGCACAATATGCCAACTCTAAAGTTGAAACAATTAACTGTGAAATTTCATTCAAATTCTATTATTCTATGATCTATTAATAATCTATTAACCATTAAAATCATGTTTTCCTTGCAAAAATGCCAAACAGTTCCTGCTTATTTGGGAGGATCTGCTGCTTTTATTTGGACTGTATAATTATAGTAAACTGAATACCTTGTTGACCTGTAACTGACCTGTTTTCTGTTTTGATCTGACATTCGATCAGACGTCTACGAACATGTAATGTGTGAATGTGTCTGAAACAGTCAAGTGTTCAAAAGTTTCGGTTGAAGTCAGACTTTGAATAAAACTCATTTGAATACAAGGATGTAATGACCTGTCCTTTGATTCCACAGTGATATTTCCACTGTGACATCTTTGTAATGCACAGGGTCGCATGCAAGTTGCACACCCTGATTAACTGGCAAAAGCTGACTGATACCTTGCTGCTGGAACAACATGAGAAGAACCCAGATGATAGACAACAGAGAAAAAGAAAAGAAAAGAAATAACAGCAAAAGTTTCTCAGATAAATGTGGGGTGAGTGCACACATTCAAAAAAGGGAATGAAAGAAAAGTCAAACAGGAAGAAAAGAAAGAAAGAAAGGAAGGAAGGATGATGGGACGAAGAGGAGGGAGTGCAGGGAGGTCAGGTACAGGCCTGCGAAAGAGGAAGTGGAGACAGGAAGCAGAGAGGAAGAAGAGAGGAAGTGGATAGTCCAACTGAGCCAGAACATTCAGGAAGAGATAACACACACAAACACATCTACTTAAAAGACAACATGTCTCCAGCAGTCTTCCTCTCTGATAGAGCAATAAGGAAGGGACCAAGCCTGTAATGTCAATATGTTGGACCAGTTCGGCAACGTTTGATTTGCCTGTTTCCTCGGCTAAACTTTAACTTTATGGTATATTAAAGTGACCTTTCCATGGACAAAGAACAACAAAGAGCCACTTCTTTAAGCTGTGGCAGTAATTTAAGGTTTGCAAAGAGAAATGCAACTCATTAGACACCAGATACAGACTGAAACAGCTGGAAGACAACAGTTGAACTCACATTTCACCGGCTGCGGGTTGGATTGTTTTCTCCGCGGCATCTTCGCCTCTCGTCGTCCCCGATCCTGCTCTGGTTGTTGTGCGACACCACGCACACAGTGGGCTCAAGTCCGTCGGTCCGTCAGCCAGCCAGGCAGCCAGCTAACTGCATGTCATCATCATCACCTCCTTCCTCTTCCTCCAACGGACAGTAACAGCGGCGGTGTCATCACTAGCTGCCACTGCCTGAACTGACACCGACACCAATTAAAAACCGATAAACTCGTTCTTAAAATCAATACTTTTTTAAAACTACGTCTATTTCCAGTGGTAATACGATGCTAAACAATATTAAACACTTTAAAGTTAAGACTGAGTCATTCTTTGTTATTGTTCCGCAGTAAATAGACGAAGCCATCTTGTTAGCCACCTAGCTAGCAGGTCAACTTCAACATTAGAATTTAAGCCGTTTCAACCACAAACTTTGGATAAAATATATCTTCTACAGGTGATACTTCACTGATAAACTTACCTGTGATGAAGTCCACAAATATAATGTCGTCGACAAAATGTCGCTAACTGTTTCAAAAATAGTCTTTTGTTGCCAAAGGCAAACCGCTGCTGCTGACACAGGTACGCCGGTCCTCCTCGCTCAGGGTGACGTCAGTGACAGCCGCAGAGGATTGTGGGACTTGTAGTCCTTATATTGGGTCTCTTACACTTTTAATAACATTATATGTAATAACTGTACATTTAATTAACCTGTTTCAGGGGAGATTTAAGCATGCCTTTGGCATTTAAAAAAAAAAGTCATTACCTTTTCACTATCTATTAAATTAATAATAATAATAATAATTATTATTATTATTAGTATTATTGTTGTTGTTATAATAACAATAATAATATTTATTATTGTTATTATTGTTGTTATTATTATTATATTAATAGGCTAACCTTTTTTTAAAGCACTTTTTAAAAACAAGTTTACTTTAGACATAAAAACAAGACAGATTATCAGATAATTAATTTTTAAAAATTTAATATAGTAATAAAAACAACTGAGGTAAGAATTACTAAAACACAGGAACAAAAAAATAAAATGAAATAGAAGAATGAACACCCATACATTTTAAACTCGTGTTTGTGATTTAGGCTTATGTATCTCACCCATAATGTTTTCATTTTATACTTATACCTGCACTGCCCATTGTAACTGCTGCACATGTTTATATTATATAACCATATTTTAGTGTCTATCTATCCCCATAATGTTTATTTATACATTACCTACACATGCATATCATCTGGTAAGATGCTAGATTGCATTTTGTTGTCTCACTACTACTTGTGCAATGACAATATACATTAAAACCTCATGAAATTCAAACAGAAGGACAGATGTACAGACAATGTAAGTAAAAACTCCATTAACGTGTCAAAATACCGTAACACCAAAAGTTATATTAACTCTCTGGTATGAAATTAATTAATCAGCGTCTGCTGATTTGGCTGCGTCAAGGCACCTCTGAGAAATAACACACACAAAACAAAAAGCTGTACAAGGCTTTATAAGAGTGTTTAATATCATTAAATTCAATGATAAATATAACACAATGGTGATTATCAGACTATGAAGTTACCTTAGCTTAAAAAATATATCTGTCAAAAAAATATTGTTAAGAGCATCACTGCATTTATTTATCTTGGACGACTTTACAGATACATAGTGTTAGAATGATATTCTATATATGTGTTACATTGTTCTTTTAATTTAATCATGGCACCTATTCTCTTTATGATTGTTCTACATGTATAGACTCCTAACATTTACGTGTCATCTTGTGGGTCGGTGCAATGTATCTCTTCAGTACCATCAATAAAATCAATTTTAAACAAAATATAAAATTAATCAGTTTAAAATTTTTAATGGGGCAACAGGTAGCATTTTTGTTGTGGCCTATCTCAACTTCAAATTTAGCTAGACAAAAAGCTTAGCTTGTTGCGTGTTGGCCTTCATCAGCAGTTATAGTTCAGCTGAGAGATGATATCCAAGCCGAGACTTCGATGACACACATCGGTGTCAAACCTGTGACCTGTTTGTGCTTTACAAATAAATAATAAACTCTCATCAAAATTGAAAAGAAAAGAAAAGAAGGTAACTCTAACCTGGCTTCAAAGAACAGACATTAAAGAGGGCGTACCACACGGCTGTTTCCTGGGTCCACTACTTTTCTCTATATGTTACCACTAGGGGTCATCATCTGCAAGCACGGGATCACAAAAAGCTACTCGGTCAATAGAACCAAATCTTCTAACAATGACGGATGATTTCGAGCTTGATCACAAGTTCATCATGGACTCAAACTCGTCAATCCTCTGCCTGGTGTTTCCTCTTCGGATCTTCCTGTAGGACACACTTTTGTATTTTGATGACTGATGGCCGCCCTTCTTCTTGTCGTCCGCCTTGCCGTTTGGGGATGTTTGACCTCCTTCCTCTTTGTCTCCTTTGCCCTCCTTCACCTCCGTCACAGGTGAGTTTTGGGTCGGACAGGGCTCTTTGCTTCCCGATCCGGCCCTTAACGACGACTGAGCAGCTGCGTCCATCAACGTCACGTTCTCCTCCAACCTGCAACCTGAGTCCTGTAGATCTGGAAGTGGAAATATCGTCTGTGACGTTTTTGTTTAATTAAAGTACTTTTTAAAGGTCAGAGCGTGTGCTTTAATTGGCTCTGTGGAGTTTTTTCATTATCATTTGCTTTTGGCAACTGGGTGAGTGTCATCTTTGTGGAATTTTAATTTGATTTTAATGAATGAATAAACTCTGTGGCCTGAATCTGCACTATGAGTAATTGTGTTCCAGCCAATCATAACTGCAGTTATGTAAGTTTGTCGACACTGCCAACTCTAAAACAAAGTGCACAACTTCTAGATAAACATTTATAAGCACTTACAGCAACAAATCACTTTTGCTGCCTGATAAATCTGCCATATTGTATTCTCCTTTATACAGATCACTTAATTTGGGTTCAATTTGTTCTTTTGAACCTTTTCAACATGATTTAGTCAGTTGGTTAGTTATTCCCGCTCATAAATAACTTTAATCATAAGTTTTTTAACTTGAATAATTAACTTCTTGACAAATTATTATTATTTTTTTTTAAACTTCTTATTTTTCCTCTTCTTCTAAGCTCACTAAAGATTTTACAGCAACCTGGTCAGTTGCACCCATAAGATTTTCAATGGAATCAAACCCCATTTTTAAAAATCATTCTTGGTCTTTACATTTTTTAATTTCCTCTCCATGTGGCTCTTATTGTTAGTGGCGAATCCACCATTCCTTCCAGTGTTAAAGATTATAACTTCAGTGTTTTTACCAGAGATAACCTGGCAGTAGAAGTTCTAAGAGCAGAGATAACAGTCTAGATTGTGGTTACCTGTGTGTAGTTCAGGTGTAACATCTCGTTTGGATTCGGCGTCTCCTGCCTCCGTTTCACCTCGATGTCCTGCAGCAGGAAGTGATGTCAGCAACATTTCAAATGTTTCCTCCAAACGGTGTATTTGCACCTGTGTGGGATCTCTGGGAGCTTCGACAGAAGGTGGATTTGTGACTGTCAGAGGGGCAGTCTGAGTTTG
The DNA here is from genome assembly GCA_037974645.1 of Hollardia meadi. Classification (NCBI taxonomy): domain Eukaryota; kingdom Metazoa; phylum Chordata; class Actinopteri; order Tetraodontiformes; family Triacanthodidae; genus Hollardia; species Hollardia meadi. The sequence goes on along the minus strand of JBBPCS010000878.1, from coordinate 6,319,010 downwards.
GGTTGACGCTCCCTCCATGTCATTGTCGTGGCTCGCTGAGGCGGGATAAATGTCCCCGTTGTGGTTCTTGGCAGCGCCCGAGCCTTCCTCTTCATCTGTGACGACTCTGGGAGCTTCATTTCCTGTTTCTGCACCGTCATGACTCAGCGTTTCAGCAGGTTCAGGCTCTTGTGCAGGTGATGAAGGTGATGATTTCTGGGAATCTGATTGATCGAGCTGATTTGGCTCATGGTTTGTTTCCCGCTCCTTTCCTTCTCCGTCTAACAAGGCCTCCATCTCTTCTTGTCTTCCATCAGTGTGTTTTTGTTCTTTTGCTACCTCGTTTTCTTCTTTTTCCTCTATCTCTTCTTGTTTCTGTTGTTCTTGACCTTCTTTCTCGACTTCCTCTTTGTCTTTCTCCTCCAACTCTTCATTTCGATCACTCTGTTGGTCTTTCTCTTCCATCTCTCCCTCCTTTTCATCATTGTCCTTCATCTTTTCTTCTTTTCCGTCAATCTGTTGTTGGTCTTGTTCATCTTTCTCTACCTCCTTTACTTCACTTACCTCCATCTCTTCTTCTTCTTCAACAGGATGTTCTTCATGTCCTTTTATCTCTGTCTTCATGTCTTGTTCTTTTCTTTCTTCATCAACCTCTTCTTCCTCCTCTTCTTTCTTTGCACTGTCGTCATCTCTTCCCCCCTCCATAACCTCCTTTTCTTCTTCTCCCTCTACCTCAATCCTCTCTTCTCTTTCTTCAACCTCCTCCTCATCATGGCTCTTCTCTTTTTCTGCTCCCTCGTCCTCTCGTCCTTCCTTTTCTTCTTCTTTAAGCTCTGTCTCTCCATATTGTCCTTCTTCCTCATACTCCCTCACCTGCTTCTCTTCTTCCACTCTCTCCCCGTCTTGTTCTTTTCTTTCTTCATCCACTTCTTCCTCCCTTTCTTTTCCAACTTTTTTCTTCTGAATTACCTTTTTTTCTTCTTTATTCTCCACCTCTTCTTCATCCTGTCTTTCTGTCGCTTCCTCTTCTTCCCCCTCTACCTCCCTCTCTTCTTCTTCCTCAGTCTTGTCCTCCTCCCCTCTTTCTTTCCCTTGCTCTCTTTGAGTCTTTCCTTCATCATTTCCTTCTACCTTTTCTTCTCCTTGCTCTTCTTCTACTTCCCTTTCTAACACCTGCTCTTCTTCTCTTCCTTCTATCTCTTCTTCTCTCTTCTGTACCTTTTTCTCATCCTCTAACTCCTCGTCTTTCTCCCTCATTTGAGCCTTTTTGTCTTCTTTTTCTTCTACTACACCTTTCTCCTCTTTTTCTACCTCTTCCTCCTGTTTTTCAATCTTTATTTCTTTCTGTAAACATCCTCCATCTACCTCTTTTTCCTCCCCAACTTCCTCCTCCATGTTCGTCTTTTCTTCCTTCTCTCCTTTATTCTCCTCCTCCACCTTTTTCATCCTTGTTTGCTTCTCTTTTACTCCTGCATTGAGGCCTTCTTGCTCCACTTCTTCCTCTTTTTCTCCTTGTTGCAACTCATAGTCGTGCTCTTTTTCTTCTTCTTTTCCTTCTTTGCTCTCATTTTTATCTTTCCATTCTTCAACCTGTTGACCTCCTCCCTCATGTCCCACCTGCCCTTCTCCGTCTTCCTCCATCATCACTTTATCCTTCAGCATTTCTTCTTCTTCTACCATTTTGTCATCTGCTTGTTGAGGACTTTCCTCCTCGCCTGATGCAGTCCCTGCAGTGTTCTCAGCCTCGTCCTCTCCTTTGGATTCAGACAAAATCGGCTCCATTGTGTCCTCTAAAGACAGAATATCTCCAAACAGCCCGACTGCCTGAATAACCCGAGAAACTATTGAGTTTTCCTCCAGATCGTCCAGCATGTCTGCAGCCGTCCACCAGCTCGCCATGATGCAGGGAAGAAATTAAAACTCGGTTTGAGGAACGTGTCAAACGCTGCATTTGTCCCACCCGGGTTCAAACCTCTTGTCCATATTGGGAAAGCATTCACACTCACTCAGAAAGGATTTTATTTATGCTGATTGGCAGAAACGCAGCCTGCGTCAGTCTGGTGACCTGAAGGCCACGTTTTCAGCTTGTAATACTTTAATCTTTCAGGTGTGACCTCGCTACTTCTCCACCCAGATTCTTACTTCACTTAAAACAACATTTGTACAGCATAGCATCGTAGCAGTGGTGGAAGAAGTTTTCAGATCCTTACGTAAAGTAAAAGTAGCAACAATTTGAAAATAGTCAGTTGTAAGTGAAAGTCTTGCATTTAAATTTGCTAAAGGAATATTATGAGCAAAATGCACTTAAAGGGTAAAAGTAATGCCACTACTACAAGTAAATTAAGTTTTGCTGGATTGTTGTTGTTTTTTAAAATGTCATTATTTTTTCTCCCTCTTCTCCTTACTCTTCTTTCAGCTTGAAGATCAACATTCCCATAGTGGTTTATCCAACTGTGGTATGTAAAGCTTCACAATAAGCTGTAATGAGTGTTAAAGTCTCACGTGTGTTGGTATTATGCCACCACATCCCATTCACTGCAGTGCGCAGCTACGTTCTCGTCAATCCAATAAAAAGTTAAACACTTTGAATTTGACAGAAGCTCAATAATTCTTTTATATTTGAGAAAACATGATTATTTATCTGAATGAGCTTCAGGTGTTGTTTCCTCGGCTGTTGGAGAAGTCGATCATTATCCGGAATTTATGATTTTTCTGAAAATAGCCCTCACGTGTTCAGATTTCAAGATATCAGAAGCACTACCGCCAGTGGCCACTAGATGATAGTGTAACTTTTTTATTATAGCTAGATTTGATATCAGTGTCATGCAGGGTAATGGGCTCACATCACACATCATCAAGCTGTTTCTAACAACACAACAGAAATAAACTCTTTCACAATCATCCAACAAAAATGAGCAGAATTATGAGTCACTTTTCCAAGAAAAGCTCCTCTTGGCTTACACAAGTAAAAAAAACATTACTCGTGACCTAAAATTCTTCAAAAATGAAAAAGCAGACCCTAAAATAAAAAAAATGGCCTGCAGAACCTTCAAATGTCTGTTGCATGTATAAATATTGTACAGTTTATTTTAAAAGTAAGCAAACCAAACATGGAGTAAATAATACTCAAATATGCATGGTTTGATCCAACACAATGCATGTAATGCAAAAAAACAAGGAAATATGAGTAAAAATGTAACTTTAAATTCCATTTCCCAGCTAATTTCTTTCCTTAAACTATGATTTTTTTATAGACATAATTCTGAATTGTAAAATAATAATGTAATAATATAATTTCAAGGTAATAAACAAAGTATTCGCCTGTAAAAATATCATGTTTTTTGGATCAATTTCCATAAATGAGAAATTTGTAAGATGTTGTGTCTTATTCCTGGGTCGTCAAATACTGACGCTTTGGGTTGGAGCAGCCCCAGTATTTGACGACATGGTAATGAGACTCAACTATGTTACACATTACGCCTTTAATTGTTTGTTTACTATTTCATTTCTTTTTCTTCTTGCTATTGAGGATTTTAAAAAAACAAACATGAGTCGTCATTTATCAGAACATTTATTGCAATAATAAAACAACAGTGCAAATGCGATTTGATTTATTCTTCAGGAGTTTCACATCATATTTTATGAAAATATCCACTAAATGTGTTTTACATTCAACGGTGTTGCAACCAAAACTTTACACCTACTCATATTTAAAGTCATTATTATTAATACAGACTCTAAACATTCATACTTCATACTCTCTTTCAAAGTGATGCCTACTTTACCAAAATGGCTGACAGCAGAGTAATAACAGTATTTCTTGAACAATAGTGCATAAGTCCTTAATCCACCTCACAACACTGGTGACCAAAAGACTTTATGTGTTTTGCAAGATAAGCCTCAGATTTCAATTTTGAAGCTTTTTGGGAAACAAATTCTTCAAATTTAAACTTCACAATGAGTTAAAAGGTTATATTTGAACTAGCAGCACTTATAGTAACTCTCATTATCTAAAACCTCCTTGCATCAGTAGCTTCTTCTAAGATGCACTTCTGCTTTGTGATTTCGCTTCCTGCTGTGCCCTCCAAGCCGCGAGCACTTCGTCGTCTTCAGCCTCGGCGGTGGCTCGAGCTCTGATCCTCTGCCTGGTTTGGGCGATAAAGGTAGCAATGTCATCCTCCTCCTCCTCGTCTGCTTCCTCCCTCTTGGTCCTCCTCCCCTCTGTCTCGTTGCTTTCATATCTCGAATGATGAGCAAACTTTCTCTTTGTTGATGCGTCGCTGTCGGCGCTCTCAGCGTAAGCGCTGTACGACCTCCCTGCCCGGCTGTGGGGTTGTGTGAACCCATTGCAGGAATATTCTGCTTCCTCACTAGATAGATCCTCGTGTAACCTTGACCTATATCTGGAGGTAACCCCATAAGTTTCCTCGTCTTCTTCATCGACAGCATACGAGGCCCTGCGGCTTGAGAAGTCCAATTCGGAAGCGGAGGCATCAAGATCGTCGTAGGGATCCTCTGATGGGCCAACTTCTGCTCCAGAGGCCGGTTTCCTCGGAGGAGGCCTGACACTTTTCAGCCAGTCATCAATGCTGGTGTTCTTATCTTTTTCCAGGGCAGGGTTGAGATTCAGGCACCCAGAGAGGCCGTAACTTCTTGTTGGTTTCTCCTTTTTTTTTGTTTCCTCAAGGAAGTCCTCCTCTTTCTTCTTTCTCTCCTCCTCCTCCTCATCGTCATTGTCCTTTGGTTTCTTTTTCTTGTAGAGGGTACTGCGTTTGTTGTCCTCCAAGATCTTTTTCTTTTCGTAGGTAGCCATCTTGTCCCTCATCTCGGACTTGATCTCCTTGTCAATGGCGTCCAGTTTGCCCATGTTAACCTGGTCTTGGAAGAGGCTGAAAAGAGGTACGCTGGTGGTGGTGATCTTGTTCTTCTTGGAGTCCAGGGTGGAGCTAAAGGTGGATCCCAGAGCAGAGCCTCTTCCAGTGAGACCAGAGATGCTGCTTGATCCGCCACCAGAGAGGACTGAAGCTGCCCTGCCACAACCCTGAGACAGTGCGCTGGAGTAGGAAGCGCCACTCAACAAGGACGCTTTGTCATCGTCCACACCACGGCCTGAAATTGCACTTGGTGCACCACCAAAGCTAAGCTCCGATCCAGCACGTGAAGGTGGAGGTAGGCTCATCTCGCTTTGCTTCTGTTTGATCGTTTCAGAGACGACATTAGCAATCCAGTTTTGGATGCTGGCCAGATTTACCATCGGTTCACCTCCGGGACCCTGGACAGTAGGAACTGGAAGGATGGGAGGAACTGGTGTCATTGGATTAACTGGGACTCCAGATTGTGCTGGTCTTGTACTGCGAGCCTGTGAAACTGAAGATATGACGGATGACCTGCCGCTGAGCATGGACATGTTGTCATCATTGGCGACGCTCGGCGAACCCGTGACTCCAGCTCCAGCCCAGAAGGCGGAGAGAGGTATCGTTCCTCCACTGATGCAGCTCTCAGTGTCCCAGCCACACATGGACTGACTCTCTTCTAGAGTTTTCTTTGAACGCTCCAGGATCTCGTCACGTCTTTGTCTCCGTTTGATCGTTGCAGAGTCCTCACCACGACTCAACTCCAAAATCTCATCTGTGTTCTCCTCCCCGAAACGCTTCTGCTGCCTTAACTTCCAGGACTGATACGCTGTCAGGTTGACATCTTGGAGGGATGGTGTCTTGGCTTCTCCCTCGCCGTTCTCTCCATCTCCTACGGAACTTTTCTCTCCATCCTCTCGATCTTTCTTGTTCCAGCCAAACTGGATCCTCTTGATGCGCCAACGCTCCAAAGGTGTCATTTTCTCCTTGTTCTTCTGGCAAAAGTTGTACATGGAGGTGGTGTCAGAGAGAATGCTCTCTACTTCGTCATCAAACTTCTTCTTTCTTCCTTCTCCACCTTCTGTAGTGGTGCTCTCGCTGCCTTCGTCATCTCCTTTCTTGCGGTAGCGAGCAGCAGCTTGTTCCTCGATTTCCCTCAACCGCTGTTTCCAAAGATCAGAGTAACTTGTGCAACTGGAGGTGGACATCGCGTCTAAAGGTGGTCGTCTGTTTCGACGCTTCACCCGCTCTTTCACAGCTCGTACGTCCTCGCTGGTGACACTCTCCACATCATCTACACCTTCCTTCGTATTCTTTGGTCGGCCCTCGGTGAGAGATTCCCCGTCCTCACCATCACTGTTCAGTTGTGCATCCCACCAGTCATCGCTCTGATATTTCTCGTTTCTCCGCTGCCAGTCGCGGATGATGCTGTCAAGACCGTCATCATCGTCACCATCTTCTCGGCCCTCCTGCTCGAGTAAAACAAGCTCTTCTCGAATGGGGGCCGATCCCTGGTTATCCAGCCCATTCTGCGCTCCGATCAATCCACTCTTGAGTGCAGCAGCAGCTGCAGAAGAGGCGACGCTGCTCATCACACTCTCTCCATCCTCCTCCTCTTCCATCATGATAGATTGCGCTTTCACCCCAATCATACTCTGCTCTTCCTCTTTATCGGTATCATAATCATCGTCGTCCTCGCCCTCGCCAAAGATGCGAGCCCGTGCGCTCGCATCGATAACCGAGCACTGGCTGAGCGTTTCATCATCGTCATCGCGCTCCTCCATCAGGTTTTCGTTGAGCTCTCGCAGCTGCTTCAGGAAGCCTTCGTTTGGGTTGATGGGGCGCTTTTTCCTCATGGAAGTCAGGGCCTCCATGATGGTCATGTGCTGGAAGATCATCAGGTAGGCCGCGACCAGGATGGCAGAGCGACTGACCCCCATCATGGAAACCACAAGAACCTTTCCTGCAAGAAACAAGACAGTGATTATAGCCTAACTGATACTGGATCTTTGATGCCAACTGTGAGGCAGCGACTGTTAGCTTTGTTAGCAGTGGAGCTAATGGGCCTCCTGCTCACTGAAATCACAACCTTGGATCATGGAGGTGAGCTACTGCGGGCAGCTCAACTGGGTTTCGCAGCCTGAACACGACTGGAAACCAATTGTTGTCTAAAATTATGGCCATATCTTACAATTTGTACCTTTAACACAAACACATAAATATTTGGTATTTTAAATTTTTTAATATGGTTAAAAGGATTAAAAGAAATCTAACAATAACGGGTGCTTACAACTACTTTGTAGTGTATTATGAACCATTCATGAACTGTTTATATATTGCCTATAAATGCTAAATATGTGGGGCTCTTGACATATTTGTAGTTGTGTGTTATTTAATGTGCTTATTTTGTTTGTATTAAAATAAAGTGGAAAGATTTATTGGTCAGGCTCTCCACTGATGTCCCACTGATTCCGCAAAAAGCAAAACGCTCAACAGAAGTTGGAAATATATGATGATATGTGATTGGTGTATATTAATTAAATCTGATGATCAATAACATAGAAGGTCTTTAAATAGTGTTTTGATTTGTGTTCCAAACTAGAATGACCCAAAATTCCACTACACCAGGCCACGGGAACTACAGTTGTCTCTGCCAATTTCTTCAGGCAGTGCTTGAATGAATCTGCTGCAGTTACAATGAATGAGAGACAGTACTGCGACTGTTACATGATCCTCTTCCAGGAACACAGATGCACTCTGGGTGATCCATAAAACACTTCTCAGAAACACTTAGCACAGTAATGAAAACAAAATTCAACAAACAAATAATAAATCTCAAGGATCACGACTTTAATCAATCCAAGTTCACAAGAAAGTCAGTTCTGATGGAGGGAATGAGGAGACGATGATATAAACGCTTTGATTTTGAGGCCTACAATTCAATAACATGGAAGGTCTTTAAGTTTGGGCTGATGTAGGAATAAAGAGAAGTCGACCTAATGGACTTGATTATTAACTGGTGGAGTAAATGATTACATGGATGACATATGAAACAATTTCTCATATTTACTTTAATACAGCTGAAGAAATAATTTATTAGCATTAATATTGTTTTATGTTTGCTAAGACCTTTCTATAGTGCTTCTGTTTTTATGTATATATTCATGTATGTAACAGCTTCCCTGTTTTATTTGATTTTCTTCTACTTTTGTGGCCAAAAATTCTCTATTTTATTTGATTTTCTTCTCCTTTTTGGGGCAAAAAATATATTTTGATATTGTAAGATAGCAGAAATAATGAAACAATTTAATTGTGTCTTTCAATAAAGTTTTAAAAAAAAGTCTTATTACTAGAATTAAATGTTCATACACACCTGATTTTCTTTTCAATAGACACATTCTGCTTCCTGAATTCTCTTTTCATTCAATAATCAATCTTTTTAAAAGATTAAACATGCCGTCCTCATAATAAAAAAAGTAACATCATAGAGACACTGGACATGGAGATTTCTCACCCTTGTGTGTCAGCAGAGCCTCGTCCAAGAATTCGGCGGTGGGCCGAAAGTGCACCGAGATGTCGGCGTCGGGGAAGTCGTCCACCTCGATGCCCATGTACTGGATGTTCATGCCGGAATAGAAAGACTCGCCCGTGTAGACCCCTGTGCCGTGGGCCGTGTTCAGGATGTGGGTGATGCCCATTCGCTTCAGACGAGCCTTGTTGACCGCAACAGATCTGAAAAAGAAACACAAACATAACATTTCAGAAGCATCTCGCTCTCTAACGTTGATGTATTTTCCTGCATTAAATGGATATTGCTGCAGGTTGATGATGGTCAAATGTGCAAATCAATGGCACAAAGCCATGGCAGTTCATTTCTAACCCGGCAAACAGCAGTCAAGGTCAACTTTTAACTTGTACTGAAGCTTTTAACCCAAACACATGGTCTTCATCAGCTAACAGAGATTGAAAGATTGAATGAAAGATTAAATGCTCCTTTATGGGCCAAGAAAAGCATCCTTGATGAAAGCTTTGGCAAATTTAGATAAAATTATCCCCATCATCTGAATATTTGAGTTAAAACCGTTGCTTGGTGCCGTGCAGAGACTCACTTCTCAGCTATGAAGATGTTGGGCCACACCTCGTCCACAGGGTTGAATGGAGCCTCCAGGCGGTCCTGCACCATGGCCCTCTGGATGTCCAGCACACAGGGGGTGTTGTAGGGGCTGCGGTCATCGATCATGTCCCTCACGCGGTTGTAGAGGTCTTCCACCATCAGCTGCTCTGCGGTCTCCAACATGGACTCCGGGATGGACTCGGCACGTACACTGCGAGGCGGCAGCTCTGAGGAGGAAAGACAATGTGCATTAATGATGGACGTAGTCAGCTTTGAAGGGTTTATTTGTTGCTGAATTAAAAGAACGAGGTAGCCAACTGATTGTTGGGCCAGCTGTGGCTGAATGTTGGCACACTCGGCTGCGTTCTAGCAGGAAGAAGCACGCAAGATGTGGTTTTAAAGGAAAATGAAAATTCAGTCACTCTGATGGAAAGTTGGGTGCAGATTCTTCACAGTCAAACAGCTTTGCAGAATTCTCCTGAACAATTGAAGAAGCTGGGCACTGGTTTAAGACTTTAAAACTTGAAAAGATGTTTATTACACCCCTTTAAAGCCTAAATCATCGCTGTAGCGCTGTAACACCCATCTGAAGTGGATTTTAAGTTAAATAAAGGTGTACATAAAGTCTTTATAAACTAATTTGGGTTCTTGGGGCGTCCACCTTTGTAAAAAAGTCTCAACATGCCATGAATACATTCATTATGAACATGCCAAAGCCTCCCGTATGGCAGTAAAGATCATCTTCCCCAGTCAGGAATAGTTGATACTTTCAATGTCACCGTAAAGAAGAAACTGCATGAATGCAGATACTTCAAAGACTGCTGTGAAGCTGCACACACATCAAAAACATCATTAATACAGATGTATTCATCAGCGACCATCACCCTCCCTGCACATGAAACATGCATCGAGCATTAAGCTTAATGTAACGTAATGTCAGAAGGAGAGCTAATTTCCTCAATCAGCTGCTCCTCCATCGTCTCCGTCTCAGCGTCCGGTGATTATCTGAGGAGATGAAACGAGGATTCACTGTAATTGAGGAGAATTCGACCAAATTGGAGCTGTTAAATTTGGACGTAAAGATCATTATTCCAAATGGTGCATTTGGATGATGAGCGCGACGGATTCTCATGAGAACCGCGTGACCCGGTCCTCCTCCATCTCGTACAACCTTAAGCCTCGACTAAACCAGAACCAGAACTTCATGTGGCTTTGGAGAAGTCAGTAGTGCTGCATCGGCTCATCAGAAGAGAGAAAATAAGATCATTAAAAATCACTTTTTTTTCTTTGCTTCATATCAGCCTAAATTAAAAACCTTAAAAACAATGAAACAGATTATTGATGATGGATCTGATTTTTATGACATGTTCTTATAAATCCATGGTCTGATAATCTGTTAGGAGGCCTGTGGGAAAATAATTTGTTGTTGTTTGTCTATTTCCCCTATTGGACCAATGACTTAAACTATTTAACACACTGTTCAGCATCAAATCAAAATAAAACATATTCAGACTGATATTTAAGGACATTTGGACAGCTGCCGTCTGGAATTTAGTCTCTGTTCATGTACAGAAACAGATCTCAGTGAGGTTTCCATCCTTTATGATTTATGATATAAATATATAGCTACCTATTGAATACAGCTGAATGAAATTAAACTAAGAACAGTCGCTGGCTCAGAATTATCACACAAAGGCAAAATATCCCAACGGCAAGCAAAATTAAAAAGCTTTTGTTTTCTTTTCCTCCACTGCTGTGTTCCCTGGTCACGTGTCTCACCCTCTTTGATGATCTTCTTCGCAGCGATGGCTGACGAGAGGTGGATGGGCTCCATGAAGATGCTCGCAGCGTCAGAGCCCGAGATCATGGAGAACCTGGACTCTGATGCCATGGAGAAACTGACAGAGAGAGAGAGGAGAGTTCAGCTTAAAAATTAAGGTAAATAACGTCATAGATAATGACTGAATTTTCATGTTTGGGCGAATCGTTCCTTTAATTGATTTGTAATTAAACATGCGGTGTCTTGTTCAGGTGGTCTCCTACCTGGGGGACGGACAGCGCAGGTAATGAGACTGGATTCCTTGGACGCTCCTCTCCTCCGCCACCTCCTCCTCCTCCTTCTCTCCACCAGGAACCGTGTGATCTCCACGCTCGCCGCTCTCATTGGTCGACGCCATGGCAAACAAAGTCCCTCCTGTCTGATGTAATGTAATGTAATGAGGTAACACGTTTTTATTTAATGTAGGTTTTGCATCAGTGGGATGAAGTTTAGTTTTCTATAATAATACAAGTTATTCTTATTTATGAAATCAAGAAGCAAAAGAAATAATATGGTTTGGTATGTATTCTATGCGGACAGAAATGTTCAACAAATGCTTTTACTGCACAAAATGACAAATGTGAATGAATACATTTAACTTTGTAAATTAAGGTTTTTGGCTGGAAAAGTGAGCCATGTGCTGCATAATGGATATAAGTGCTGCCTGTCAGTTACCAACAGGACACGTGGAAAATTATAGCTGCTGTTGAGCAGTGAGTCAGGCCAGGAGGAAGGAGAAAGAGGAGGAAAGAGAACTGAGAAACAAGAGGATCAATCAGCAGAACTCTCTGGACCAATGTTATCATTAAACCTTGATATCTTGAAATTGCACAGCACAATGCTGGAGTGGATGTAAAATGATCATTCTGCATCACATGGGTCTGCAAAAAGAGACGCAGAAAGAACCAGAGGTGGTTTCAAACTTATCAAATGTCAAAGTCTCGAATCCAGTGTTTCTCAGTCCTGCTTCAACACAGCTCCAACTCACAACCTGAGCTACCTGCACAGTGAGAAACCAGCTGGCTTCACACTCTGAGTCGGGCAATCGTGTCTCAATTCAGTCATCCAGGAGAAAATCTGAGAATTTGTGCACTTCATCTACACAACATAGAGATGTACGTAGCTATGTAGCTAACTGATGTTGCTGTAAATCTGTGTGTGTGTGTGTGTGTGTGATATGAGGCCTTCCAGCTCATCTATTTTTAACCAGAGCGACAGCTGCCTCAGAGCCTGAGCTCAGCAGCACACTTAAAGGCCGCACAGCTCCAAGCTTTCAAAAACACACCAACATCAACACTCATCAGAAGTGAGAAAACTCACCGAAATAGAAAAACAAAAAGCTTTCCGGCTTCATTTAGAACACCACATCTGCGTCTGTGTGTGTGTGTGTGTGTGTGTGTTCTTACCTCGCTGCTGGCAGCGGTCAGTCAGTGTCAGTCTGAAGGAGGTGGTCTGAAGCTGATGGCGGCCACACCGACACTAAAGTTAGAGAGAGACCCTCCACCCACCTCCCCCCACCAGGCCTGTACAGACAGACACCCGACACCAGAGCTGCAGGTAACTGAGTACTTTTACTCGAGTACAGCTGTACTTAAAGACACTTTCACGCTTCTTTACTGTTTTTCCTTCAACATGTTTGAGAGTTAAATATTTTACATTGAACAACAGATTCAGAATTCAATATAAAATCTGTCTAACCTTATTTTATCTGTCCTTCTTTCCTTTTCCTTCCTTCCTTGTTCCTCCATCTTTCCCCTTTTCTTTAAAAAAATTTTTTTTTTCCTGAATTTCCCTCTCCTTTTTTCATCCCATCTGTCTTTCCTTCCTTCCTTCCTTCTTTCCTTGATTCTTCTTCTTTTTGACTATTTTTTGTGCATAAAGCATGACAGATGGCATTTGTAAAACTCAAAAACAGTGCATAAAGTAAGTCCTGTTGTTCCTCCGCATCACATGCAGCCTTTGTGATTTTTGAAGTTTAGTGAACTGAGACATTAAGGACACGTTTGCCCCAAAGATATTCAGTTTATTATCTTAAACTATAAAATGTTCACATTTGAGAAGCTGAAAATAATTAATTTTTGACTTTTTTTTTATTGCTGTCCTTCTTCATCTGTTTGAAGTATTGAAAATGAGGTAGAAAATGTTGAAAATCGGTGTGAGGTGGTGGGAAAAGTGTTAATTAGTGGCACCTCGTGAGTGTTTTACGTGAGTGAATTACATTCTGTCATCAATGTTAGCTATTTTGGGGGACAACTTGCAAAAAAAACAAACAAAACAAAACAAACACTTGTACTGTTGAAGAGAAAAGGAGATTTCAGGAAAAATGGATCAAGTCACTGGATTCTGTTTTTTTCTTTGAAGCCTGAACGCTGCTTGATTGTTTATCTGGAGTCAGCTGACAATCGACTGCTATTTATAACTTCAGCATGCAGCTAATTTGAGTCACACGGCCACCAAAATGAGATCATTTGTTTATTTGTAATAGAAGACTTCGTACAAAATGAGGTCCAGTGAGGTTTTTTTTAAAAGACCAACTTCTGCAATAAATTCAGATGTGGCCTTTCACATTCCAAGAAATTATTGGATGATTCCAGCAGATAAGAAAACCTCGGAAACAGCATTTTAATCACTGTGTGTCATGATAAATTCCCTGATTGAGCAATTAGCTACATTGCATCATATTTAGTTGCATGTTTTTTCCTTCTTAGAACATTTCCAAGTAACTTCCTGAGGTTTTTTTTTTTTTACTTTGGTTTATTTAAAAGCTGAAACAGGTTAGAAGTTCGAGATTTATTTTTGGGTTTATCCAAGGGGAACAGTTAGCCACAAGCTAACTAGCAAGAATACAGATTCTTGATCAGTATTTTCTTCATCTTCTCTTTAAGTTCTACTCAACATGTTTACCCCAAGTTGTGATGATAAATACTACACACGTATATGCTGTCTTTTCACTTTTTTATTGCATTGTAAAGTGCTTTTGTACAACAAAAGAAGACGCCCCAACGTTCCATGTTGAACTAAAACCTTGTTTAGTGGTTTTTTTCACAATAATAAAAAGGTGAAAATTTAACAAATGCCGAACTGGTTTTAGACTTTTATATTCTGTCGCTTTTCCTTGCATGAAAACATTTTCAGGCGTGTAGGAGTGGCATGTTGGCTAGTCAAGCCATCTGCTGAGATTTCAACACAACAGAATATCCAACAAATACTGCTCTGTAGAAAAAAAAAGGCACATACAGGAACGAATACAGCACGACATCTAACTGCAACACTGATGAGAAAAATACAGCGACGGCACAACAACACTGCTGTCTGAGCTGAGGGTTTGAGTATTATCGTTAGTGTTTCTTTCAAGTCTATCAGGGCCAATATTACTTTTGATTAATTAACAACACACCTTGAGCTATTTGGTAACAGGTCACATGGTACAGCCACACACCTATATAGTCAGACCACAATGACACTTACAGAATGACAGCTATTTAAGAGTACTTCAAGGGAGCGAATCCATTGAAGGTATCAACACTGTAGTTACAGCTTTTCTGACAAGTCCAAAATGACCATGATGCCCAACTGAGGATGTTTAAAAGCTAACACTAAAATGCTAGTGGCTCGTCTTTGGTGCTGTGTCTGCGATATCAGACGCGAGACACCGTCAGGTTTACAGCCACATAGCTGCCAAGTTCAGTTTTCCGTGAGTCGGGTCGGGATAAGGATCCAGTGTTACTGTTGCATTGTTTGTTTTGGAAAATTGCAAAAGTGGATGGGGAAATTTACGGCTGCTACATGCATAATTTTTTGCAGCCATTTTAGATTACGCCTAAAAATCTGTGCAACATTTGGGAAAAACATGTTGCCCAAGAAAAAAAAAAAAAAAAAAAACATCCTGTAAAGCTGTATCGCAACCTTTTATGCAAGATTTATCCAGACAGTCCTTCCTGAGCTCAAGCTCAACTCAAGCACCTCTTCAAGTAAAAGTATTTTAATTTGAACCAATTTCAACCTCGATGTTATTTCACTGTTAAAGGAAGGAATTTAGTGTAAAAAGAATGACTAATCTTGAAAATGACTTATGACAAACCTGCTATATTTGGATCTATGCCATAATAATCTGGACTAATCCCCAACAAGGACTGTAAGCCGGACTGCAAGTACAAGCATACTGTGACCTTAGAGGGAAATTCCAGTATATTTCATCTTCATCTGCATGTTTCAGCTATTGTTACTTCATGGGTTGTGCTAATTGTGCACTCAACACCTCTGAGGTTCAGTGAAACGAGGACTTGCACAAGAAACGTACATCGTATTTCCAAATAAACATTTCAAGTGTTTGTCTCCAAATCTGACGGACAGTAAACACACAAAGTATGCACCTACAATAGCCATTGTGGCTAATTTTATGGGAAATACGCCAGGTAAACACTTGAAAATTTTTCCTTTCCAATGCACCAATAGCAGATTTGTCGTACCTGACTGTCATGGAGATGAATTATTCTATTTCCTGTAGATTTACAGTTCATTTTCCAACCCTCATCTCTCATCGTCAGGGACATGGGGAGGAGCTCAGAGATTCAGAGCGACAAGTAGGACTGCATCTGATCAAAACGTCTCCCGGACTCAATATACAACAGAGGGATTATGCATCCCTGTCTGGCCTGGGAATGCCTTGGGATCATCAGACAGAAAACTTGACCTGGATCTGGATAAGTGGCAGAAAATGGATGGATGGCCAACATGTCGTGATGAACACGTTGCATACCGCCAACAAGAACATCGTGAAATCAATTAAGAGTGACGTCACCTGACATCAAAGACCAGCCAATAGCAGATGGGACAAGGTCGGTATTTGAGGCATCACATCATTGTTGGCTTGGATCACCCTGCCACCTCCTCTTCATTAACGCCTCCTTAAATGAAAGGAGAGGAGGAGGAGGAGGCTCTCATAGCTTTAACACTTGGTACAAATATTCAGTTTGTTGGCTGAATTCTAAATTCAGGTTCTTTTTGCTCTGTTTGTCATCGAAAATACATTACTTATATTTAAAAAAAACCTCTTTAATATACAAAATCCTTTTTGTTACAGTGTTAAATTTGTTAAAAAGGACTAAAATAATCCAGTATAATATGATGGTCAGAGAAGGGCCTGCTTCCTTGTTTTGACAAACTCTTTGTATGTTCTCTGGAAAGTAAAGAGACGTGTAGTTTGGAGAGATCAGAAAGAGAGAAAAGTTTGTTAAACCTCCACAAATCCACCGATTTTATGAAACAGGAGCTTCAATCCACAGCTTACATCTTCCTGAGGGTGTAAGCGTGACTTCCTGTTTATTCCTGCGTCCTTCGAATACATTTTTGGAATAAATCTGTTGGAGATTAAGGATTGAAAAACCTGAAGGCTGAGACAGAAAAGTGAGAAAGATAATGAGACACGGTGCCTTTACATGCAGATTAATATTCCACTCGTGTTCCAGACAAGTCAAATATTACCTCAGTGAGTTCTCAATTTAAACTACCATCACATGCATAAGAATGGAATAAGCGAATATCCTGAATATGAAAATCGTGTGGTCTGAACGTTGAAGACGAAGTAAGGCTAATATCTGGAATATTAATGCATGTAAACACAGAAAAAGAAAGACAGAAGTTGATCTTCCAGACCGTAAACAATCGCTTGACAGAAACAGAATTGCACTTTTGTCTTTTTCCTGAGAAATAAATGTTGAATGTGAAGTTTTGCAGAGATGACCACGGTTTGGGAGAAGCAGCATGTGGTATTAATGTTACTGTTTTTTCTTGTTTATCCTACCTAAAGCTGCACGAGGCAACTGTGTAATCTCTTTAAATTTGATGGATTATTACCCATAAATCATGTAATTTGGATGGAGTGCTTGTTTGCAGCCATTCAGTTTTGAATTTTGCCCCTAAAGGAGTAATTTGTAAAATATAGCCAGAATTTTAAGGTAACAAAAATATAGGGGGCAGCATACACCAGAGTAACCTCCACCAACTGCTGTCACTGTACTGTCTGCTGTAAATGAGTTATCTTTGGCTGTGTAATCTTGGGACTATCACCTCTAGAGGTACAAAGTGGTATTACAAGACAAGACAGGCCGGGGCTAGCTGGTTAGCATGCTAACTTCAGTAGATATCTCTGCAACACAATACATGGATGTCTTTGACATATCAACACTGTTGTTTCTTCACATTCTGTGATAATGTTCATTTTTGCACGTTTTAAACTAAAACCATGGCCATATCTTACAATTTGCACCTTTTATGGTTTGATTCACCTGAAAATATCTCGAGCATTTGCGGGTTTTTACATGAAATCTTGCCCCTGCAGCTTTAATAACACCCGCTTTGGTCCCCTAAAGAATAATGGTTTCTTGGCAGATGAGCAGAGTTACATAAAGCAGAAAGAAGTTGAGGTCCAGAGGAACATTTACAAAGAAAAATGTGTTGGTCACTTCAACACAACGCTGTTCATTGCAACAGAGAAGCTGTTTCTAGAGTTGTTGTTTTTTGTTATGTGTTCGCTGACTTGCTTTCAATGTGAGATTTAAGCTTTTGCAAGTCTCTCACAAGGCTGATGTCCTGCTGGTTCACTTCCCGTTTTTCAGGAAGTCAGACTCTCACTTTGAACATGGCAACAGTCTCCATGTTTCAGCACATCTGCCTGTTTTCACAGTATTGGTGTTTTTGCGGACCTCTGTTCAGCCCTGGTTATCAACAACAACAACAGACAGCAGAGGGTCAGCCGCCTTGCTCCTCTCAGCCTCGCCGCCATCTTTCGGCTGGTTCGTCACTTTCATCGTGGCCTGGTAGTCGGCCAGCTTCTTTTTCTTCTTCTCATCCTCCTCCCCTGCATCTAAATTGTCCTTCGGGAGAGGCGGGAATTCCCGGCAGTATGCAGGCGGCAGGCACGGCACCAGATGCACCTCGCCGCTTTCATTCATCAGCTGGACACAAGTGTAGAAATCTTGCTGTGAGCGGTTTGTGGCGGCGGCGCCGGTGGCAGCGGCGGCGGCAGAAGCAGGGAAAGCGTTGGGAAGGCCGGGATGTCCCGTCACGCTGTACTCTGTCCCCGGCAGCGACACAACCTCGGGCCTCGACCACGGGGAAGGCACGTTCAGCGACGGGGCGAAGGCTTCAGGAGGCGAGAAGCAGTACGGCGACAGGCTCTGCACGTATGATGTCGGGTTTGGGGTTGTGAACTGATGATGACCGGCCACAGGCATCAGGTCACGCGGAACCATTAAGGCGTTTTTCTCCGTGTCCTTCAGGTGTCTCGAGGCGCTGCAGTCCGGCGGCGTGAGATAGACGTTGTCAGCGTTGACCTGTTCCCAAACCTCCTCGGTGTAGCTCGGAGGTCTGTAGCTGTGGAAGTTACTCAAGTGACTGTTGACTTCGTCGAAGTTCCCCTTCTGAAGGAGGAAAAGAGAGGGGGAAGGTATCGGGCAGATACAAAGGAGAAAAAGGAGAGAAAGAGGAAAATTTTAACAAGATGTACAAGAGAAGGACCAAAATTAGAAAGTAAGGAGGGAGGAGAGAAAGAAAAGAGTGAAAGATGTGGAGAGAAAGGAAAAGGAAAGAAAAAATGCAGGCAAGGAGTAAGGAAAGAAGGGAAATGGTAAGAGGGACCAAGAGGAAAGAAAAAGGAGAAGGGAAGAAAAAGAATTAAAAGCAGAGTGAAGAAAAAAGTGAGGAGGAAAAGAAGAAAAGGCAAAAATGTAGGGGGGATAATGTAATGATAATGCAATGTAAGAAGAGATGGAGTGAAATTAAAGAGAAAGGAGGGAGAGGAAAGGGGAAAAGGATGAATACAAGGAAGGAGGAGAGAGGGAAAATGAAGATGAAGTGAAGAAAAAACAGATGAACACAAAAGATGGAGAGAAATTAAAGGGACAGGAGGGCAGAAAGGAAAATGTATTATCATATGACCCTGAAAACTGTGTGTGTGTGTGTGTGTGTGCGTGCGTGCGTGCGTGCGTGCGTGCGTGTTTGTTAGTTACCTTCAGGAGCAGGGGGTCGATGCCGATGATCCGCGGCTTTGGAATGGGTGGCAGGAGGTAGTCTTTTATTCTGAAGGTAAAAACATAAAGAGAGGAAGTTACACACACACACACACACACACACACACACACATCTATCCGCCTGCTGACTCGAGAGTTCCATCACACAGGTTGATGCATCATTTTATCCCTCGCAGTATGTTTACTGTGAAACAACATGAGATCCAGACTGAAAATTATGATTTTTTTCATATATATATATATATATATTGATTATTTGATTCAGTTGCATTTAAATCTTCTCTCTTCTATGAAAGATTTAATAAGTTTGGAAGCATCTTTATCGGCACTAACGGTTGATCATGTGTGTTCTCTCACCTCTTGCTCTGTGGAATAACACCAAAGGTGATAACGAGCAGAGCCACGATGCCGACCCCCGACACCAGAACCTGCAGCAGGAGTTTACCTGCACAGGTCCAAAGAGATGTCAGTGGAGATGTACAACTGTTTCCTCCCTCCTCTACAGCCTTAGGGCTACAAATTTAATATGGAATGAAATTTCTTAATTACACCTCTGACTAAATATTTTCAAGAAGTGGGAGCATTTTGTATTGTTTTTGTTCCACACCTGCCTTAGTTAATAATGCACTTTAATGGTGCAAAGATATTACACGATGAACATGATGATATAACATCATTTTGATATTTTAAATATTTTGCAATATAGTAAAATGTTTCTTTAAATACTCTTTCCTTGTAAACAAGTGACCGAACGAGGCTGCGTCACATTCTGGCTGCGAGCTGACCACAGCCATTCGAGACAGTACTTGACACTAGGTGGCACGAAAATAAATCGATTAATTGACCCATCTTCGCAGCTCTACTCTCCGCTCTGTGGTACGTAAGAGTATTGGGCTTAATGGGTCATTAACTATCATCGTGCCATCACTGTTTTTCATGACAACCCTCCCAGTTGCTGCACCTGCAGGCGGCCTGGCGGGGATGCTGATCAGCATCGTGGAGCTCCATTTGCTCCACAGGCCGTAGTTTTGCGACCGGCAGCGAACTCGGACCACGTAGTCTCCGACGGGGAGGCCGAGCAGCTCCACGTGAGGCTCCCGCAGAGGGTGTTTCACCTGCGGACAGCGAACAACACGTCAGGTATATTCATATCGAGTCAATGTACGACCCTACATTAAACCGTTCTTTGATGACCAGCAGTGGGAAGACAACAAGCTTTATATTAACTTCAGTAAGACACTCACTCACTAAATAATGATGATTATCTGATTTTATTTTGTATTAACAAGCAGTTAAGGTTTAAAACAAGTGGAGCACAGTAAAAACATAAAGTAGCAGAAAACAAACACTCAAGTACCTTAAGTTTGTATTTAAGTACTTTGTTACTGGAGTAATACTGTGGTATCATGTGAGCGTCACCGTGTCCGTCCGTACCTTCCAGTTATCGGGCTCAGTGATGCGTCTGTACTGCAGCTCGTACACCAGCGTGATCCACCCGTACTGCAGGTCGGAGGGCATCGGGTACGTCCAGGACAGCAGCGCGTTGTGGCCCATCTCGTCCCCGCCGGCGTCCGACAGGGTGTAGGTCAGGTTAACCGGAGCTTCGGTCTCCACTGTGGACGACACAAACACACACAGATGCATGTCGTGGGGAGTTAACAGGGAGGTGAAAAGGGAGCAAAAAGGTTCTTTGGTCATAAAAGACGGTTTTTGAATGTTTCTGCTGCAGACTCAGACTTCATGTTTTCTAATCAAACGTTTTCTGGCCCACGAGGCACTGGAACTAATCACCCAGTCATATGCTCCCAGTAAATCATCCACGGTGGAGGCACAGAGATGATGAACACGTTTTACCATTATTAATTCATACATGGAGTCAATCAAACCCTGGCTGTTAGCATGAGATAATATCCTGTATTATTCATGCAAAGCTCAATTATTGCAGCGTTTATGTAGTATAGTATCATCGCGACCCTCATTCCCACTATTACTAAGTTGCATTTTACACCAATATTGCACATATTTTAAAATGTGTATACATATATAATAAAGAGTTTAATAAAATCGTGCTATTTTATACATTTTTATTGCATGTTTTCTTGTCTAATTCTAATGTAACTGAAATATTTAGATATCTGTTGGTACATGTCCTGTGTTGTAAAATGACAATAAAGCTAAACTAATCACTGTGATGTCCCAAACACACACAGCTGCAATTAGTGGTCGAACAATTAGTCACTTAATCAAACAGTCTGTCTTCAGAAAGATATCAAAATCAAACGATAACTGATTATTTAAGTCATTTATAATCAAATATATATAAATATTCTCCAGCTTCTCTGCTGGGATTATTTGATGCTTTTCTCCTCATTAGTTGCAGCTCTGGCCTCATTTCATATTTACATGTGAGGCGTGTTTGTTCTGCAGTGACATGACATCAAAGTATAAATGGTCTCTGACGCCGAGCTTGTGACCTTTCAGTCACACAGCAGGGCCGTATGATGGCGAAGCCGCCGCTGCCCTACATGGGCGGGGTTGAATTCCCTGCAGGGCCGTGATAAGAGCGACATCCCTGACATCTGAGACCGACAAAAGATCACGACGGCAGTCACATGGAGCCACACACGAGGCTGTTATACACATGTTAGCTCTGATAAATCTCACACACACGCGCGCCTGTGCTTTTTCACATGACAAAGACACACAGCAGACCTCCACTCTGCTGCAGCTCAGGAAGCGGAAGTCAAAATCTGCAGCGTCTGGATAATAACACACACTCAGTCCCTAATAAAAGTGATTAAGTGCTGCCAGAGGCTTCGTGTCCTCCAAAATAAGAGCAGAGTTTTCAATTTAAGTAAGAAAAAGTGAAATTAAGAATATATTTCACATGTTCTTGACGAGACTCTTCAGAAGGCATCCACTGAATACGGCAGCAAACAGGAGACATGCAGGATTAAACATCAACAGTGTCTGATGTGCTTTTATACACTTTTATTGCCGTTACGTCCATGTGTGTGTAATAGCAGTAGTTTTGTCTCGTCCACATGAACTCACATAAAGCATTACAGACAAAGAACTTGTTGTCTTCCATCTTCTCCAGGCAAAAGCAGGTGATCTTATGAGCTTTTATAACCACATTTAACTCACTTATTTAACTCACTTTTAAACTGTTCTGCAAAGTAAAAGATATTTAAAACAAGGATTTAATATCGTGCATCAGCTGTTTTCCTGTACGTCTTTATTCTGGTGGCGTCGTGGTGTTTGTTTGCTTTGTTTCAGTTATGAATAAAATTTTAAAACACTGAATTTAATTCTTCACTTTATAGTACTTTATTCTGATTATTCATGAGTTGCATTGTACTGTATTATCAGATGTTTTCAGGGATGCTGAGGGTTTAACTACAACAAAAGTGCTGCGCTGAGGCAAAGGTTTGTATCAAACAAAAGGATCTCCACTTGTATTTCGTCTGTTGTTTGGAGTCAACTGATGTTGGACCGGGCGTCATTGAGAAACACACAGAATTAGGAATGTAGATATTTTTGTGTGCATTTGAGAGCGTGAATGTGTTGAAGAAACTACTTAAGTTATGGTGGATTTGTGGTGTGTGCTCTCCTTGGTGCAGCAGTGATATTGTGAGCAGCCTGATTAACATACAGGCAAAACATGAAATTAATATACAAAACTTAGTTTATTATTATAAAAACAGATCAACAGATCAAGCCTGTACATCCTTACCGATCTCGGCCACGTCCAGGCAGTGCTCCTGGGAGGTGTAGTTCCGGCGGGCGGTGACGGCGGTCACGTTCATGCAGTAGATCTTCCATATGGACGTGTGGCTGCTGTCGAAGTGGCAGCTGTTGGAACCGGCGGTCAGGTAGTCCGGACATTCATGTTTGGGCCCCTTACTGTAAACAAGAGAAGTTACATTACATCACCTGGGCTGGTAGAAATTATTGATGATGTGATTGAGTAATTGGCTCTGGTATGAACTGATTTAGTAAAAGCCATAAAAGACTTTTTGGGAGTTTTTCCTTCTCCAAATCGAGGGTGCTGTATTCTGTGAAGTCCCTTGAGACAGACTTTCCAGGGCAGTGCTTTTATTTTGAAGGGTTGTTTTCTTCTTCCTGGTGAGGAGCAGCCAGGGATGTATTCTAAAAATTGGATACTCAAAGACCACAGAAATTAGCAACCAATTCTTGGTTTTTGGCTAGCATCAGTGTCAGCCACTTTTTAACTAAGAAAAAATAGGGACAGCAAACAGCAAAACCCCAAAATACTCAAAACTGCCAGACAAGCGCTGGAGCTGGGAAGCAAGCGAGCAGCTCAACAGAGAGCAAACCCACTGATGAAATCATGATGAACACCGCTTCTCCAGTATCAGATAAAACACAAGACATGTGTTCAGTTACCACCATAAAGCTTTAAAGCATCGCAACCACTTTTAAAAGTTAGTGTTGAGCCCTGAGCTCCTTTTCTCCTCTTTATAATTTCCCAAACTGCAGCTGTTGTACTACCTTGTTATTTTATATCAGAACTTTTCTGCTTGAATAAGCCTGAATTAGCTTTAAGTGCCGTTTGCTGTTACATTGTTCCTGGTTGTTTTTGTCATTTTTCATCACATAATCTCAGATTTGCATCTGTGTTTGCACGCAAACTCCTGCAGGAGACCAAGACGGCAGTCAATGAAGCTGCGAGGGACGCCACATCAGGTCAAAAGCAGAATCCAAGCTGTCCTGATTACGGAGAGCAAAGTCCCTGCTGGGTGCGCCATGTGGGCAGGCTGGCTTCAGTCTGAGCCCACGTGGCGACGAGGTGAAAGCGTCATGATGACGTGGAGCCCGACAAATCAAACTGGATTTAAAAGGCAGAATTCAGACGACCCAGAAACTTCACTTTTAATCTTCTTAATTCAGATGAAGAATCTGAATGCTTCAGCATATAATCGTATTTTAGTGCTCAACTTTGCGTTTGTCCCTTCCCTGTTTCAAAAGGACAAACAGTAGATTTGACTTGACTGCAGCAGGACCCGTTTTATTTTACATCCTCTGACGTACAAACAGAGATGTCGACTGAAACGCTTCTCAGAAGTGAAGAGTTTTGCTCTTTCTTAATCTTCAATTGTAATAAACTGGATCTCGTTAGTCGGACAATATAAGACATCTTGTGATCTGGGATACTGTGGTGTTGTTTAATCTATTAATTGATTAATCAAGAAAGTAATCCTCCAATAAAGCTGACACTTTTCACTGTTTCTTGCATTTTGTATCTTTGGTCTTTGAACTTTATCTTCACTTTTCTTTAATCTGGTCTTGTTTTTGTTTGGCCTCATTGATTTTTTGAGGTCTTCCTGAGTCAAAGCACCTTGTAAACTTTGTTTTTAAAAGTTATTATTATTATAATCTGCAAAGTAACTAGTAACTAAAGTAATCAAATACATGTAGTGGAATAAAAAGTATAATATTTGCCTCCAAAATGTAGTCGAGTGGAAGTATAAAGTGGCAGAAAATTGAAATAATCGAGATGAAGTACCTCAAAATTGTACTTAAGAACAGTACTTGAGTCACATTCTATACCTGTTTGTTTTTTTATTTTGATGCTAAGATTTTAATTTAACGACCAAATATTGATTATCGGTCTCCTTGATTACAAAGAATTGGTATCGGTCGATCCCTACTGCATTGCATCACATGAGTTTATTGTAACTACAGCTGTAAAATGTAAATAAACACTCAGGTAAAGTACAAAGTACCTCAAAACTATACTTGAGTAAAGCACGTGAGTGTGTGTGTGTGTGTGTGTGTGTGTGTGTGTTATGTACACACTCTTTGGAGTAGGTGAGGACGTAGTTGACTTGCTCCCCGTCTGTCAGGTTGTCGAGCGGATGCCACCAGCAGGTGAAGTCCTCCATGTTGCGCGAGCGGCAGTAATAGATGTGAGGCCTTGTCGTCATGGCAACCCTGTCTGTGAAAAAATAAATAAATCACAAAGTTGAGTCAGCGTGAGCTTGTTGCAGCCGCAGCCTGTGTTTGCAGGCGTGTGCAGGTTCAGACACAAACTCCTCTGTTCGTCTTTTGATCCATTTTGTGTTCATCACGTTTTCTTTTAAGCTTAAAAAATAAGAAAACAAACAGTTTCCTTTTGTCCAATCACAGAATGTTTGATCACAGGATTATTCTGAGGATTCAAAAGATGATTTACTGAAGAGAACGCGAACGTTGACAGACTGACAGTGAGGAAAAAGCATGTCGACTGCAGTACGTTCAACATATAAAACACGATAAAGTAGATTATAAAATAACTCACTGCACATCACACGATTACAGTTTACTCAGCAGTTATTTATAATATAATTATAACATTTATAATATATTTATTCTGTTGCTTATAAGCAAATAAGGCACCACCATTGCCGTATTACATACAATATAATGATATAATTATTTTTTTTGTTTTGATGCCAAGATTTTAATTTTTATTGCAAAAAGCAGTATGTTCATTCATTCATTAATCAAACCTTCACTTAAGCCTCAAAAATCAGGAGAAGAGAAGGAAAAGCAAGGTGAGCAGATTAAAGTAGCTTGTGAGTAAAAGATGAAATAAGGTGGATAATCAATTTAAATGTTTAAATTAGATGTAACTTATCAAAATATCCAAACCATGTTTTCCCACTCGCCTGTCAAAAAACTGCCGCACTGCAGGCCAAGTGGCCTTGCCCTTAAAATTACAAAATTCCAGGCCTGACTGTTGTTGTTTGAATGTTTTTCCCTCCATGACATCTCCTGGGATCCGCACTCCTGCCACATGACGCGATGTTTAAAACAATCTTACTGATAAAAATCGAACAGCAGACTGCATCAGGAGACCCGAGTATCAACACTAACTGATCTAGACTGCAAACAGACTCTGACTAACTTGGTCTCATCAGTCATCACAGCCAAATCTTGGTTGGAATCGCTCATGAGAGACGTTTGCCTTCAGGGCTTCCTGCCAGAAAGTCTTTCTAACATCAGGAGAGGGTCTTTATTTTACCCCAAATAACCAAGTAGTTTTGGTCCCTACAAACTGAAAATAGTAGTCAATTAAGTGTAAAACTAATAAATCAGCTTAACCTCCAGCTTAAAGCCCCGAAGACAAGATTCTTCCATTTTAAATGAAAAATGTTCTAACGCAGGCATCTCCTCTTCTTGAACAGGAAATAAACTCGCTCTGTGATGTGAATTCTGCCCATAGCACGAATAGCAGACATACGAATATTTCCTGCTGAAAGCACCCAAACGTTTGGCCACATTTGGACATTATTTTGGAGGGGGGCAAAAAAATCAAACTCTCACACAGAGAAAAATGACTAATGAGAGGCACTGATTACATGATTGATTACATAAATCAGCCCCTAAGCCTCGGTTTGAATGACTAGACGTCAATTAAAAATACGACGGATGCAAAACGACCACAAAGAGATGCAAAAACAACCATGAAGAAATGGAAAATGACCACAACCACAAAAAAACATATCTTCAGTGCCAATATTTGTGATTTGTTGAAAAAAATTGAATAAAAATACAGAAAAAATAATTAATGAGAAGGGAGACGGGATAATGGAGTGGTAACAAACCATTCAGTCACAATATCAGGCCACACACACACACGCAGGAACTACAGGAAGAAAAAAAAAATCAATTATCCGCCCGTCATCTCTGCTCTCACTTCCACAAAATCCATTTAATAATTTCATCTGTTTCTGCCTCAAACACACACACACACACACACACACACACACACACACACGCAGTGGAAAATCGATGGTAAACAGCAGGAAGTCAGAACAGTCGAGAGTCTCTGCCGACAGTGAACATCATAAAGAAGCAGAAACACTTCAGTAGAGGCAGAGAAGTGGAAGTGCACCCCACAAAGACATTATTAGAAGAATACTTCATTTAAAACCTGCAGGGAGAACCTTTGTCTCCCCCTTTGGCAGTAAGAGTAATTACACAAACGCTCCTGTAGGAAACACTTGCTGGTTGATGTAACACGTATCGCTCCCGTAAAGTCGCCACAGACTCCAAATTTAAAAACTCTGGATACTGTGAAATATATCGAGATTGATCTGGCAGTGATCGGCTTAATTTGCATTCAGTAAACTTGTAACAGACGTTCGTTTGTATGTAAAAATTCCAGAAACTAGCTTTAATTTTCATGCATAATGTTTTGTGACATAAAGCAAAAAGGTGGACCAAAACATTAGCCTCCCAATTGTAACTTTAAATGCTTTATAACGAAGGTTTCTCCAGTCAGAGTGCTCTTAAACAACAGCTGAAGCCCCGTCAATTCACTATTAGTAAAGTCAACGTCTAAATACCTACACATGATGGATTTCTCTTTAGTCAGCCATCGTGTTTGATTTATTCACTTTTCTGGAAGGCTATCAAGTTTTTAGACGTGCTACCAGTCCATAACTTTGGTTCAGACTGAAATATCTCAACTATTAAGAGAGAATGATTTTGGTGATCTTCTGATTTGTCATCAATAGCGCCACCAGCAGGCTGATATTTGTCGCTTTGCGTGAAAATTTAAGGTTACAGATTAGGTTTAGAGTCACCTGCAGAGCTAATGACATTCCCATTACCCTCAGCTGAGCTTGCCTTGGCTTAGTGCTAATTAGCAAGTATTAGCATGCTAACACGCTACATTAAAAAAGACAGAACCTAATTTGTTAATCCCCTTAGGGAAATTCAATTTTTTAAACTAAAATGGTGAACATGGTAAACACCATACCTGCTTAAAGTTAGCATGTTAGCAGTTGGGGTGTTAGCGTGCCGTTCAGTTCCCTGAACAGCATCTGGGAGAACATCAGCTTTGTCCAGTCTGGGACAATAAAGAATGTTTATGGAACCAGTTAGCAAAACTTATTGGCAGAACTGGACTGGAGGTAGCTTAAAAGTACCACTTCCTGTCTGAAAGCATGCTTTCCACTGCTACATAACTGACACTTTGATCTTGATACTTTTCTTTATTATTTGCGATGCACATATATGTTATTACGCTTGTGTTGTTTGTGTTTAACTCATTTTAATATTCTGGTTTTATCTGTTTTCTTGTGTTTTATGGATTATGGTTAAATCTGCTCTGATTTCAATCTTGCCTTATTATTATATTATCTGTGTAAACACTATATTATCTAAAAACAGTGTTTTTAAGGTTCCCCTTCAAATGAACCCCGAGACTGTCGTAGTGTCGGATTACTGAGAACGACAGACATTTATTTTTGTTGAATATTCTTTTGTTTATGTATTTACATACAGCAGCCCCGATTCATTCAACGCTCTGCAGCTCGGCAAACAACTGAATAATGTGACTGAGTTTGTAAATATATTTCTGCAAATCCAAATGGGAAAAAACAAACTACAGGTTGAAAAAAAGTTTGACAAAACAACCTCAACACAAGGTCCACTTACTACTGGAGCTTTCAACCATCACATGTTTCATAACGGAGCAAACTTCATTCTCTGATGAAGACCATGTGCTTCAGGTGAAAGGGTCAGAACAAGCCGTGTGATGAGATGAAGTCTGTAGAGGCGTCTGTGTAAAATGAGGACACAAAAAAAAACCCTCACAAAGACTTTTACTGGCTATCATTAAAAAGCAAATAACGTCCATTATACGTTCAATCAGCGAGACGGCATGTGCCCTTCACAGATCAAAGCAGTGGGAGGTAGGCTTTAATCCGTCAAAGAATGCGTGCAGCTGAAACAAAGGCCTGTTGTGCATGTTCTAAGGAGCTCAGTGAGCCACTCACAACACTCTAATCAACAACCTCCACCTCTCAGAAAGAAAAAGAAAGAAAGGACGAACGCTGTGCGTGAACAAAGCCGGACGAATTCATACCTGCAGCAAATCAGATTGTCCCGAGCGGAACGGATTTACCGCAGGCGTTCGGCTGTAGCACGGTTTAATAATTGATTCTTGTACATTCTTGTATTAATCTTTTCAGATTAATACGGCATTCTGCTGGTGAAAGCTAACTTCAAACTCATTTCAAACAGAATCCATCAGACAAAACGACCACCATTTGTGTCACAGTGTCACAGTGCAGCTGACATCTTGCTTCACATCTGGAAATGTGAAAACGATGGTGATTTAATTTCCCAGGAGCTTTAAAATAAATCTGCTGATTCTTTCTCTCTATGTCAGAACCCTGTTAGATCCTGAAACATTTTCTGGCAATATAATTACCTCATAATGACATTTATTAGCCTGCTTTCAGTTTAGAAATTTAAAACCCCCTCGTTTTCAAAGATAAAAGATAAATGTAAAGTCACGTGATGCTGCTGCTCTTTGTCAGAACACTGTTTTCTTTTCTTTTTGGGCGAATCCCACTCTGTGGTTTTGACACTTGTGGCTTTAATCTGTGGAGCTGTGGGAGCGACAGGAGTTTAGGAAATTACTGCCAAAACAGATTAATGGAAAAAATCAAATCAACATATGATATAATGTGTCCAGTTCCACTAATTGGATGCAGACTGCACAAACACACACAGGCTGCGGTTATCAAACACATGAGCTCACTCGTTATGACAACTGTCAAAAAGCATGAGTTAACCTTTATGTGGAACAAAACAAATAAGATCCAGATTAAGCATGAAATGTGACAGATTGATAAAAAATGTCCATTTTGCTACAGAGCCTGCTGACTGTGTGGTCTAAAAGCTCACTGTTTGTCTTCCAGATGAACACGTCACATTTACAGCAGCAGCGACCAGTGGTGGAAAAAGTACTGAAACACTAAAGCAATAGACTTTTTTTGTTTTGCTGTAACTTCTCATTATGAAGTAAATATATATCACACAGTGTAATGGCTAAAGAAAAATGACACCATCCGCGTTTAGATTGGTTCCCTGTAAGCCTCGCTTTCACTAAGCTATTCATGCTGCCACCAAAACAGGAAGAGGCATCGTTCCCCCCGGTGTGGAAACTCTACCCTGCAAAAGAAAAAATAGCTCAGCTAATGGAGAAAGCGAAGAAGGAGAGTGATAGAAAGCGAACGGACGGACATTCACTGGATGGAAAGAGCTCCGGTGTTGTGTGGAAATCTGTTCCCCCGTCAATATGTGTTTCCTCTTA